>OX451735.1:203855244-204338291 GCA_948472305.1 Vicia faba
ATAATAAACACCGACGTTCACTGCCGATGTCCTACCAACATTCACTGAGGGTAGAAATAGAATATCATATCACCGCCGTTTACTGACGATGAACTATCAACGTTCACTGAAGATAGCAAAAAGATAATAAACATCGACGTTCACTGCCGATGTCCTACCAACGTTCACTGTAGGTAGAAAGAGAATATCATATCACCACCGTTCACTGACGATGAACTATCAACGTTCACTGAAGATAGCAAAAAAGATAATAAACACCGATGTTCACTGTCGATGTCCTACCAACATTCACTGAAGGTAGAAATAGAATATATATCATACCACCTCCATTCACTGATGATGAACTATCAACGTTCACTGAAGATAGCAAAAAGATAATAAACACCGACGTTTACTGCCGATGTCCTACCAACGTTCACTGAAGGTAGAAAGAGAATATCAAATCAAGTTTTCCCCAAAATTCTGGTGTTTCACCTAGAACGGGTCTCAACTTCTTCTTTAACCAAGGAAATCTGCCTGGAAAAGGTCAAACATAAGCTGTCTCAAATAGAGACACTTGTTACTTGTTGTCATGGAGAGTTTCAAAAAGAAATGACTTTCTGGGGAAATGCCATGATATTCCTGCTGAGGAGATAAAGTCTTCTCGTGTAAAATAAATGCACAAACTAAAACTCAAAGTTTTCAGAAATCCAAAGTAAATAATATTGTCATGCACCCACAGATCCAAATCAGAAATAAACTGGAGCAAGACAGCCAACGAAGATAAATCCTTTGAGAAATAAACTCAAGAGGGAAAACCGAATCCATCTAAGCAAGGAGCGTTGTAAGAAGGCCAGAGAAAATGTCAATGAGCAATGATTTGTCAATTTTAGCCATGCATGATGTATGTATGAATGTATGAGGGCTATCGTGCGTATGCTGGTAAAACAGATACACAATCAGTAAGAACAAACAAACAAAACCGCCTCAGGTACTAACAACACTTGGCTAAACTTCAACCAGAAAGATCATTCCAAGAAAGGTATTGACAAATTAAACAGATACCGGAATAGAACATCCTTCTTCCAGCTTCATCGGAGAAACCTATTTTTTTCAAAATCAACATGCCTACTGGAGATTGCAAGACCAGCCTCAAATAAAGCAGACTGACGCTGAAACAATCAAACCTCACTGGGGAATTCAAGCCTACCTCCCTGGAGAAAGATGCAGATTGAAACCTTACATCATGAAAACTTATTCAAACAAAAGATGCCCTGGGATAGCCTTCCCGGGGAATCAAGAAGTCAACATTATAGAAAGAGGTCAAACTCATGGGTATTTTAAATCAAACCCAGAACTTGGCGGGTGAAAACCCAAAGATTGATAATCATTTCAACACTTCTCATAAAAGATATTGCCCTGGTCTAGTTTCTTGGGAAATAAATACCAACAATAATGCCAATACTATAGAAAGAGCGACATCTCAGCACACCAAGGGAATAAAACCTTTCATCATATGAGGGAAGACTTCGCTGGGGAATCTGGGACAGAGGCTTCTGACCATGCAAACCCTAAAACAAACATAAACCAAGACCTGATTGGGGACAATGGGATCATAAACCCAATACTGCACCTTACACCGATTGGTATCGTCTTTAACTATCTTAGAAACATACAAATATCATGCACATACCAGCAAAATGACCTGAGAGATCCTTCATGAAGGAAGTAAATCTTCTCAAAACAACTGGAGTTTGTTCATTCCTGGGATCACCATTTTTTGTTGTCATTGTGTCGTCACAAATCTTAAAGTAAATTGAATTGTAAAGATCTCTTTTTTTTTTAAAGTCAATTTTTCTTTTTAATGTTTTTTCTTTGAAAGTTATCATCAGTAATAAATAGAGTCTTTGCAAGCTAAATAAAACAAGAACACAAAGAATTGGGTAAAAGCTCGAATTTCATTAATAGAATGGTAGTCTGCGAATGGAGAGACTCCATGGATGATTACAGAGTTTGGAAAATGGTAGTACATAACGGAAAAGATACATTGAGATACAATGACCACTATCCCCCCTAGCAAGTTTTGAAATCCTGAGCAACAACTTTTGTTGAAGTATGCTGAGGATCCGAGAAGATTGTTGCTTCAACGATCAAGTCTTGTCTGACGTAGTTACTTGCCAAGAAAAATCCCTAACTTTTGCCTAAGCTGCCCTTGAGGGTTTTCAACTTAGCGGGAAATTTATTCTGTTTATGTCTCTAATATTTGCCTAGACCACCCTTTCGGGTTTTCAACTTAGCGAGCTATTTTTTATTTCTTTAGGCGGAGTATTTCTTGATTGTGTCAGCATTCATGGGATGTGGGAACTCCTCGTCATCCATAGTTTCAAGAATTAATTCACCACCAGAGAAGGCTTTCTTGACAATATACGGGCCTTCAAAATTGGGAGTCCACTTGCCCCTAGAATCAGTGTTGAAAGACATGATCTTCCTGAGCACGAGGTCGCCTTCTCTGAATACATGAGGTTTGACCTTTTTATTGAATGCTTTCTTCATTCTCCTTTGATATAACTGCCCATGACATAAAGTTGTTATTCTCTTTTCCTCAATCAAATTCAATTGGTCAAACCTGTTCTGGACCCATTCAGCCTCTGTCAATTTGGTTTCCATTATCACACGCAACAATGGAATCTCTACCTCGACCAGGAGTCCATCTTCCATTCCATAAACCAGGGAGAACGGGGTTGCTCCTGTTGAAATGCAAACAGATGTTCGATATCCATGCAGAGCAAAAGGGAGCATTTCATGCCAATCCTTATAAGTAACAACCAATTTCTGGATAATTCTCTTGATATTCTTATTAGCAGCTTCAACAGCCCCATTCATCTTTGTCCTGTATGGAGATGAATTGTGATGGACAATCTTGAATTCTTCACAAGGTTCTGTCATCATCTTGTTGTTCAAATTCGAGCCATTGTCGGTGATGATTCTTCTCGGCACACCATACCGGCATATAAGATTATTTTTGATGAAACGCACAACCACCTGTTTAGTAACATTGGCATATGAAGCAGCCTCTACCCATTTGGTGAAGTAGTCAATTGCTACCAAGATAAAACGATACCCATTCGAAGCTTTGGGTTCTATCATCCTGATCATCTCTATACCCCACATAGAGAAAGGCCACGGGGAGGAAATCACATTGAGAAGTGTCGGAGGCACATGAACCTTATCTGCATAAACCTGGCATTTATGGCACTTCTTTGCAAATTTGTAACAATCAGACTCCATTGTTAGCCAATAAGAATCCGCCCTTAGCAACTGTTTAGCCATTGAATGTCCATTAGCATGAGTTCCAAATGAACCTTCATGAATCTCATGCATCAACATGTCTGCTTTGTGTCTATCTACGCATCTGAGCAAGACCAGGTCATAATTTCTCTTGTATAACACATTTTCACTAAGGAAGAAACTGCCCGCCAATCTTCTCAGTGTCTTTCTATCTTTCCTCGACGCGCCAATCGGGTATTCCTGAGTCTGAAGAAAATGCTTGATATCATAGTACTGAGGTTTTTCATCTGCTACCTCCTCTATCGTAAACACATGAGTGTGCCTATCTAGCCGTCGAACTGTAATTCAGGGTATATCATTCCAAGTATTCACTTGGTACATGGAAGCCATAGTTTCCAGAGCATCCGCCATTTGATTTTCATCTCTAGGGATGTGATGGAATTCAACTTTATTGAAGAAGGGTAATAATCTTCTGGCATAATATTTGTAAGGGATCAAGCCAGGGTGACGAGTGTCCCATTGTCCTTTAATATGATTTATTACCAAAGCTGAATGACCATACACATCTAGAATTTTGATTCTGAGATCAATAGCTTCCTCAAGACCCATGATGCAAGCCTCATATTCTGCCATATTATTAGTGCAATCAAATGTTAACCTTGCAGTAAAAGGAATGTGTGATCCATGAGGAGTGACAATCACAGCACCAATTCCTTTACCATAAGCATTCACAGCTCCATCAAATATCATACTGTGATCGGTGGATCTGGAACTGACTGTTTAAAGCTGGTTCGCGAAATGTCGCGGAAGCAAGAGTCGCCACCGTCTTTTATTTTCTCCAAGTGGAAAGGACAAAAGCACAGAAAAATTCCTTAAAGAGATTGCTCTCGGTTCGGGAGGTAGATTATAGAAAGGGAAGGTGTTAGCACCCTTTCTATCCATGGTTATCCATGGGCTCTTAGATACTTGCTCATTGTGTTTTCAAAAATGGTTTGTTTGCTTTTCAACTGTGGGTTTTAAAAAGTTTCTTTGGAAATTCCAGTTCGACTCTTGTATCAGTCCTCAAGAGTGTTTGAAAAGTTGCTTTCAAAAGCTTTTTGAAAAGGTGTCGGTGTGAAAAGTATTTTTGAATTGTTTTTGAAATTTATAGCAAGTATCTAGAGTCGTCTACCTACCCTAAGGAATTCGTCTGTGTAAATGTCCTTTAAAGTAGTGCCATCCCACCATTGAGAGGTAGGTAGCACCACCGTTGGAGGTGTTCGGGTCAATTCGAGGTTCGGGACATGGTGATCACCAGAGCAATGGGAAGACACCTTAGAAGCTACCCTCATGCCAGGTTCCCGGATCATGAGGAGTTACTAAGACATCCTCTACTCGATGATCACCTTTCGAGGCGAGGCAACAGTGAGGCGTACTCTAGGGGTGGTGTGTGATTTGTGTGTCGTTTTCATTTATTTTTGTCTTTTCATGTCAAAGTGATCTATGCGTTTGTTTTTATTTTAGGCCATTCATTCTTGCATGCATTTATTAACAGTTAAAAAAGATGCGGAAATTAAAAAGTTCTAAACTATTACAAAGGCGCGGGTCCACATCGCCAAATTTAATCCAGGACCCGATTTGACAGAAAGTAAATAAAGAAATAAAGTAAAGTGCGAAAGATGAATATTTACATGGCTTTGGGAGAATTACATTAATATTATAAGAAGGAATAAATAAAATGCGCGAAGTGGAATTAAAATTAGAAGCGGGGGCGTTGGACCCTTTTTAATGAAATTAAATTATTATTAACAAATTAATTAAAATTAAAATGAAAGGAAATTATTTTTTGAGTTTTTTGGTTTTTTATGAGAATTTAATGAAATTAAAACCTAATTCTACAATTTTTATTTTATTAAGAAAACATATTAAAGTTTAACCTAAAATTAACCCTAATTAATTAATGCGATTTGATTTATAAAGATAAATAATTAATTATTAGTGAAAAGAAAAGAAAAAGGATAAAAATTGATTAAAACCCTAATTCTACAAATTTTAAGTTAATTAAGAAAAATGTTTGAATTAAACCTAATTTTACAAAGCTAAATTAATTAATGATATTTACTTAAAAAATATTAAAATAAAATATATTTTTAATTTTGTCTTTTCTGATTTTTTTGTTATTTTTATATTTTTATGAAAATAAATTGGTTTAAAGAATTTAAAAGAAGTTAATTAAATCAAATAAAAAAATGGGAAATATAAAAGAAATAGCAAACCTTGGGGGGTCTGTCCCCAAATTGGAGGGTTTTGTCCAGCAATCAGGCCCATTAAGCCTTTGGCCTTGTTGACTTTTTGGCTAGCGTGTGGCATGTTTGACCAACGAGTATGGTGCTCCTCTGATCAGGGCCAATGGATTAATCTCAGTGGGCGCGTGGCATAGTTGGACCAAGGGGTGTATGATGGCCTTCAGGGAAGAGCGCTGCATAGGATGATGTTAGAAAAAATTTTATTGAAAGGGAGGGGGACCTGGGATTCGAACCCAGGTCCTAGGGATTACCATGCACATGCCTGACCAGTTGAACCAAGCGCGCATTTTGATTATTATCTGGCCAATGAACAATATAATATAAAACAAAAAGTTAGTGGAAAATTAGCGCGCAAATTTAAACAACCCAATCATGCCTTGACACTTCATCATCTTCTCCGTTTTGCTTTTTTCCCTGAAATATAAAAGAGGTTAACGGGGGTTTTAAACCCCCCCAAAATATGCATATTTCCATAATAGCGAACAGGCCATGGTGCTATATAAATTAGGCGCGAAGGGTGCTTTAGAATCGTCCAAGCATGCTGATTTCAACCATGGCATTGAGGTTCTCTAATTTTACAGTATTAAGAAACGCCTAATTTAAAACTTGAAGAACCCTAATGTCCTTTAATGGTGAATTCTTCAATAGTGCACGAAAATTCAATCAAAGTATGCAGTTAGCTTCAGAATCACCCAATTAGTATGAATCCATGAAAAAAATGCAATAGAAATGCTTGAATATTAAAACACGATTATGCATAAAATTGAAAACAGTTTGAATTCCCTATACCAATTCTGGGCGTGTAAGGGTTGAAAAACAATGCAGGAAGCTTCCTTGACACTTTTGCAAGCTATTGGAATTACTCTTGGCCTCTGAATCGTCCTCTAAGACCACTTTCAGTTTTCAAATTTTTGACAAAAAACTCAACTTTGGTTATGGAGTTTCTGCGCAGCTTGGAGGTTTCTTGCACTAGGTCTAGCATCTGGCTTATGTATGGAGTGAATTAGGGTTGAGTTTTCAATCAAAAGATCTTTGCATTGATGAGAACAATATTTGATTTTCATGCATAATTTTTCAAATCTTTTTCACATGTTTTTGATGCCAATCATGTCCAATCACCTTGATTCTTTCCATATCAGATAATGCACGAAATCTTGAGGGTATTCCATGCATAAAAATATTTGAAAAGCTTGCTTTAGTATTTTTCACATATTTTATTTTATTAAATGAATTAATAGCAATTAAAAATTCAAATAAATAAATAAAAATGATGAATAAATCCCCTTTGGGCCAAATGGTCGTGCATATGCTTTGGATGATGATTCTTGGAAGAAAATGTGGCCCATTAGCAATTTTAAGGCATTTGAAGCAAAGTTGACTTTTCAAAATACCCAAAAATTTCCCAACTTCCACAAGGCATATCTTGCTCAATTTTTAAGCTTTGATCATGTTCTTGGACATTTTGGAAAGGTCTTGAAGTCCTCTAACCAATGCCTTTGGTCCCATGTCATTTTGATTTACCAATCTCAAGTTATGGCCTTTGACTTAAAGTCCCTTTTTGTTGACTTTTGAAAATGACCTATAATGTTGAAATTGATAACTTTTTGTGAGAGCATTTGTTGGACTTGAAGTGTGAAGAGGAGTTATAGGAAATGTCTTTCTCTTCAAAATGAGCTTTGGATGGAATTTTTCTGATAAACCATGTGGAAGTTATGCCTTGGTCAAGTTACAGTTGACTTCTTCAACTGTCCAAATATGGAAACTTTTGCATCTTGAGACTTTTTGAGCCAAGCTTTGAAAATCATGATCAAGAATTGATCAAATGATGTTTGTGGCTTCAAAATGAGATGTTGACCAAAAATTTGAACTTTTTGACTGTCAAATGACCATTTTGCCCCTACAGTTGACTGTAGGGCAATTAGGGTTTTTGACTGTGCAATTTTGTGATGTGAGTCTTGAAACTTGTTATGAGGATGCTTGAACATGTTTGTAGGCATGTGGGACTTGATTGGACCCTTGGAAGCTTCATTTTCTTTGTCAGAACCAAAACCCTAGTTTTTGACTGTTAGGAACTGTGCAACCCTTGGGGAATTTTGAAGCATGCTCTTTGCAAATTTTGAAGAATATGGGAGGGCAAATTTTGGGGTACAACACATACTCCAATGAGATTTAGGGTCAGGGCCTTCCTCAGGCAATGGTTCATCACAATCTTTAACTTTCAGGAACATCACATCCTCATCAGGGAATTCATATTCTGCAGACTGATGATCTTCCACCGGTTGGTGAGCAAGGTAATCTGCCAACACACTACTTTTAATAGCCTTTTGAGTGCGGTACTCGATATCATATTCAGATAACAACATCTGACAGCGGGAAATTCTCCCGGTAAGAGCAGGCTTTTCAAAAATATACTTGATTGGATCCATTTTGGAGATCAACCAAGTGGTATGATTCAACATATACTGCCGCAAACATTTTTCTGCCCAGGCCAAAGCACAACATGTCTTTTCCAGCGTGGAATACCGCGACTCACAATAAGTGAACTTTTTGCTGAGGTAATAAATGGTGAACTCCTTCTTCCCTGTTTCATCCTGTTGTCCCAGAATACAACCCATGTATTTATCTAACACTGCTAGATATATAATCAACGGTCTTCCTTCTATGGGAGGGAGCAAGATAGGAGGTTCAAGCAGATATTCTTTAATACTCTCAAATGCCCTTTGGCAGTCATCCGTCCACACAAAACCTTGATCTTTCTTTAACAACTTAAAGATCGGTTCACATGTTGCAGTCATGTGGGAAATAAACTGGAAATATAATTCAAACTCCCGAGGAAACCTCTGATTTGCTTTTCAGTTCTTGGTGCTGGAATTTCTTGAATTGCTTTGACTTTATCACGATCAACTTCAATTCCTTTCTGGCTAACAATGAAACCCAACAATTTCCACGATCTAACACCGAAGGTGCATTTATTTGGATTCAAGCGAAGACAATACTTCCTCAAACACTGAAACAACTTTAACAAATCTTCTATATGCCCTTCTTCAGTCTTGGATTTTGCAATCATATCATGAACCTATACTTCGATTTCTTTGTGCATCAGATCATGGAATAGGGTTGTCATAGCCCTCTGGTACGTTGCACCAGCGTTCTTCAACCCGAAGGGCATCACTCTGTAACAGAATGTTCCCCAGGGTGTGATAAATGTTGTTTTTTCCATGTCCTCTGGAGCCATTCTTATTTGATTATATCCGGAAAATTCGCCCATGAACGAGAATACTTTGAATTTTGTTATGCTGTTCACTAACATGTCGATGTGAGGCAATGGAAAATCATCTTTTGGACTAGCTTTATTTAGATCTCTGTAATCTACGCACATGCGGACTTTTCCATCTTTTTTCGGTACTGGGACAATATTGGAAATCCATTAAGGATACACTGACGTCACAAGAAAACCAACATTAATCTGCTTTAGGACCTCCTCTTTGATCTTTACTGCCATATCTGGGTGGGTTCTTCTCAACTTTTGTTTAACTGGCGGACACTTTGGCTTCAACGGCAAACGATGCTCGACAGTATCTGTATCTATACCAGGCATATCTTGATAAGACCAAGCAAAAATATCCACATACTCTTTCAATAACTCAATCAACCCGCTCTTTACATCAGGATGTAACGATGCTCCAATCTTGACTTCCTTCAGATCTTCTTCTGAACCCAAATTGATCATTTCCAAAGGCTCCTTATATGGTTGAATGGTATTTTCCTCGTGCTCAAGCAACCGTGAGACCTCTTCTGGAATCTCATCAGAATCTTCTTCTTCAGCCCCAAACACAGGACATTCAAAGTTGGGAGAGGGTGCAGGGTCATTGTATTTAACGAGTTTTTTTAATTAATCTGCACATATGATTTATGATTGCTTTTAGAAACTGACACATATAACAAGTGATCATGCAGATTAATTTTCAGTTATTATTTATTTTGAAAGGTTTTTCTGATTACCATTTTCCAAGAAAAAGCAGAAAATAAAGACATAATTTTGGAAGCAAAGACAACTTTTATTAATGATCTTAAAAGTCACAACAAACAGATAAGCCCTACAACATTAATACTTCCACCTTGGGCAGAGTGAAAGCTTTTCAAAAGAAAGAAACGAATTAACAAAACAAATTACTTTGAAACATGTATGCAAGAAGGAACATCAACGGTGACCCTGTTCTGAACTCTGACTCCATGCGTCACATAATTCGGTACTTCCTGCTCTGCTTCATCCTCTTCGACATCATTAATTCCAGAATCAATTGGATGAAGGTAGCCTCCGCTGCGGAAAACATCATGATAATTGTTTACAGTAGACTTTGACTTCAAACTTTCGCCTTTACCAATCTTCTAAGAGAAACCCAAACCAGTTCTGTTTTTGTTCACGGGTGGATCCACAAGTCGTCTATTATGACCATTGCGCACAACCTACTGCGTGTCCTTTAGCGAAACCACATAATTCTCATTTCTCCTTATGTTGTCAATGGATAGGGCTTGGAACTGGGTTCCAACATCAGCCTCATCCGCTTCTACAATACTGAACAAGGATAAATGGGATATCAACAACGCCTGCTCCCCATTTATGCTCACTACCTTCCCTTCACGCACAAACTTTAGCTTCTAATGCAGAGTTGAAGTGACAGCCCCTGCTTCGTGTATCCATGGCCGTCCTAGCAAACAACTATATGCAGGAATAATGTCCATGACCTGGAAGGTTATCAGGAACAAATGTGGTCCTATATGGATGGGTAAGTCCACTTCACCGATGACAGATTTCCTCGACCCATCAAATGCCTTCACAATAATGCCACTCGGGCGCATAGGTGCTACTTGATACTTTAACTTCATGAGATTACTCCTCGGTATAACATTCAATGCGGATCCATTATCAATTAGCACATTGGATAGAGAATCATTCTTGCAGTTCATAGATATGTGGAGGGCCAGGTTATGATTCCTCCCTTCATCTAGTAACTCATCATCGTAGAAACTCAAGTTATTACATGACTTAATGTCTCCAATTACGCTGCTGAATTGATCTAATGACATGTCACTCTCCACAAAAGCTTGGTCTAGTACTCTCATCAATGATTCTCTATGAGCAGAGGAATTCATCAATAAAGCTAGATGGATATCTTTGAAGGAGTCTGCAGTAGCTGATCTACAATTCTGTAGTCGCTCATCTTAATTATCTTCAAAATATCATCCACTTCTTTCTCTAATGTAGCTCCACTAGTCTCTCCTATATCCTTCTTAGGCTCATCATTCTCAGCAATTTTCTTTCCAGCAACAACATCTCTTCGAACAACTGGTGCAAACACACGACTGCTACGGGTCACCCTGCTATTTTCAGTTATATTTCCAACATCAGGCATTGGCTGGATGGGAACTTCCACCCCATCTTCTAAGATTGTAGCGTGGTACTTGTAAGGTACAACCTTATCTGATTTGTAGGGAATAGGACCTGTAAAACTAATTACCAATGGGGTAACAACTGGTTTGCTATGGTACTCCACTTCAAGATGAGCGGGTGCACCAAAACAAGGCACAATGATGTTTACCCCTTCTTCAACACAATCAGACATCAAAAAGTCATTTCTGGGAAACAAATCTTCGTCTGAAGAGAAATACTCATCCACAGAAGCATACTCTTCCTCTGACTCTTCTTACATTAAACCAACTTCAACCATATCAATCTCATGATAATCATCCCTCTGACCTGTGATCTTGATAGTTCCATTGTCTAACAACAACTGAACACCCTCCCTCATAATAGAACATCCTCGGGGGTCTCGACAGCAAACTATGCAAGACCCATATTGGTGTTCCACCTGACTAACAGAACGGTAGAAGGTAGCATGCAATTGCACGAGATCCTCATTCAAATACTCCACATCAAAAATTATGAATTCACCAGGACATCCAGAAACCATATTCACTTCCTCTTCATACTCTGCCCTAGTCCTGATTATATGGATTAAACCCTCATCCATCATCTCCTGTAAATCAACCTTTTATCTTCTCACAACCCTGTATGTCTGTACTGCAAACAACACAACCGGCGTGGTCATGCGTATAGTAGCTGAATTCATAGAGGTCTGTGTGCTTTTTAACCAAATCTCCTGTAACCAGATTAATGTCAAAAATCCGGAAGTCGCCTGGACAACCGACCACCATATTTATAGCATTCACTCCCCCGTGCTTGGGTAGAGGATTGTCTTTCACATTAGGTCCCATGTCTTTGAAAGATAGAATTCCAGACTTCACCAACCTTTGCACTTCAGTCCTCAAAGGATAATGTTGTACCCTAAAATTTGCCCTCCCATATTCTTCAAGATTTGCAAAGTGCATGCTTCAAAAATCTCCCCAAGGGTTGCACAGTTCAATGGCCTCCTAACTGTCAAAAACTAGGGTTTTGATTCTGACAAAGAAATTGAAGTTTCCAAGGGTCCAATCAAGTCCCACATGCCTACAAACATGGTCAAGCATCCTCATGCCAAGTTTCAGGACTTACAGCACAAAATTGCACAGTCAAAAACCCTAATTGCTCAGCAGTCAACTGCAGGGGCAAAATGGTCATTTGACAGTCAAAAGTTCAAATTTTTGGTCAACATCTTATTTTGAAGCCACAAACATCATTTGATCAATTATTGATCATGATTCTCAAGGCATGGCTCAAAAAGTCTCAAGATGCAAAAGTTTCCATATTTGGACAGTTGAAAAAGTCAACTGTAACTTGACCAGGGCATAACTTCCACATGGTTTATCAGAAAAATTCCATCCAAAGAGAATTTTGAAGAGAAGGACATTTCCTATAACTCCTATTCACACTTCAAGTCCAAGAAATGCTCTCACAAAAAGTTATCAATCTCAACATTATAGGTCATTTTCAAAAGTCAACAAAAAGGGACTTTAAGTCAAAGACCATAACTTGAGATTGGTAAATCAAAATGACATGGAACCAAATTCATTGGTTAGAGGACTTCAAGACCTTTCCAAAATGTCCAAGAACATGATCAAAGCTTAAAACTTGAGCAAGATATGCCTTGTGGAAGTTGGGAAATTTTTGGGAATTTTGAAAAGTCAACTTTACTTCAAATGCCTCAAAATTGCTAATGGGCCACATTTTTTTCCAAGATTCATCAGACAAAGGCTATGCACGACCATTTGGCCCAAGGGGAGTTATTTCATCATTTTTTATTATTTATTTGAATTTTTAATCACCATTAATTCATTTAATTAAATAAAATATGAAAAAAATACTCATCCATGCTTTTCAAATCTTTTTGTGCATAGAATACCTTCAAGATTTCGTGCACTATTCAATATGGAAAGAATCAAGGTGATTGGCAATGATTGGCATATTCTTCACATGAAAAAGATAGGGAAAAGATACCATGAAAATCAAATCTCAAAAGCATTGATTACCAAGGTTTTGGACATGTTTTGCAACCCTAATCCATTGGCATACATATACTGATCATAACCCTAATGCTCACAACCTTGAAGTTGCGCCCAAACCTAAGAACAAACTTGGCATTTTTTGTGAAAAAAGTCAAAACTGAAAACACCATTCCAAAGCGTTTCAAGGCAAGAGAACAATCCCATTACATTCCTGAGGCCTCAAGGAACGTTTCTGGATCAAAACCACTGCTTCTAACGCAAGGAATTGGTAACACGATGCCATCCTGTTCTTGAATTTTCCCATATTCGTGTTTCAATTTATATACATCCTCATTGCATTTTTCCTGTTGATTTATACTAATTGATTCATTCTGAAGCTAACCATGCCATTCAATTGAATTTTCGTGCCTTATATGGGAATCCACCATTGGAGCCTTCTAGGTTTTCAGAGGTCACAAATTAGGGGTTTCCTCTTCAGGAAAAATTGAGACACAAGACCCACGCCATTGAAACCAAAAGCTCATGACTAATCGATTCCATACCTCGCGATAAATTTATGATCAACAGGGTTCTATTCGCTATTTTTGTATGCATCATTTAGTGGGGGTTTAAAACCCCCGCTATCCAGTTTGTTTTTTTTCAGGCAAAATAAAGAACAGAGGAAGAAGACGCTTATGTGTCATGACGTGAAAGGGCGGTTCAAAGTTGGCGCGCGTTTTATTGATTCAGACCACTAACTCTTGTTTTTTCTTATAATAATTGCATTCCATTAATGTTACAAATAAACGCGCTTGGCTGGTTGGTAAGTGAGGTGTCATGGAATCAACGGGACCTGGGTTCGATTCCCAGGTCCCCTCCCTTTCTCAATATATTTTGTTTTAACCAGATTCCATGCAGCTTCTTACCAAAAGACTACCATGCACTCTACGCTCCAGCATGCCACATGTCCCACAACATCCATCCAGTGGCCAGGATCCAAAGTCCAGGGAACACCCCAGTCAACATTCCACACGCCAGCATGAAAAGTCAAAAAGGCCAAGGTTCTATTGGGCCTAATTGCTGGCCACATAACCTCCAAATTGGGGTCAACACCCCCCATTGGTTTGCTTTCTTTCACTCTTTTTATTTTTTCTATTTTATTTGTTTAATTTAGTTTTAATTTAATTCTTTAAATTAATTTGTTTTCTTTAACATAAAAAAATAATAAAAATCAGAAAGATAAAAAATATAAATATATTTCATTTAAATGTTTTTTTGTAAATAAACTTTATTAATTAATTTAGTTTTTAATTCTAGGTTTAAATTTTAATATTTTTTGTAATAAACTAAAAAATTTAGAATTAGGGTTTTATACTTTTATTCCTTTTTTCCTTTTCACCATATTTAATAATTAATTATTTTTTTGTAAATAAATTGCCATTAAATAATTAGGTTAAAACTAGGTTAAATTTAAACATTTATTTTAATAAATTAAAAATAGTTAGAACTAGGGTTAATTATCTTTTTTTAATTCCATTTAATTTTCTTATTAAAATCCATAAATACAAAAAACTCAAAAATAATTTCTTTTTCTCATTTAACTTAATTAATTTATTAATTGTAATTTAATTTCCTTAAAAGGGTCCAACGCCCTCGCATTCGATCACAATTCTATTTCGCGCGCTTATTTTATTTCCTTTTTATAAATTTCATGTAATTATCCCAAAGCCATGTAATAGATTAATTAGACATTTATCTTTCCGCATTTTATTTATTTTCAAATCGGGTCTTGGATTAATTTGGCGATGTAGACCCGCGCCTTTGTAATAGCGTAGGACCTTTTAATTCCGCATCTTTTAACTGTTAATTAATTAGCATGAAAGAATAAATGTCAAAAATAAAAGCAACGCGTAGATCACCAATGCATGAACAAGACAAAAATATCTGAAAACGACACACAAATCACACACCACCCCTAGGGTACGTCTCACTGTTGCCTTGCCCCTCGAAAGGTGATCGTCGAGTAGAGGACGTTTTAGTAAGTCCTCATGTCCATGAACATGGCATGAGGGTAGCTTCTAAGGTGTCTTCCTATTGCTCCGGTGATCACCATGTCCCGAACCCTCGAATTGACCCGAACACCTCCAACGGTGGTGCTACCTACCTCTCAATGGTGGGATGGCACTACTTTAAGGACATTTATACAGACGAATTCCTTAGGGTAGGTAGACGACTCTAGATACTTGCTCTAATTTCAAAACAAATCAAAAATACTTTTCACACCGACACTTTCAAAAAAGCTTTCGAAAGTAACTTTTCAAACACTCTTGAGGACTGATACAAGAGTCGAACTGAAATTTTCAAAGAAACTTTTTTTTAAAACCCACAGTTGAAAAGCAAACAAACAATTTTGAAAACACAAATGAGCAAGTATCTAAGAGCCCATGGATAACCATGGATAGAAAGGGTGCTAACACCTTCCTTTTCTATAATCTACCTCCCGAACCGAGAGCAATCTCTATAAGGAATTTTTCTGTGCTTTTGTCCTTTCCATTTGGAGAAAATAAAAGACGGTGGCGACTCTTGCTTCCGCGACATTTCGCGAACCAGCGTTAAACAGTCAGTTCCAGATCCACCGATCACAGATAATAATTCTCAACACTATACCCTGGTGCTCCCTGATGAAAAGCACATGTTTGGTTTGCCTTGTAATACCAAGGCAATGGTGATGGTATGGCGGGAGGTGGTCGTGTCTGGACCAACTTCTTCTGAATCAATGCAGGTAGTAGCTCTGTATAGCTCATGGGAATAGGGTCATAGTTTTCCCTTCTCTGATTATTCCCTCGGTTTCCCTGCTGGGATGGTCTTTGATAAGCAACGATAGTCGGAGCGGTATTCATAACAGGAGTAACCGAGGCGACTTGTTGGTGACGCTGATAATTCCTTCTAGGTGCGTTTACCCTCCTCTCTTGTATAACAACATTTGTATCCCCTTCTTTCTTCTTGGTAAATCCATAATATGGCTTCTTCACACCTCCGGATCCTTCACTTTTCGTCAAACGGCCTTCTCTTACAGCCTCTTCTAAGCGGATACCCATTCCTACCATCTCTGTAAAATCACTTGGTGCGCTTGCTACCATCCTTTCGTAGTAGAAAGCTCCCAGCGTCTTCAAAAAAACATTAGTCATTTCTTTCTCTTCCATGGGAGGAATCACTTGGGCAGCTACCTCGCACCATCTCTGCACATATCTTTGAACGATTCCCTGTCTTTCTGAACCATGACCCTAAGTTGGTCATGGTCGGGCGCCATGTCCACATTGTACTTGTATTATTTGATGAATGCTTCTCCCAAATCATTAAAAGTATGGATGTTAGAGCTTTCTAAACTCATATACAACTTCAACGCTGCACCGGTCAAACTATCCTGAAAAGAGTGAATCAGCAGACGCTGATCATCAGTGTGGGTAGACATTCTCCTTACTTACATCACCAAGTGAGCACGAGGTCAAGTGTTTCCCTTGTACTTCTAAAATTCCGGGACCTTGAACTTAGTAGGTAACTTAACATTCGGGACCAAACATAGCTCATTCACATTCTGCCCAAATAACTCTTTTCCCCTAAGAGCCTTCATCTCTCTTTGAATTCTATCAAACTGCTCTTGAAAATCATCCATTTTGTCATAAAGACCCAAGTATTCACTCAGCGGAGGGAAAGGACGACACACATCTTCATTAACAAAAGGAACCAAATTCACCGAAGGAGGAGCAGCGAGAACAATATGCACCACAGGAGGTTCTGGAGTAACAACAGTCTAAACCACTAGAGCATCTTGAGGGCCAAGATTGAAACCTTCGGGTGCAAAATTCTATGGCATTCCCCATGGATAACCTTGAGGCATACGGTTTTGAATAATAGTCAGAGTATCGGATACAGGAACAATTGGAACTTCAGTATTTGCCCTTGTTGGTTGAGGTTGAACACTCGGTGGCTGATTCTGAGCAACCACCAAAGCTTCCATTAGAGTAGTCAAATTGGCCAAGCCGGCCTTCAAAGCAGAAACTTCTCCGTGCAACTCGCGATTCTCCTGTTCTAAGTTGTCTATCTTCTTTTTGAAATTAGCCCGAGTGTTGTAGTGATGAGTCAGCTTGCTGAATGAAGTAAAGAAGCTTGGTAAGGCACTTGGATATGCATAATAAATGCAAGAAATATGTGCAATATGATGCATGACATGCAATGCACATGATTATTTTTACTTCAATATTTAATATTTCAAGGGATTTAAGATTTATAGGCATATTGCAAACATCAAAGTAATAAAGCTTTTGAAATACTGAAAATTTTTATTATAATAACTTCAAAATGGATTACAAGTTTCAATGATCCCAAGTACAAGATGAAAATACAATCTAAAATCCTGAGAAAAAGAACTGATGGAGATCAATCTGTACGCTGGCGCTTCCCTATGAGCCTGACAATTTGAGCCCTCAGCCTCTGGTTTTCTTCCACATGTCTGATGGCAACCTCCTTCCAATCATCTGGATCATAAAGTGAGTAATCAGCACCTGTTTGAGGCTTAGGGGAAAATAAATCCCCTTGCCTCTCCATAGACTCTACCGCTCGACTCTCAAGGATCTCGATCAAATCGTCTTTCTCCTTCAGGTCTGCTCTGTAGGAACTCTCTGAAGTCTGGAACTTGTTCTTCCAAGCATCCCTTTCCTGTTGCATCCTAACCAAAGCGAGTTGCATCTCTTCTATATCATCTAATAAGGGAGGAGTAGACTTCACAAATAGATCAGGCATGGGTGTCTCCCGAGTATAAGGCATCTTTAACTAAATAGCTCTCAATCGGATCCATTGGAGATATGGATCCAAAGAAATAACACCCCTAGGTCCCAAATCCTTCCCACTCTTCTTATGAATGTGACACCAGGCCTTTGCAATCTTCTCCCTAGCTTCCCTATGGTCTTGTCCTTCCTTCAGAAAGAAACTACTCAAATGAATACTATTCAGTTTATCCCTCATTGGATAACCAAGCTGTCGCCGTGCAAGAACAGGGTTATATTTAATTCCTCCCTTTGTACCAAGAAGCGGTACATTAGGGAAACTACCACAACTGTCAATAATCTCCACATCCTGATAAGCTCGATGATACCAATCAATATCTGAGTGAGTAAGTGCCATGATCTTAGGAGCCCAACGGGGTTCCTTCTTGACATCCCAAAAAGCATCAGACTGAGGCATATGAGAGATGAACCACCGGTACAACAAAGGCGTGCAACAGATAATCATTCCCCCATGATAAGAATTCCGAAGATGAACAGAGTAATAAGCATCACCCAACAGTGTAGGAACTGGGTTTCCAATCATGAAAATCCAGACAGTGTTAATGTCGACAAACTTGTCCATATTAGGAAATAAGAACAATCCGTAAGCAAGTAAAGCAAAGATGGCCTCAAAAGCAACCGTACTCTTCATTCTAGCAAAGTAACGAGCTTTCGCCAATAAGAACTGAGATGGTAATCCTCTAATCCCTCCTTTAGTAGTCATATGGGCTTCCACATCAAACTTTCCCAGATGAATCAGAGCAGCAATCTCATGTGGTTTTGGCTCACCCTCTAAACCAGTAAAAGGAACATAATCATTAACAAGTAAATCCAATAGATAATAATACTCCTCCAGTGTAGGTGTGATGCGGTGGGAGAACTGACTTGAGGTTTTGCGTTTGTGTTTGCAAATGTTGCGGTTTAGCAAGAGTCGCCACCGACTTTTATTTTATCCAAAGGTAAAAAAGCACAGGAAAGACCTTTGAGATTGTTTTTGGGTTTGGGGGGTAGATTATGAAAAGGGAAGGTGCTAGCACCCTTTTCATCCATGGTTTTCCATGGGCTCTTAGTTACTTGTTTTAGATCACTTGCTTTTGCTTTTTAATTGTTTGAAATGGTGCTTTGTGTGGTTTTGAAAGTATTTTGAAAAGAGGCCATCGTTTAGGCAATCTTTGTAATGATTCTTGTTTGTAAGAATGTATATAAAGATGTTTGTCTTTTGAAAAATGTTTCAATGTTGGAAAGTTTTTTGGAAATGTTTTTGAAAATGTGTGTGTGTGCTTGTTTGAAAATAGCAAGTATTGTTTGAAAGAGATCAAGTAACTAGGAGTTATCTACCCTACTCAAACGTCTTTCTTGTACATTTTTATTCCTTTGATGTTGTTGGCCTACCATTGTTTTGGTAGATAACCCTATCTTTGGATGTTAAACGGGACAGGCGTGGGTCATCGTATGACCGTGATAACAATATTGCCAAGTATCTTTAGCAAGTTTTGAGGGACTAAGATCATTTGTTTTTAGGCAACTTGTGATAGCGTTATCAAGGGACTATGATCTTTTTGTTTGTATTGTTTTGCCAAGATACCTAGCATGCATACCATGGCCATGTTTTTAAGGCAACCAAGTGGATGAAACCCTAGGGGTGCTTGTGTGCAAGGTGTTGTCATTTTTCATGCATTTTGTCTTGTATTAGGTCATGCTATTTGTTTTGATTTTTGTCTTATCATACAAACCCTAATTTTTACTAAACATGCATATAACACGATAAATTACGTAATGTAAATCTAAACTATTACAACAATATTATGGGGAGGGGATACAAGTTTTGAATGGGGGATATTGCTCAAAATAAAACCCTAATTCACTATTACAACCCAATTGAATTTATTGTACAAATAAATAAATAAGCAAATATTTAAATATACAATAAAATGTAAATATGCAAAAAATACTTTGTAATTATTTTATGCATGAGAAAATAATATTATCTAAGTCCTAAAATAATAAAAAATATTGTGATTATTTTTGAAAGGGTGAAAAACCCTAATTTTGCTTTAAAAGAAAATATTGTTTTCTAATATTCTTTTTATTCATTTATGTACAAGAAAAATAATAATAATATTATGTATAAATATTAAAATTAAAATATGTGAATAAATAATATTTTATGTGTATAATATAATAAAATAAAATATTTAAGTATTTTTATTATTATTTACAAGTTTATTTAAGAAAATAAGTTTTATAAACCTAATAAACTATTTTTATGTCAAAAAATAATAAACATAAAAAAAATTAAAAAAAAATAAAATGCAAAAAGTTAAGAAAATATTTTTATGATTTTATAATGTTCAGAAAATAAATAAATGCAAGTCAAAATATAAAATATGCAAAAAATACAAAAAATAAAAGAAAATGTAAAGGGGGGTGCAGAAGCAAAATGGGGGGTGTGAATAGAAACAGGCCCAAGGCGCCCAAGCCCAAGCCAGCTTCATCCCTGTCCTTTAGCCAAACGACCAAATGCGCGTGTTCTGCAATCCAATCCTGTTCTTGCTATTCTTTGCATAAAATCAAAAACTTATAACATGAAAAATGTAGCTCATGATCACACGATTCCAATGATATAAAGAACATGACCTAACTCTCAAAGATCAGAGAGAATTTTAATGGCCCTAATTTATGACCTAAAATTTTCAGCATGTTCAACATCCAAATACTCTTAGCTCAGTTAATATAAATGGAATCTACGCATATGTACAGCTTAAGCATGTTGAGGACTACATTTTTGCTTCACAAACCTAAGCTTAAGGATGCCTAAATAGAGAGATAGAAACTTGACAAATACCTTGTTCAGTTGAGTTTGGATATGGCAATGTGGGAACTTTGAGTGAGGCCTGAAGTTTTTGTGAGCTTCCTTGAAGTTCTCTCAAGCTTCTCCAATGCTCAGCTAGCCTTGTAGATGCCTCAATCTCCTTGTAGAACTCAACCTGCAAACCTTCAAAATGAAAATGGTGAAGTGTGAAACTGAGCTTACAGTGGCAAGACAGCGGCCTGGATGATTTAGGTAGAAGGTATGGAATGTGTTTGAGGTGATTCAAAGCAAAACGCACGAGCCAATATTGTTTTGGCTTGAGATTTGCAGAAGCTGCCCTGTTTTGGGCAGAAATGGTGTTTTTTGTGTTTTGGAGTGTTTGAGAGGTTGGTAATTCATGTTTCTGGCTTGTTACAATGTTCTGAGCTTGTGTGAAATGATACAAAGGCTTGCTCTTATCAGATGGACCAGTTTGCTTGACTTTTGCAAGTTTGCTTGCTTTTGAAGAAAAGGTGAAGTGACAAAGCCAAAGGTTGTACACGCTTGCTTGCTAGCTGCACATAGTTGGTACAAGTTGCCTGATATTTGTGGATATTGTTTGCAGCAAAAGATTAGGTCCATGGCTCAAGATATGAAAAGTTGCATAAAGCATGCTTTATGAAAATGGTATTGTGATCTTTATGCCATAAATGGATTAATTCAATGTACAAAGCTCCATAGATCAGAACAAAGCTAAAATCCAATGTGTTTGAATTTAATAAATGAGTTTAGAAGGGATTAGGACCTGTAAAACCAAGTACAAGCATGCTTGAAGCTGATTTGCAACTTGTAGCAATGTAAAAATGCCTTGAACAAAAGTGATAATTTTCCATTTTCATTTCTTCGATTCTCCCTAACCATAAATGATCTTGGAGAGTTCTTAGACATTTTGGAAAGCTTTTAAAATTCTATACAATCCATATTTGAAATGAATTTTGATATTTCTCTTGGAACTATGTGAAAAGTTGCCATGAAGTTAGGTCAAAAATCTGCCTAAACTAGGGCAAAATTTCATTAAGTTAAAAAGTTTATGGACCCTTATTCACAAAATCATAACTTGAGATCCAAGCATCTTTTGGGAAAACTTTGTGAATCAAAGTTGTAGATTTTGTGGAGGACTACAACTTTCATGTTGGAAGTTGTCTGTGAATCCAATTGCATCATGGTGAAAAAGTTGTGGAAAGTTGGGAAAAAATAAGAAATTTTCATAACTTAGAAAAATTCTAAGTTATGAAATTTTTCAAACTTAAACCCTAATTTCCAAATTTAAGTTTCTTGGTGAACAAGTTTCATCTTTTGACACATCTTGATGAAATATGACCCTTTGCACTTGATTTTGACCAAAAAGTCAAAGTTTGACTTTTTAGTGTACAGTTGATTTTTGATCAGTTGACTGGGAAATTCATCTGCCAATACAATGCATTTGAGATCTTTTGAACCTTGTGATTAGGTAAATATGATGCTATTGAGTCCTTGAAATCATGCTTGAACCCAATTGGTCATTGGCTAGGTTAAAAATCAGAAATCTCCCTTTCTCAGTCAAAACCCTAATTTTGACCATTTTGCCCTTTTGATGATCTGATCAAATTTCTTGAGGAGTTGTGATCCAACCTTGATCAAATGGTACATAGGAGCCTAAAATGTTGTTGTGGATAAAAAAATATGAAGTTTGACTGTAAATTGACCATGGTTGACTTTTTCCCCAATACAACTGATTTCTAAGTCAATTGTCCAATTGACTGGGCACAAATGTGATTCAAGGCTTGAAACTTGGTATGAACAATCTTAGGGGTCCAAGATGGTGTATGAAAGTCACATTAAGCATTGATGGTCCAAAAATCCTTGTGCAAACTCAAACCCTAATTTCAGGTCATCAGTGCAAGGAGATGTCTTGAGCAGAGCAAACCCTAATCCTGTCTGGAGTCCAAGAGGTCTTGTGAGGAAAATCTTGACAATATGAGAGGGAAAATTTTGGGGGTACAACAGCTGCCCCTGTTCAATCTTCTTGAACCTGAAGAGTTAGATTGACGAGTTTGTCATTCGTGACTCGAAGGTAAAAGATGATTGGACACTAGAGTGCCCGTAAATTTGCACTCGTCAAAATGTAGTTGAGGAAATGGGCTTAAAGATGCCATTCAGATATGTGATACAATCTTGTTAGAGATGGGCTTAAAGATGCCATCTAATAATGTTTGCTGAGTTGTATGTTGTAAGTCAGAAGAATAAGTATCAGAATGGTATCCGCGTCTGGAACGTATCTGAACTGTATCTGGGGACTGAATCTGAATGAGCAAAGGAATAACATTTGTGTCTGGAGCGTGTCCAAGTTGTATCTGAATGTTGAATCTGAATAAGCAATAGAATAGCATCAGTGTCTAGAGCGTCTCTGAGCTGTATCTGAACTTTGTATTTGAGTAAGCAATAGAATAGCATCCGTGTCTGGAGCATCTCTGAGCTGGGGAAAATCAGAATAGGTGACAGAATGGCAACCGTGTCTGGAGCGTATCTGGACGGTATTTGAAGTTTTAGATTTGAATGAGTAGTAGAATAGCATCTGTGTCTGGAGCGTACCTAATCTGTATCTGATAGTTAAAAGCTGAATAAGTATTAGGATGGCATCCGTATCTAGAGTGTATCTGAACTGTATCTGAAATTTGAATCTGAATGAGCAACAGAATGACTTCCGCGTATGGAGTGTATCTGTATTGTATCATGATTGTATACCGTTAAACTGTAGTTGTTAATCTTATCCTGAAAAGGGTAAAATGTTAGCTGAAACACAAAGTTATGTTGCATGAAATGTCTGATGCAATAAATGTGTTTTATGATATATGGATGTAATGTATGCGCATGTAAGCTGATTAGCTGTCTTGCTGAGGAAAATAAATCCTTGACGGCTGGGGATAATAAAAACCCTTGACTGCTGCTGGGGAAAATAAATCCTTGACCCTGCTGGAGATTCAAAACCTTTGATTGTTGAGGATAAGAAATCCTTGGTGACTGTTGGGGATAGAAAGATCTTGATAACTTCTGTGGGGATATGAGGATCCTTCATGCCTTGAAGTTGGAGTATTGACAAAAAATTTGTTGTGAGAGTAATGCCAAACTGTTGGGGAAGTCTGCTTGGGAAATCCAGAGAACTTTGATGACTTCTACTGGGGGTTATACAAAGGAATCCTTACTTGGTTAGGGAATAGGGAAAACTCTGATGATTTCTGCGGGGAACTAAGAATGAGAATCTTCAATCTGTTGAGGAGTAAAAACTTTGGCGACTTCACTGGGGAGTAATGAAGACTCTGGCAACTTTATTGGGGAATCAAGAATGAGAATCTTCATTCTGTTGGGGAGTAAAAACTCTGTGGGGAAGAAGGCTTACTGCCGGAGAGTAAGTTCAGGAGTTTTCGGTCGTTTTCCACTCTACTGGGAAGTTATCCTAGGTTGGGGATAGACAAAAGTTAACTGTTATCTGGTTGATTTCTAGGCTTCAAGATAACTTGTTGGGGAAATTGGATGGTTTCTGCTGGGGATTAGAAGTCTTGAATAGACTGGGGATGAAGGTTTCAGCTCCATTGGGGGATCTGTAACTCAAAGTTTTTGCTCCGTTGGGGATTGGGAGTTTGAAGTTTTAACTCTGGTGGTGGATTAAGGGTTTGAAATTTAGCTCCACTGGGGATACGTATTTCAAGGTTTTAGCTCCACTGGGGATCTAGATGATGTACTGCAAGGGATTGCTCCTGGAATAGTCTAAAGATGTTTTCCTATCCTTTCAGTCTGTCAATAATTGTTCTTTTCCATCCTGTTTATTTATAAACAGTAATTATGTTCAAATGCATATGTCCATTAATGAATCATTGGACGTTTTTGCAAATAAAAACACAACTGTAAAAGAAAACAACAAATAGTTTTTGCACTTTGAAAGAGACATCTTTGTATTTACTTTGAGTAAGTGTTTTATACAAAGGAGACATGCATCCTAGTAAGAGGATGGTGTCATAAAAGTAAGAAAATTTATACAAAGAAAGATAATTATGTGTGTAAAAATCACATGGGGTTCCCATTCTGCTATAGCCTTCGTAACTCCGAATATCTTGTCCATCCGTTGCTTCGTTTGAAGATGATTGAGTTGATCAGAAGCTCAGAGTCTGTCAGTGAAGAGATTGTCCTTAAAGTGATCCGACGAGACATAGTCATACGCTTTAGTGCCCTAACTTTTGCCTGGACCGCCCTTTCGGGTTTTCAGTCCACCGGGAAACCCTTTTTTTCCCAAGTCGCCCTTTTGGGTTTTCAACTTGCCGGGTGTACAGATTTTTTTAATTTATCCCTAATTTTTTCCTGAACCGCCCTTTCGGGTTTTCGATTCACCGGGATGCCCTTTTTTTTGCCTAGGTGTGTCAACCTAGCGGGTCATTTATGCGAAGTATCTTTTGACTATGTCTGCGTTCGCAGGGTGCGGCAGATCATCGCTGTCCATGGTGGTCAGTATCATTGCTCCACCAGAAAAGATGTTCTTGATCACAAATGGTCCTTCGTAGGTAGGAGTCCATTTCCCCCTGGGATCACTTTGTGGTAAGATGATGTGCTTGATTACCAGATCCCCGACTTGATATGTCTGGTATCTGACTTTCTTATTGAAAGCCTTGATCATCCGCTTTTGATACGTCTGACCATGGCAAACAGCTGTAAGTCTCTTTTCGTCAATCAAGTTAAGTTGATCAAGTCGGGTCTGAATCCAATCGTCTTCACTCAAACCAGCATCTTTCATGATTCTCAAGGAGGGAATCTGAACCTCGATAGGTAAAACAGCTTCCATGCCATATACCAAGGAATAAGGTGTTGCCCCAGTTGATGTGCGTGCCGTGGTACGGTACTCGTGAAGAGAAAACGGTAGCATCTCATGCCAGTCCTTATAGGTGACTGTCATCTTTTGTATGATCTTCTTGATATTTTTGTTCGCAGCTTCGACAACACCGTTCATCTTTGGCTGATAGGGAGATGAATTGTGATGTTGAATTTTGAACTGCTTGCACAGGGCGGTGATCATAGTATTGTTAATGTTTGTACCGTTATCCGTGATGATCCTTTCGGGGATACCGTACCGGGAAATAAGGTTCTGCTTGATTAAGCGGGCAACCATATTCTTAGTAACTGATGCGAAGGAAGCTGCTTTGACCCACTTAGTGAAGTAGTCAATGGCCACCAGAATGAAGCGATGTCCATTGGATGTTGTAGGCTTGATCTCTCCAATTATGTCGATTCCCCACATAGCGAATGGCCAAGGAGCTGTTAAGACATTTATAGGAACAGGAGGCACGTGCACCTTGTCTGCATATATTTGACATTTATGGCATGTTCGGGAATGTTGATAGCAGTCAGCTTCCATGGTAGACCAGTAATAGCCTGCCCTTAGGATCTTCTTACCCATCGTATGCCCGCTGGAGTGAGTGCCGAAGGTGTCCTCATGCAATTCAGCCATAATTCTTCCAGCTTCGGCTTTATCCACACAATGGAGCAGAATAGAATCATGATTGCGCTTGTATAGGATGCTATTACTCAAGAAGAACTTTACCGAGAATCTCCTTAAGAACTTTTTGTCGTTGACTGAAGCTCCTTCAGGGTATTCCTGAGCCTCGAGATACCTTTTGACTTCATGAAACCATGGCTGGTCCACTACTTCTTCGGTATTAATCTCGTGACAATGTGCAGGTTCGACCATCCGTTCAATGGAGATTTGGGGAGCCTCATTATCCCATTTAAGTTTAAACATGGATGACATTGTAGCTAAAGCATCTGCTAGCTGATTTTCTTCTCGCGGGAAGTGGTCGAAGGTAATCTGCTCGAAATGTGGTAACAATGTCAAGACATGCTCTTTGTAAGGGATGAGGTTTGGGTGTTTAGTATCCCACTCTCCTTTGATCTGACTGATGACCAAAGCTGAGTCCCCAAACACACCTAAGGATTTGATTCCCAAGTCTATGGCAGCCTTGAGTCCAAAGATGCAAGCTTCATACTCTACCATGTTGTTCGTACAGTTGAAGCAAAGTCTAGCAGTTAAAGGTGTATGGCAACCTTCTGGAGAGATGAGTACCGTGCCGATACCGTTGCCAAGTGCATTGGAGGCCCCATCAAAGTACAGGGTCCCTCGGGATCCTTGCTCAGGTCTGTCATATGGTCTGATATCTTCAACATTGTCCAATGTCACGATGTCCTCGTCAGGGAAGTCGAACCTCATGGATTGGTAATCTTCGACAGCTTGATGAGCCAGATAGTCAGCTAGCACACACCCCTTTATAGCTTTTTGGGTCGTGTACTATATATCGTATTCCGTTAGGATCATCTGCCATCTAGCTATTCTTCTAGACAAAGCAGGCTTCTCAAAGATGTACTTGATCAGATCCATCTTAGATATCAGCAAAGTGGTATGAGTCAACATGTACTGGCTTAGCCGATGAGCAACCCATACCAAAGCACAGCAAGTTTTCTCGAGCAGTGAGTATCGGGTCTCACAGTTGGTAAACTTTTTGCTAAGGTAATAAATGGCATTCTATTTTCGGCCAGACTCGTCATGTTGGCCCAGTACGCACCCCATTGAATTCTCTAGGACGGTCAGATACATGATTAGCGGTCTTCCTTCGACGGGTGGCATCAATATAGGAGGTTCTAGCAAATACTCCTTGATTTTATCGAAAGCAATTTGACAGTCATCATTCCGTTTTACTACCTGATCTTTCCTCAACAGCTTGAAGATTGGTTCACATGTAGCTGTTAGGTGAGAAATGAACCTTGCAATGTAGTTTAGGCGTCCCAAGAAACCTCAGACCTCCTTCTCAGTGCAAGGAGCGGGCATTTCTTGTATAGCTTTGACTTTGGCAGGATCAACCTCAATGCCTTTGTTGCTGGCAATGAAACCTAAGAGCTTACCGGATCGGACTCCGAATGTACAGTTGTTTGGATTCAATATGAGCTTGTACTCCTTCAACCTGAAAAACAACTTTTGCAAGTGATCAAGGTGTTCTTCTTCAGTTTGTGATCGGGCTATCATGTCATCTACGTAGACCTCTATCTCATGATGTATCATATCATGAAACAAAGCTACCATAGCGCGTTGATAGGTTGCCCCGGAATTCTTCAGTTCGAATGGCATCACTTTTTAGCAGAACGTACCCCATTGTGTGACAAAAGTAGTTTTCTCCATGTCCTCAGGGGCCATTTTGATCAGGTTATAGCCTGAGAATCCGTCTATGAAAGAAAATACTTTATGCTGAGCTGTGTTGTCAACCAAGATGTCAATGTGTGGAAGTGGAAAGTCATCTTTAGGGCTGGCCCTGTTTAAGTCTCTGTAATCCATGCACATTCTTACTTTGTCGTCCTTCTTAGGCACGGACACAATGTTAGCAACCCATTATGGATAGGAAGTAACAACCAGAAATCCAGCATTGAATTGCTTCATAACTTCTGCTTTGATATTCTCTGACATATCAGGTCTCATGCGGCAGACCTTTTGTTTCACTGGTGGATAGTCTTCTCTTGTGGGGAGACGATGAACCACAATGTCTGTATCAAGTCCCGACATGTCTTCGTATGACCATGCAAAGATCTCAACATAATCATGTAGTAGCTGAATTAGGCGCTCCTTGACACTCGGCTCTAGGTTGGCACCTATCTTGATTTCCTTTTTGTCATCCTAAGTTCCCAAGTTGATTGTATCCAACTGCTCTTCATGAGGCTGAATTGCTCTTTCCTCTTGTTGTAATAATCTGGCCAATTCCCCCGGCACCTCACAATCTTCCTCACCTTCGTATTCGGCTTGGTTGATCAGATCTTCAGAGTCACTGAAGGCTATAGCAGTATCGTTACCCATGGGTTACAAAATGGAAGGGTACCTGCATTTGTGAGTGTGGGTGTGTGTAAGGGATAGCCATCTTAAAACAACAAAAATGTAAAAGAAAGATAATGAGCAAAAAGTGTTTAAATATGAAAAGCGTCCGTGATTCATTAAAATGACATGAAATGAAGATAAAGACCCTTACAAATGGACCTATGTGCCTCGGGCAAGGCACACGGTTGAAAAAGTACGAATTGTTTGTGAATTATTACAGTCTAACAGAAACGGAAAAGATAAATTACTGATTTATGAAAGTAATCGGAACAAAGTCTTTTGCTTCCCAGTTGCACAGTCCTCCATCAACAGTAGGGAAAATCCATTCTTCCAAGCTGCCCTCTTCTTCACTGTCCTCTAGTGCATTAACTCCTCGGTGGATGATCTTCACAGGTGGCCCTCCAGCACGGGAGTGGCGCACAGCCTTCTGACTAGCCGAAGTTAATCCCAAGCCGAATTTGTCTGCTTTGAAAGGAAAGTCGGGAAGTTGCCCCCAGATTGTGGATCCGCCTTCTTCCACAACTGCTCTAGCATCCTTGAGAGACGACATTCGAGGCAGAGGTCTGGTAAATGTGGGTACAGCGGACACTGTCTTGGTTGCCGCTATCCCCTCAGAGAACTCTTCGAAGTGTTGGAAAGGGGTCTCTATGAATTCTCCATCCAATTCTATATAACGGAAAGAATTAAGATGACTGATCATGTATTCCTCTTTGCCATGAACAGTTATAATTTCCCCTGGATAGGGTACTTGAGAATTTGATGCAGAGTGGAAGTGACAGCTCCAGCATGGTGGATCCAAGGTCTTCCCAACATGCAAGAATAGGAAGGACGGATGTCCATCACGTAGAATGTTGAATTGAATGCCTGGGTACCCACCTTGATCGGGATGTCCACCTCTCAATGGACCATCCTCTTAGAACCATCAAAGGCTCTGACAATGATGTTGTTGGGTTTCAGGGTTAAGCCTTCACAATCCAGCCTATCCAAGGCTTTCTTCGACAAGAAATTTAGAGATGACCCAGTATCAACCAAAACATGAGCTAGGGTGGTTCCCCTACACTCCACCGAGACATGTAGCGCGTCATTATGCTTTCTCCCTTTGGAGGTCAAGTCTGCATTGGAGAATCCCAGGCCATTGTCAGCTGTTAAGCTGGCCACACATTCTTGGAATTGATCAGCGGAGGTTTCTTGTGGCACGTGGGTCGTCTTCAAAAACTTGATCAAAGCTTTAGCATGTGCCTCAGAGCACAGCAACAAGGCTAACATAAATATTTTGGAGGGGGTCTTCCCCAGTTGTTCAACAACATTGTAATCACTTTTCTTAATAATCCTCAGAATCTCTTCCACCTCTTTATGGGATGTTTCAGGAATGACTAATGACTGAGCCTTCGTCAAGACAGGCTCCTCTTGAACATTTTTTCCTTTTTTCTCAGCATCGGAAACAAGGATGGGAATTGCATTGTCATTGTTGGCGGGTACACTTGCAGGTACAGTTACTGGTTTAATCTTCGGGATGACCGCGGGTCCAAAGACTTCTGTTGGAGGAGCAATCACTGAAGAAAAGATTCTCCCACTACGATTAATTTTGCTTGTTCCAGCAATGTTACTGATGTTGGGATTATCTTCCTCAGAGCTTTCTTCTTCAATGGTCTCTTCAATCTGTTTGACACCATGGTAGTATATTTCTCCACCATAGTTCCATGGTACCATTTTATCAGTTTTGTAAGGGGTTGGCCCTAGCATTGTTATCTTCAATGGAGTAGTCACAGTAGCAGATGTAATCCTAACGGGTTTTTTAGGAACCCTGGAAGGATTGGCGTATATGGTTATTATTGAAACTTCAGGAACTAGAATGGGTGAGACGGGAGCTTTCTCAAACAAAATTTCCTTGTTATAAATCAATTGTTGGATTCTTTTCTTCAAAAGAGGACAGTCAAATGGAGAGGACAGGAAAGCACGGCAATCTTGGTCACAACCTGGGAACACCCCAGCCTTCAACAAATTCACCTTGATGGTTAGGAGAGGAGTTGACAGTTCTTCCACAGTAGAAACAAACAGATCTTCTTCCACAGCATTGGCATTGTGCCCATGCCTCGGCATTGGTGCGGAGATAACATTCGGCTTTTCCGGAGCTTCAAATTCAACTTCCTTTACGTCAATTAGATCCTGAATCTTATTCTTCAGGGCCCAACAGTTGTTGGTATCGTGCCCTAGACTTTCTGAGTGGTACGCGCATCTGGCGTTAGGATGGTAATGTGGAGATGAAGTGTTAGGATTTTTAGGGGCTTCCTTTAGCATAGCCAAATTCAACTTCAAGAGATGGGGTAAGACTTGAGCAGGAGTCATGTTTATCTTGGTGAATTGCCTTACAGGCCTTTCCACCCTTTGCTGGTTATTCCTCGGCTGATCATTTCTCGACTGATTGTTTCTCGGCTGGTCTGAGGCAGACTTCTGAATCATAACGGCCCCCACAGTTGGTTGTCTTTCAATTCTTCCCTGATTTCTCTGGGCATATACAGCAGACACTTCTTTCTTTGCAGTGAAGGGCTTCTTTGTAGCAACAGAGGTAGATGCATCCTTTTGAATTTTTCTGCTTCTAATACCGGCTTCCACCCTTTCGCTAGTCAGAATCAACTCAGTGAAACCTGCAGAGGAGCTTCCAATCAGGTGATTAAAGAAAGGACCTGACAGAGTCCCCAAGAACATATCCACAAGCTCTCTTTCTGACAAAGGTGGTTGCACCCTTCCGGCCAAATCCCTCCATTTTTGGGTGTAGTCTTTAAAACCCTCATTGGTAGCCATGGCCATACTTTGTAGTTGAGTACGGGTTGGCGCCAAGTCGGCGTTATATTGATATTGTTTATAGAATGCGGCCGCCAAATCTTCCCAATTATGCACCTCAGACCTCTCCAACTGGTAAAACCAATCCAGTCGCGTCCCTGATAAACTTTCATGGAAAAAATGGACCCACAGGTCTTTGTCAGAAGAATGTGGTTGAATTTTCCTGACATAAGATCGTAGGTGCATCTTCGGGCAAGACACCCCATCGTACTTACCGAACAGTGACGCTTTAAACTTAGGAGGGATTAAAATTCCAGATACCAGCCCTAACTCCTCAAAGTCCAGCCCAGGTACCCTCTGTATCTCCATGGCAGCTAGACGTTCTTCCAAGTTCTTGTATTTGTCATCGGCCGGAGGGTATTGCTGTTCAGAATAGTCCTCATCTTCTTCTTCCTCTTCTGCTTCAGACTCAGATTTCACTTTCGTTCATTTAGCTTTTCCTACCCCTTCATTAAATGTTAAGGGGAAATCCAAAGTCCGTCTGGCTTGTCCTTCAAATCTTCTTCCCATGAGAACCACACCAGCTCTCTTCTTCTTCTTTTTCTCTTTCTCCTTCTCTATTAGAGTCTTGATCTCCTCCTGCCCCTTGGCCAAGCTCAAGAGTAGCTGTTGAAATTGTGAATTCTGAGCTTGCAAATCTTTGACCGTTTGTTCAATATCCATCTTGCTGAAATAAGCAGCAAAGAGATGAGGAAACTTGGTGTGAAGACCTGCTTATGCATATGATGAATGATATGTATTCATGTAATGCATTCAAGGATTCAGAAATTCAAATTTGTTTTAAACAAAAAAGAAACTCACATCATATTAATAAGATAGAATTTGTTAGTACATCAATGCCCCATGGGCAAAATAATACAAAATTCTAAGGTAAAAATACGTTGCGCATCCTCTTTGGTGCAATGTAGGTGTTGAGAGTCTTCTCTTCGTGAAGTTGACGAGTGAGTTCCAAAACCTTCTTCTCGCTTGTGTAGAATTGGGCTTCGAAATTATCGCGCTCTCCCTTGAGCTGTATCCAACTCCTTTGTAAATCTTCGAGTGATGTTGGCATGTCAGGATGTAGGAGGGTGTATGGAACCTCTCCTTCTATAACAGGCTCTATAATCACAAGGAGAATGTAGGGGTAAGGCATCATAAGACTTTGGGCGCGGGTTCATACCACTTGAGGTAAGGCTCAAGAGGGATGGAATTCTTGTGTCCCAAGGTCTTACTGTCCACCTTGTTGGGAATTCTCCAAGCTCGGATGAACCTTTGTCTGAGTCCTTGGTTGTCGTTGTCGAAGTCAAAAACCAAACCTTGAATCAGCATATCATGTGGGCCATCCCTTCGGGCATAACCAAAATGTCTCAGAGCCAAGCAAGGGTTGTAGGTGATGCCTCCCCTAATGCCAAGTAGAGGGACATTAGGGAATTCTCGACAACGGTCAATGATGTTGACATTCTCTTTTGATCGAGAACACCAATGAATGTCTGAATGTGTAAGAGTCATCAATCGTTGTGACCACCTCAAACCTTGCTCATTCTTTAAAACTGATTGGGGAAGATGAGAAATAAACCATATTGCCAGTAGAGGAGTGCAACACATGAGAACACCTCTTTTCCTCATTGTACGAGTGTGAAAAGAGTGGAGGATATCCCCAAGCAATTAGGCACTGGGTTGCGAGTCATGAAGATTTTGACATCACTCACATCTATAAGTTGGTCAGGATTGGGGAAAAAAGCCATCCCATAGATGAGAAGAGTTACAATCTCCTCAAAAGCTTGTAAGTCCAACGAATTCCAGCAGCTTTGGGCCTTCTCAAATAAGAACTTTGACAAGAAACCTTTGACACCGCTTCTAGTTTCCCAATGTGTTGTGACATCAGATGAGTGCAAGTGTAAGGCTTGAGCAATCTCTTCTTGATTTGGATCTCTTTCCGTACCGTTGAAGGGTAGTTGATTGAGAATAGGAATCCTCAAGAGTTAAGAAAATTCCTCTAAAGTAGGCACAAGTTGGTAGTCAGGAAATGTGAAGCAATGATGCAAAGGGTCAAAGAACTGGAAGAGAACTTTCAGCATATCCTCCCCAGTGTTGGTGATGACTAAGTTGAGTAGACGACCATGCCTCTCGGTTAATGAAGAATTCTCAGGAATCCTTGAAGCTAGCTCCTTAAGTTGCGGAGGAATTCTTACAAGGTTGACTTGGACAGTTTTCCTGCGAAGTGAATCCATAACCTACAAAACAGGAACAAAGATGAAAATCCAAAATCCTTGAAATGGTTAGTGGATTCATATGATGCTTCATGATGTACATGATGTTATGCACAAGTATATATGTACAAGCAAATCACACAAGTTCCTAGTTCAGGCTTGCATGAGGTTTCAAAGGTAAGTACCCTCTTGAAGTTTAGTTGGCTCAACCTGTCCTAGAAATAGTAACCGGGTTATAAGGAGCTCAATATCACTGGATTGTTTCCTTGTTCATTTTTTCAATTCATCCTCTTTACTGGCGACCGAAATATTCCAAGGAACCAACCCTCAATGAGTGTAGTATCGAGTATCTACCAACTTCGGACTGCACCAAAGCCGGTCATCTCACTACATCCTAAAAGGCCAAGTTGGTCAAGTAAAGGTTCTAAAAGTCCATTAGTGCTTCATGACATCACTCAGCGGCCCCGTATTCTCTTTTATTGACTCAAAAGCTACCGGTACCCACAAATATGCTGCACTAATATAGCTATTTCTTAGACCATGTCGGTATACCCCGCACAATTTCCACAACGTATTGCTATTTACCTATGAATGTTTCCCAAATCCAGGTAGAGGATTTAAGCCCAAACAATAGAACCAAAGTGTAAATCAAACAAGTCAAGCAAGATAAGCATGTAAAGGTGATCTAAAACCCTAAGGTAACCCCACTTTTAAGAAGATTCCCCAGCAGAGTCGCCAGTTCTGTGATGCGGTGGGAGAACTGACTTGAGGTTTTGCGTTTGTGTTTGCAAATGTTGCGGTTTAGCAAGAGTCGTCACCGAATTTTATTTTATCCAAAAGGAAAGGTAAAAAAGCCCAGAAAAGACCTTTGAGATTGTTTTTTGGTTCGAGGGGTAGATTATGAAAAGGGAAGGTGCTAGCACCCTTTTCATCCATGGTTTTCCATGGGCTCTTAGTTACTTGTTTTAGATCACTTGCTTTTACTTTTCAATTGTTTGAAATGGTGCTTTGTGTGGTTTTGAAAGTATTTTGAAAAGAGGCCATCGTTTAGGCAATCTTTGTAATGATTCTTGTTTGTAAGAATGTATACAAAGATGTTTGTCTTTTGAAAAATGTTTCAATGTTGGAAAGTTGTTTGGAAATGTTTTTGAAAATGTGTGTGTGCTTGTTTGAAAATAGCATGGATTATTTGAAAGAGATCAAGTAACTAAGAGTTATCTACCCTACTCAAAAGTATTTCTTGTACATTTTTATTCCTTTGATGTTGTTGGCCTACCATTGTTTTGGTAGACAACCCTATCTTTGGATGTTAAACGGGACGGGCGTGGATCATCGTATGACCATGATAACAATATTGCCAAGTATCTTTAGCAATTTTTGAGGGACTAAGATAATTTGTTTTTAGGAAACTTGTGATAGCGTCATCGACGGACTATGATCTTTTTGTTTGTATTGTTTTGCCAAGATACCTAGCATGCATACCATGGCCATGTTTTTAAGGCAACCAAGTGGATGAAACCCTAGGGGTGCTTGTGTGCAAGGTGTTGTCATTTTTCATGCATTTTTTCTTGTATTAGGTCATGCTATTTGTTTTGATTTTTGTCTTATCATACAAACTCTAATTTTTACTAAAGATGCATATAATACGATAAATTGCGTAATGTAAATTTAAACTATTACAACAATATTATGGGGAGGGGATACAAGTTTTGAATGGGGGATATTGCTCAAAATAAAACCCTAATTCACTATTACAACCCAATTGAATTTATTGTACAAATAAATAAATAAGCAAATATTTAAATATACAATAAAATGTAAATATGCAAAAAATACTTTGTAATTATTTTATGCATGAGAAAATAATATTATCTAAGTCCTAAAATAATAAAAAATATTGTGATTATTTTTGAAAGGGTGAAAAACCCTAATTTTGCTTTAAAAGAAAATATTGTTTTCTAATATTCTTTTTATTCATTTATGTACAAGAAAAATAATAATAATATTATGTATAAATATTAAAATTAAAATATGTGAATAAATAATATTTTATGTGTATAATATAATAAAATAAAATATTTAAGTATTTTTATTATTATTTACAAGTTTATTTAAGAAAATAAGTTTTATAAACCTAATAAACTATTTTTATGTCAAAAAATAATAAACATAAAAAAAATAAAAAAAAATAAAATGCAAAAAGTTAAGAAAATATTTTTATGATTTTATAATGTTCAGAAAATAAATAAATGCAAGTCAAAATATAAAATATGCAAAAAAATACAAAAAATAAAAGAAAATGTAAAGGGGGGTGCAGAAGCAAAATGGGGGGTGTGAATAGAAACAGGCCCAAGGCGCCCAAGCCCAAGCCAGCTTCATCCCTGTCCTTTAGCCAAACGACCAAACGCGCGTGTTCTGCAATCCAATCCTTTTCTTGCTATTCTTTGCATAAAATCAAAAACTTATAACATGAAAAATGTAGCTCATGATCACACGATTCCAATGATATAAAGAACATGACCTAACTCTCAAAGATCAGAGAGAATTTTAACGGCCCTAATTTATGACCTACAATTTTCAGCATGTTCAACATCCAAATACTATTAGCTCAGTTAATATAAATGGAATCTACGCATATGTACAACTTAAGCATGTTGAGGACTTCATTTTTGTTTCACAAACCTAAGCTTAAGGATGCCTAAATAGAGAGATAGAAACTTGAAAAATACCTCGTTCAGCTGAGTTTGGATATGGCAATGTGGGAACTTTGAGTGAGTCCTGAAGTTTTTGTGAGCTTCCTTGAAGTTCTCTCAAGCTTCTCCAATGCTCAGCTAGCCTTTTAGATGCCTCAATCTCCTTGTAGAACTCAACCTGCAAACCTTCAAAATGAAAATGGTGAAGTGTGAAACTGAGCTTACAGTTGCAAGACACGGGCCTGGATAGTTTAGGTAGGAGGTATGGAATGTGTTTGAGGTGATTCAAAGCAAAACGCACGAGCCAATATTGTTTTGGCTTGAGATTTGCAGAAGCTGCCATGTTTTAGGCAGAAATGGTGTTTTTTGTGTTTTGGAGTGTTTGAGAGGTTGTCAATTCATGTTTCTGGCTTGTTACAATGTTTTGAGCTTGTGTGAAATGATACAAAGGCTCTCTCTTATCAGATGGATCAATTTGCTTGACTTTTGCAAGTTTGCTTGCTTTAGAAGAAAAGGTGAAGTGACAAAGCCAAAGGCTGTACAGGCTTGCTTGCTAGCTGCACATAGTTGGTACAAGTTGCCTGATATTTGTGGATATTGTTTGCAGCAAAAGATTAGGTCCGTGGCTCAAGATATGAAAAGTTGCATAAAGCATGCTTTATGAAAATGGTATTGTGATCTTTATGCCATAAATGGATCAATTCAATGTACAAAGCTCCATAGATCAGAACAAAGCCAAAATCCAATGTGTTTGCATTTAATTAATGAGTGTAGAATGGATTAGGACCTGTAAAACCAAGTAAAAGCATGCTTGAAGCTGATTTGCAACTTGTAGCAATGTCAAAATGCCTTGAACAAAAGTGATAATTTGCCATTTTCATTTCTTCGATTCTCCCTAACCATAAATGATCTTGGAGAGTTCTTTGACATTTTGGAAAGCTTATAAAATTCTATATAATCCATATTTGAAATGAATTTTTAGATTCCTCTTGGAACTATGTGAAAAGTTTCCATGAAGTTAGGTCAAAAATCTGCCTAAACTAGGGCAAAATTTCACTAAGTTAAAAAGTTTATGGACCCTTATTCACAAAATCATAACTTGATATCTAAGCATATTTTGGGAAAACTTTGTGAATCAAAGTTGTATATTTTGTGGAGGACTACAACTTTCATGTTGGAAGTTTTCTTTGAATCCAATTGAATCATGGTGAAAAAGCTGTGGAAAGTTGGGAAAAAATAAGAAATTTTCATAACTTAAAAAAATTCCAAGTTATGAAAATTTTCAAACTTAAACCCTAATTTCCAAATTTAAGTTTATTGGTGAACAAGTTTTATGTTTTGACACATCTTGATTAAATATGACCCTTGGCACTTGATTTTGACCAAAAAGTCAAAGTTTGACTTTTCAGTGTACAATTGATTTTTTGATCAGTTGACTGGGAAATTCATCTGTCAATCCAATGCATTTGAGATCTTTTGAACCTTGTGATTAGGTCAAGATGATGCTATTGAGTCCTTGAAATCATGCTCGAACCAAATTGGTCATTGGCTAGGTTAAAAATCAGAAATTGCCATTTCTTAGTCAAAACCCTAATTTTGACCATTTTGCCCTTTTGATGATCTGGTCAAATTTCTTGAGGAGTTGTGATCCAAAATTGATCAAATGGTACATAGGAGCCTAAAATGTTGTTGTGGATAAAAAATTATGAAGTTTGACTGTAAATTGACCATGGTTGACTTTTTCCCCAATATAGCTGATTTCTAGGTCAACTGTCCAATTGACTGGGCAAAAATGTGATTCAAGGCTTGAAACTTGGTATGAACAATCTTAGGGGTCCAAGATGGTGTATGAAAGTCACATTAAGAATTGATGGTCCAAAAATCCTTGTGCAAACTCAAACCCTAATTTCAGGTTATCAGTGCAAGGAGATGTCTTGAGCAGAGCAAACCCTAATCATGTCTGGAGTCCAAGAGGTCTTGTGAGGAAAATCTTAACAATATGAGAGGGCAAATTTTGGGGGTACAACAGTAGGCATCAACTGATAATCGGGAAAAGTAAAGCAGTGGTACATTGGATCATAGAACTGGACCAAGGTCGAGAGAATACCCTCCTTCATCTTCAGCTTCATGAGAGGAATAATGGATCCATACTTCTTCTAAAAGTCTGTAGAACACTCGATCTCTGGAATTAGACTGGCCAACTCATCTATCTTAGGATCCTTGAAACTGTATTTCCCTGTCTTTCTCTTTCCATAATCCATGGTTAAAAGTACCTGAGATATTCACAAATAGCCAACCTTTAAATCCCTTGAAATATTGTTTTCTTCAAAAGATGCTTATGAGTGCATGGATGCTTGATGCAACAATCACACACAAGATCACACATATAGGGTTCATAGGTTCAACGTCACGAGCATGAGGTCGAAGGTGCTACCCATAAGTTGTTGGTCTAAAAATTTATCACCTGCCGGACAAGGTTCTAGAAGTTCCCAGAGTCTACATCCTTCCTTCGAATATTACCAATTTCCCGATTAACTCGGTCATTAGTAATATTCTCACGAAAGACTCGTCCGAGCGTAGTATCGCGTGACAACTATTTCCAGATTACTCTGTCATAGCTTTCGCACTACACCTAAAAGGCCAAGATGGGTTTGGTATTCTATGGTCCTCAGCTTCAGCAGGCTCCCAGGTCGAAAGCAGTACGTCTTCCCGATTACTCAGTAAACGACACTACAGTCAAAGGGGCCTCCACTGAGTGGGGGATCTCATGCCTCCTTTTTTGGGATTACTCCCTCAAATTTAACATGACTATACCGCCCTTCCTATCTTAAAGTTTGCCCAAGTCCGGGTATAAGACTTATGAGTAATCACCATGCACCCTGAAAACCAGGAAAATCCAAACAAACATATATAAAAAATATAACACATAAACAACAATAACACATATATAGATATAAACAAAGATAGGCTCAACCCACTTAGGGATGGACCAGCAAGAGGTCAATCTTTCCCCAGTGAAGTCGCCATTTTTCTGTAGCGTTAGAAATGTTCAAGACTAAGCCATTGGATTGACTAGAATTTATACAAATCAAAATAAAAATCGCCACCATGCTTTATTGTTTCCAAAGGAATGGGAAAACAGCGAATAACCCAAAAAGAGGGGGAAAGATTCAAGGTAAGGGGGTTGGTTATTCAAAGGGAAGGTATTAGCACCCTAAACATCTACGGTACTCCGCAGGAACCTCTTTGAAAAATCTGTATATTTTGGCTATAAAAATGTGTTGTATAGAAAATGGATGATGGAGGTGAGAAGAGAAATATTTTTTTTATGATTTTTGCACCCGCCGTGGTTGCAAACCTTTAGTGCCTACGTACCACCTTTCGTGCAATAGGGGATCAGGGTACACGTAGTTCCTCTTTTAAAAAAAATTGAAACACAAGTGTGTTGGTTGATTTTAATGAGGTAAGACATCATCGTTATTGTCCGTATGGAAAACATACTTACTACCCACAATCACGAGAAAGGAGAATTTGCATCATCTCAAAGTGGAGGATATGGTTTGGATTTTAAAATCAACAATGCCTCACTCAACACCCATGTGGAAAATATCTCACTTCACTACATATTGTAGAAGTATAGTTGTTTGCATCACTACAAGGATTGACAAGAGTCTAATCTTTTGAGAAAAGTTTAAAGATAAAAGCCAAAGTGGAAAAATGGTTTGAAATGAGATTGATTGACTTTTAGTCTTCTCATAAAAAATGTCAAGGTATTATTAAATTGATTGGAGTTGATTTATGAAAAGATTTTGAAAATGCATGGACATAAGTCCAAGTTTATTATGAAAGTAGTTTAAGTTTCAAAACAAGAAGAGTTTTCAAAAGGAGGGAGAAGATTTTTGAAATTAAAGAAGATGGGAGGAGAAGAAGAGACTATCCTAAAGCATAAGGTAAAAGCTAAGGAGAAGAATCATCTAACTAACAAGAAGCCAATACTTGACATTATGTGTCAAGATAGAATTCTAATTCTTTGCATTGAAACCAAGCAAGAAAAGATACTAGGCCTCTTGATAGAACCAAACTTCAAGTGTATTAAGTCTTCACAAAAATTGGGCCGAGTAACGGCTGTATACGAGTGAATTCCAGATTACAAACAAAGAGTGTAATCACAGAAACCTGCACACAAAAACAAACAAGCAACCCAATGTCTTGAGGTTAACCTCAAGAACTCTAGACAAAAATAATCAGATAAGATCACAAGGTCTCCAGGACAGGCTAAGGTTTCTAATCCTAAGTTCAAGAAAAAGTCCCCTTCTCCATAATGCCAAGGATAGTAACCAAATAGTCCAAGTACCATTAAGAGTTTTTTAGGGTTTATGTTGATTATTAAGTATCTTAAGAAAAGAAAAGAAAAGCTCAAGTGAGCAAAGTAAAAATGGCAAGAAAATAAATGCTCAAATGAGCAAAGATGAAAATGGCATGAAATGTAAATGCTAAAAAAAAAATAGTACATAAAGCATAAAAGATAATAAAAACATAAGATAAAACAAGTCAATAATTAGTGGTTAGTTGAATGACCATCTTGAAACTTGCATTTGGAACTCATTAGAGGATTTGTAGAACCAAAGCCTCCACACAACAAGTTGCATTTGCTTTTTGTCAAGTATATCATCCATTTGGAATTCTCACAAGTACCATTTAATGATCAACGATGTTTAAGTGATCTGCATTGACCAAAGGTGTTGTAGATCCATTAGAGGATTGGTAGAACCAAAGCCTCCATACAATGAATCTCAAGGTTATTGGATCAAAGAGATTAAATTAACATACTTGGGCTTGCAATCATAAGTTTGGGCCACGAATGATCATTTATTCGAATCGGAACAAAATTTAGTGCTATGTTAAGCAATCGTAAGTGGACTTATATAGAAGTCACACCTATTTTGAGGTCGGTCAATAGCAATCTATGCACCATTTGTTTTGAGACATGATATAGAGATCATGCTCCAACAACATTTAGTGCAATAAGAAGGGGATGAGATGAGGAGGATTAGGGCAAAAAGATACACAAACCACATTTGAATTAAATTTTAATCAAACTATTATTAAAATTATTCATCCATTTTTGTGGAGTTAAACTCAACACCATGGATCCCATGATGTTAATAAAGTTCATGATCCAAAACCTAACCTAAGGTCAGCCAGAAAATAATCACAAAATAATATCACATTTAATATACAAAAAAAGGGTTTAAAAAATGTTTTTTTTAAAAAGAAAATAATGAGAAAAATATCAATTATGTTCAAATTAATTAAGAAGTGAGAAGTAAGGCCATAGAAAAATCAGAAATGAATCCAAATATTTTTATAAATTTTTTGATAATTTTTAAAAGTCAGAAACTATTTTTTAACTATTTAAAATTGCTAAAACAAACATAAAATAGGTCAAAAATAGTAAACCTCAATATAAAACTCCATAAAATTTTCAGAAATTCAAAAATATGCAAAATAATATTTATGAATTTTTTTCAGAATTAAAAAATGTCAGAAAGTATTTTTTAAGTAACTAAAAGAAAGCAAATAATATAAAAAATATAAACAAATACCAATTTTTAAAATAAAAATGTGAAAAAATAGTCATGAGATCAGAAATAATTCAAAGTATTTTTGTGAATTTTTTCATAATTTTTGGTTAAAAAATAAAAGAGATATGAATTTTTGAAAATTTAATCAATAAAAATATAAAATCAGAAAATAAAATAAAACCAAAAAGATGTGGACCATCAAATCATAGTCAAAACACGTTAGTAAGCTAATCCAATGGACCAGACGCGTTGTGCTTGATATGGACCTTAGTGAAATGCACATGGGATCAGAAAAAGGGCAACCAATGAAATTAAAACGTTTGGCACGCTATCATTGGCTGAGACGAGACATGTCATCATCTTCAACCTCCAGACACCCTGCAATGGGGATTTTGTGAGATCCTTCAAATGGAAAAATTAGGATCCCAGGCTAGCATCATTGAACTCGTCTCTTCAAGACGATTCTAACACAACCATCGCGCCAAATTTATGTAAGGTATGGAAGAGATATGAATCAAAAACCCAGAAAATTACGAGCACCTCCAATTTGAGATTTCTCTCTCAATTCTCAATGGATTTAAAAATTGTAAGCATCATTAGAATCAGAAGAAGGAGTAGAATAGATTAGTGCTTGATTTGGATCCAAATGGTGGAGAATTCTACCTTTTCGAAGTTCAAGTAAGAAGCTCTGAAACTGGATTTCTGTAGCTTGAATTATGGCTCGTTTTAATTGGTTTAAGTGCTGGAGAGTTTATATGATGCTCAAGGATAATGAATGCGCAAAGAATTTTGGAAAAGGAAGCTTAAATCTCAGAAACTGAATCCAAAAAAAGTGGGTTCGTGTGAGGTTTTGGCAGGGTGTTCTTGGATCTCTAAGCTTGGGAAAATGGATGGGGGATGACCCTCTATTTATAGAGAAGTGAATGGGAATGAAAATTTAAAGAAACAATGAAGTTTGGAGGGAAATTGAGTGAAGGTCGAGCACAAGTGAAGTCTGACTTCATTTCCATCAAAACTCAGCCAAACCTTGCGTTTTGGGGTGCTAATCACTTCTGGAAAGTTTGATAATTAAGTTTAAATAAAAAAACCCACAAAAATCTTGTGTTTAGAAGTCACATTATGGATTTCAAAATTCTTACTTTGTGAAAAATTCAGTTTCAAGTTACCAAATTCAAATCCATGGCATTTCCAACTCAAGGGGTCTTAGGGCATGATTCTTGATGCTTTGGAAAGATGAGGTTACAAGCTTTGCAATGGAAAAAGAATGGAATCAAATGGATGCTTGAGCTAAAAGTTACATGGAGTCAAAGTTGAAGAAAAAGAGTTGACTTTCCATACTTAGAAATATTTCAAATTCTTCTTCAAAAATGACCTATAATCTTTTGTATCCAAACATGGCCTTCCTCTTAGAATTTTCTCTTGACCAAAAAATATGGAATGAAGTAGATCACTTGAATGACATTTTGAAATTTGAACCACTCAAAATCTCCAAAAAATGAGCAAGTTATGACTCGTTGAAGTTGGCCAAAAATTATGAAATGACCTATAATCTTTTGCATATTTAAGGAAACTTCCATCCATTTTCTCACTTTGCACATCAAAGAAGGCATAAAGTACACATCTTTAAGATCATCATGGAAAAATAATGGACTCAAGGTGATAAAATATTGACCAAGTTATGACCATTTGAAGTCACATATGGAAAATTATGGATTCATCTAGATGACTTGTAATCTTTCTTCTTCACCAAGTTCCTTCCACATGAAAACTCCTTGGAAATATTGAAGTGATTTGTTGGTAACTCTTTGAAGAGAAATATGTCTTTGGAATCACTCAAAAATACCAAAAGGTGAGCAAGATATGCTCCTTTGAAGTTCAAAACCCTAGCCTCTAGATCAAGAGAATGCTTTGAGGAACTTTGACAAGTTTGAACAAACTTCTTACGCCAATATTCTTTCTTTGTAAATAGAAGTTGTTGAGGATGATGATGCGGACTCATAGCCACCAAAACCACTTCCATATCTTGAAATTTGAGAGAAATGTGCTCTTGTGACCAATAGGAACAAAACCTTGTCCAATCATGACAACTTCTTCCCTCAACCCCTTGTACTTTTGAATCAATTTTGATAACTTTGAAATGTGATGAGCCAAAGCAACTTTGCCATACCAATTCTTACAAAACCACTCCAATAGTGAAGTTTGAACTCCTCAAGCTATGTTGACTAGGGCATGGAAATAAACTCATGAACCCATGGAGCAACTTGCTAAACCTCATTGCCTTTACCTGCATTATTAACAAGTAAGACAAACCAACATTGCATTTTATTAATTAGAAAGAAAATCAAAGCAAAATATTCATGATCAGAAAAGAAAACAAGTCAAGGTTCTTGGTAACTCCTCAAAAGAGCAAAGCTAAATGTAGGGAGGGGAACCAAGAATCCTAGTGTGATCTTGTTGTGAGTGAAACAACATGGTATGATGAAGGGATCTTAGGGGCAAAAATTGAGGTACAACAGGTAGATTATGAAAAGGGAAGGTATTATCACCCTTTTAATCCGTAGTTATCTACGGGCTCTTAGTTGCTTGCTAGATCACTTGCTTTTGTTTTAAAATGTGCTTTGTGTGGTTTTTTAAAAGTATTTTGAAAAGGCGCCATTGTTTAGGCAAACTTTGTAATGATTCTCGTTCGTAAGAATGTATACAAAGTGTTGATATTTTGAAAATGTTTCAAGTTTGAAAGATGTTTTGAAAGTGTTGGTGTTTGTTATGAAAATAGCAAGGATGTTTTTGGTTTGAAATTGAGCAAGCAACTAGGAACATTCTACCTACTCAAAAGTATTTCTTGTTTATTTCCTCTTTACTCAAGGCTTTTTCTTTTCAATTTTTCCCGACCTTTACAGTTGTCAATCAAGTTCCATTTATAGGCAAGGATTTTGTAGCTTGGAGAAGTCAAGAGTATAACCATCATGCTAGGGCGCTGACTTGTTCTTGAAGCAATTTAAACAAGTATGGTGGTTAGCAGCTTTTAGCCGTGCCTAAGCTAGATTTGTAAGCATGAATTAAGGAAAAGTACCCTCAGAGGCAAAAGCAAAGCATGGGCCCAGTATAAACTTGTACAAAAGTTTTCTTTTCAAGGACATCAATGGTACTTCTATCTCACACGAGGGGAAATCCTTTGGATAAATACTCAAAAGTGGTTATGAGCATTAAATGATGATGAAATTTATCAAACCAAAAATCCTGCAATATGAGATTATGCATCATAGCTTAATTCTGGGTCAGAAGTTCAGCATCAGCGTAACTTAGAATAAACATTCAACTTCTGATCTTTGAATCTCTTTGCTCCAACATGTTATGAGTGAGTTCTCAGACTTTCCAGAAAGCTTATAACACGCTTTATAAACCCTCTTTAAATTAATCTTGAAAATTCTGACTGAACCTACGCGAAAACTGGTTCAGAAATTGTAACCAAATTCTGATTTGAAAATGCTCAGAATTTACTAAGTGTTTACGTTTCAGGGACTTGTCTTTGAAAATGTATAACTTGAAATCCCAGCATTTCTAGAAGAAGTTTGTTTCTACAATGTTTTAGATATCATTGAGATCTACAACTCTTGTGTTAGAATTTATTCCAGAATCAACTTGCATCATGGTGAAAATCTGGCCAGAAGTTCTGAATTTATCATATTTCTTAAACACTTAGAAAAATTTCTAAGTATTTAGAATTTTGACTTTTTCAACATAATCTTGACTTTTGATTTTCTTGATGAAACAAACTTCATACTCTGACATGCCTTGATGAAATATGATTCTTGAAACTTGATTTTGATCCAAAAGTCAAAGTTTGACTTTTCAGTATGCAATTGACCATTTTGCCCTTGTGAATGACTTTCTTGGAAAATTGTCATCCAAGACTTGAAACTTGATAGAAGCAAACCCGAGGATCCAGGATGATCCTTTGAGAAATGAGAGGGAAAATTTTGGGGTACAACAATATGGTTCTTAGAAGTCAGTAAGCCCAAGCTCAGAGAGTGTCAAAATGACTTGAAATCCTTTCAACTTTTGATGACTTTCCTTACATAATTGGATGTTGTCATGTGAAGAGAAGTTGTTGTAGATGATAATAAGAACCAATAGCAAAAAGAATCAACTCAAAATATTTAAAATTGAGAGAGTTGTGCACTTGTGATCACTGAATCAAGTACTTGATCAATTAGGTCAAACTTGTTGAATCAACCTTGAATCTTTTGAACTTTATTTGCAAAATAGAGCATGGTGGATCACATTAGACCTTAAAATGATGTTGTCTTTAAGCACACTCAAAGGTGGAGCTTAAGTCTCAATGAAACTTATTGAATAAGGCATGGAAATAAACACATGAATATATGAATCTTCTTGATGAATACTGTGATACGGTGGGAGAACTGACTTGAGGTTTTGCGTTTGTGTTCGCAAATGTTTCAGTTTAGCAAGAGTCACCACCGACTTTTTATTTTATCCTAAGGAAAGGTTAAAAAGCACAACAAAAACCTTTGAGATGTTTTCTTGGGCTCGGGGAGTAGATTATAGAAAGGGAAGGTATTAGCACCCTTTCTATCCATGGTTATCCATGGGATCTTAGTTACTTGCTTAGATCACTTGCTTTTGCTTTTCAATTGTTTGAAATGGTGCTTTGTGTGTGTGGTTTTGAAAATGTTTTGAAAAAGATGCCTTTGTCTTGGCAACCCTTGTAACAATTCTTTACTCGAATGTTTTACAAAAGGTGTTTGTCTTTTTGAAAAGATGTTTCAAGGTTTTGAAAGTTGTTTTTGAAAGTTGTGTTGTGAAGTGTGTTTTAAAAAATGGCAAGGATTTGTTTTGCAAGTTTGATCAAGTAACTAAGAGTTGTCTATCCCTAAATTTACTCAAAGATTTTTCCTATATTTTAACCCTTTTAACAGTATTGTTCCACCATTGTATTTGGTGGACAATCTTGTGTTAGGATGTTAACGGGACGGGCGCGGGTCATCGTTTAAACCATGAATACAATAGTGCCAACTGTCTTTGGCAATTTTTCCTTTATGGGACTTGATCATTTTTAGGCAACTTGAGAAAGCGTCATCGAGGGACTATGATCATTTGATTTGTTTTATTTTGCCAAAGAAACTCAACATGAAAGCATGGCCCATTTTTGAAGGCAAAAAGTGGAGTAACCCTAAGGGTGCAAGTGTGATTGGTGTTGTCCATTTTCATGCTTTTTGTCTTTGAATTAGGTCAAGCTATTTGTTATTTGATTTTTGCATACAAGCCCTAGGTCTATCATGGCATAATTAGAAAGCTTTTAAATGCGGAATTTTAAAGTTCTAGATTATTACAACATGACTATGGGGATGGGGGTACAAATGTTTGAATGGGGGATATTTAGCAAGAGATTTAAATCTAAACTATTACATCCATATTGAATAGACAAATAATAAATTGTACAATATTTAAACAAATATAAATGCAAAATGTATTATGCATAAAAAATGAGATTTTTTATGTATGTAAAAGTTTTCATGTTTGAAATATAAACAAAATAGAAAAAGATCAATTTGGAGTATTTTTGTATTTTTCGGGCAAAACCCTAATTTTTGAATAAACATTATTATTTATTGATTATGTACAAAATTTGTTAATTATATACAAGAAATAAAAAGTATATTGTGAAAAGGGTATTTTTGATGTCAAATATTAATAAAAATAAAAATGTATTATTTCTATATTTTTGTCCTAAATATTTAATAAAATATGTATAAGTATTTATATTATATATTAAATATACTAAATATATACAAAATGAAATATTAATTATTTACAAAAAAAGTATATTTTTAGAAAATGTTTCCAAAATGTAAATAAAAAATAATAACTAAAAAAAATATATTTTTGTATTATTTTCTAGGGTTTTAAATAAAAAGTATATATATTTATTTACGTGTATATGCTAAATAAAACAAATAAATGTCAAATAAATGCAAAAATGGGTGAAAAAATATTTTTTATATTTTTTATATTTGAGCAAAAAATAATAAGTCAGAAGAAAAAATAAAAAGTCAAAAATGAATAAAATATCACACAATGGGCCAGGGGGGTGTAAATGGAAAATGAGGGTGCAAACAGCAAGCTGACTCAGGCCCAGCCCAAGCCAGCTTTGTCTTCAACCTTCAGCAACATTCAAACAGAAAAACGCGCGTTTCTTCTTGCCCAACACAGATCCAGATTCCTTGACTTTTAACAAAAACTTACAACATCAATAATGTAGAGCATCAAGTCACGATTTCAAACATATAAAAAAGTTGTCCTAACTCTCAGAAACGAGGGAGAATTTCTCCATCCCCAATTTCTGACCTAAGTTTTCTTCCATGTTCAGGTCCAAAATTCTCATAGCACGCACAATATAAATGAAAAGTAACTACATGGATGGCTTCAGGGCTATGAGTAGGACATGCTTTCTTCACAAACTTAAGCCTAACTATGCCTGGATAGAGAGATAGAAGTTCATATTTTTACCTGTTCAGCTTGAGTCGTGTACAGCAATGGAGGTATCTTCAATGGAGTTTGAACTTTGGTACAGCTTGCCTGAAGTCCAAGGATGCTTCCCCTATGCTTAGCTTGCTTTGAATCTCTCTGAATCAAGCTATGGAAGTCAACCTGCAAAACTGAAAAGTGAAAATGGCAAACTTGGCTATGGATGTTACAGCTTGTATTTAAGGCTTGGGATAGCTTCAATGGATGGTAGGGAGTGTATTGGAACTTGTTTGGGCAAAAACGCACGAGTGAATGATGCTGGCCAAGTCAAACTGCAGGAATGCCCTATTTCTTGCAGAAAAATGGTGTTTTGATGAATGAGGAGGTATTGAGGATCAAGGACCCGTGTTTTAGGTCAGCTTGGGTGTATGAAAAGTGTTTACAAAGTTTGCTTAGGTTTGTGTTGACAGGAATGAGAGATTGTTATCTTTTTGCCAAGTTTCTTCTAATGTAAGCAAGGAAATGCAAGTTGGGTTATAGGTCTGTACAGGTCCCTCAAGCATGTTGCAGCACTCTCTCTTGATCAGTGGGATTTTTCCACAAACTTGTGCCTCATAGATTTTTGCTTGTACCTCTTGGATTGTGAATTTGACATAAAGCACTTCTTTACCAAAATGGCAAATATGCTTTTTCCATTTAAAGGTTAATTCTTTGTGTAACGACTTAATGCATAAAACAATGCTTGAACACAATGGTTTGGCATTTAATTATTGAGTGTGAAGAGGATTAGAGGCCTGTAAGCTAGCCTAAACAATGCTGATTTGAAAATGCCAAGGTTATGAACATGTATTGGCCAAGAACAAAAGTGAATTTTGCCTAACTTTGCAAATTCGATTCTCCCTAACCACAAGGGTGTTTGATGAGTTCTTGGACAATTTGGAAAGCTTGGAATGTGTAATACAATCCATCTTTGTAATGCAAATTGAAATTATAAGTGGAAGCATGTGAAAAATGGCCATGAAGTTGGACAAAAATCCTGCCTAGAATAGGTCAAAAAAATTTCTAAGTTAAGAATGTTTTGCACCCTTGTTCCAAAAATCATAACTTGAGCTACAAGCTTCTTTTGAGGAAACTTTGTGAATCAAAGTTGTAGATTTTGCAATGGACTACAACTTTCATGTTTTGAGTTTTGTTTGAATCGATTTGCATCTTGGTGAAAAAATGGGACAAAGTTAGGGAAAAATAAGGAAATTTTATAACTTAGAAAATTTCTAAGTTATGAAATTTCTTCATTTTAAACCCTAATTTGCAATTTCGGGTTTCTTGATGAACAAGTTTCATAATTTGACATGTCTTGATGAAAAATGAATCTTGGCACTTGATTTTGACCAAAAAGTCAAAGTTTGACTTTTCAGTATACAGTCAAATTTGATCAGTTGACTGGAAAATTCATCTGTCAATCCTGTGCATTTGGGATCTTTTGAACTTGTTGAATGGATCAAGATAATGCCATTGAGTCCTTGAGTCCATAAATGAGTTTGGTTTGCCATTAGTTAGGTCAAACAGTCAAAAATTGCCTTTGAGTAGTCAAAACCCTAAAAATGACCATTTTGCCCTTTTGGTTATCTGATCAAATTTCTTATGGAATTGTGATCCAAACTTGACCAAATGGTTAATATGAGTTCAATATGTTGATGTGGGTCAAAAATCATGAGGTTTGACTGTCAATTGGTCACAGTTGACTTTTCTCCCAATACAGCTGATTTCTAGGTCAACTGTCTAATTGACTGGGCAAAGATTGGAATCAAGACTTGAAACTTGGCATGGGTAAACTTGTGAGTCCAACATGAAGCATGAAAGTAACTTTGGGCCTTTTAGGTCAAAACATCTTTGTGAAAACTCAAACCCTAATTTGAGTCAACAGTGCAAGGAGGAGTCTTGAGCAGAGCAAACCCTAATTTGATCTTGAACTCCAAGGGTCTTGTGGTGAGAAAATATTGAGGAAATGGGAGGGAAAATTTTGGGGTACAACAGTTGCCCCTGTTCAATCTTCTTGCACCTGAAGAGTTAGATTGGCAAGTTTGCCTTTTGCGTCTCGAAGGTAAAAGGAGATTGGACACTAGAGTGCCCTTAAATTTGCACTCGTCGAAACAATGGATGCGGGAATGGGCTTAGAGATGCCATTTGGAGATGGGCTTAAAGATGCCATCTAGAGGGGTGACATAACCTTGTCGGGGATGGGCTTAAAGATGCCATCTGGAATGAGTATCAGAAAGGTGTCCATGTTTTGGAACATCTCTGAGCTGGGGGTCTGAATAAGCAATAGATTGCCATCCGTATCTGGAAGCATCTGTAAACTGTTTTCAAAAGTTGAAATTGAAAAAGCAATAGAGCAGCGTCCATGTTGGGAAGCGTCTGTAAACTGTTTTCAGAAGTTGCATCTGAACAAGCGATATATTAACATCCGTGTTTGGAGAATCCGTAAACTGTTTTCAGAAGTCTTGAAGAATCCGAACAAGCGATAGGTTAACATACGTGTCTGGAGAACCCGTAAATTGTTTTCAGAAGTCTTGAAGTTGAATAAGCAATAGAGCAACATCCATGTTGGGAAGCGTCCGTAAACTGTTTTCAAAAGTTGCATCTGAACAAGCGATAGATTAACATCCGTGTTTGGAGAATCCGTAAACTGTTTTCAGAAGTCTTGAAGAATCTGAACAAGCGATAGGTTAACATCTGTGTCTGGAGAACCCGTAAACTGTTTTCAGAAGTCTTGAAGTTGAATAAGCAATAGAGCAGCATCCATGTTGGGAAGCGTCCGTAAACTGTTTTCAAAAGTTGCATCTGAACAAGCGATAGATTAACATCCGTGTTTGGAGAATCCGTAAACTGTTTTCAGGAGTCTTGAAGAATCTGAACAAGCGATAGGTTAACATCCGTGTCTGGAGAACCCGTAAACTGTTTTCAGAAGTCTTGAAGTTGAATAAGCAATAGAGCAGCATCCATGTTGGGAAGCGTCCGTAAACTATTTTCAAAAGTTGCATCTGAACAAGCGATAGATTAACATCCGTGTTTGGAGAATCCGTAAACTATTTTCAGGAGTCTTGAAGAATCTGAACAAGCGATAGGTTAACATCCGTGTCTGGAGAACCCGTAAACTGTTTTCATAAGTCTTGAAGTTGAATAAGCAATAGAGCAGCATCCATGTTGGGAAGCGTCCGTAAACTGTTTTCAAAAGTTGCATTTGAACAAGCGATAGATTAACATCCATGTTTGGAGAATCCGTAAACTGTTTTCAGGAGTCTTGAAGAATCTGAACAAGCGATAGGTTAACATCCGTGTCTGGAGAACCCGTAAACTGTTTTCAGAAGTCTTGAAGTTGAATAAGCAATAGAGCAGCATCCATGTTGGGAAGCGTCCGTAAACTGTTTTCAAAAGTTGCATCTGAACAAGTGATAGATTAACATCCGTGTTTGGAGAATCCGTAAAATGTTTTCAGGAGTCTTGAAGAATCTGAACAAGCGATATGTTAACATCCGTGTCTGAGAACCCGTAAACTGTTTTCAGAAGTCTTAAAGTTGAAAAGGAACCGGTGTAGGGTTTCCTGATGATGAGTCAGTGTAAAACAGCATCTGAATTTGAGAAGGAATCGGTGTAAGGTTTCCTGATGATGAGTCCGTGTAAAACTGCATCTGAATTGTTAATGATAGCCTTTATTCTTATCCTGAAAGGAAAAAATGTTAGCTAAACACAAAATTATGTTGCATGAAATGTATGATGCAATGTATGTTCCATCAATGTTTATGAATTGAATGTAATGAATGCGCATGTAAGCTGATGAGTTGTCTTGCTGAGGATAGATAAATCCTGGATGGTTGGAGATAAAAGAATCTTGACTGCTTCCCGGGGAAGTAAATCCTTGACTGCTGCAGGGGAGTGCAAGAATTTTTTATTGTTGAGGATGAGACATCCCTGTTGACTACTGTTGGGGAATTAGGAGCTTGGGTTGTATGCCAATCTACTGGGGATACCTGTCTTGAGGAGATCTTCATCTGAATATCCTGTGAGGAACTGAGACTGAGAGTCTTGATTCGGCTTGGGGAATGCAAGATCTTCAATTGCTTGGGGATCTTAGAACCATTGTTGGGGATTGAAACTCCTTGGTGACTTGCGGGGCTAGAGAATTATGATGATCTCTATTGGGGAGTCCAGAACCCGGGAGGCTCATGCTGGAGGAGTAAGACTGAGAATCTACAATCTGATGGGAAGTATCTATGTGGGGAGAAGGTTCACTAGTCTGGTTCCGCTGGGGATTTGATAGTTGAAAGTCTTAGCTCCACTGGGGATAGGATTTTCAGATTCTTAAGGCTCCACTGGGGATACTGAAACTTAACTCTGTGGGGAATTCGAGTTCCGGAAGGCTCTCTGGCTGGGGAAATCAGTTTTGAGAAAGCTTTTCTGCTGAGGATTCTGAAGTTTAACTCTGTTTGGGGAACTAAGTTCTGGATTTTGACTTTTTCGAGGAATTTGGAGTTTAAATATGCAGGGAATTTCTTCTGAAAGGGTATCAAGATATTTATCTGTACCTTCACCCTGTCAGCAATCATCTTTCTTGATTTGTAAGGAAATGATTATGTTCAAATGCATATGCCTATTTAACAAAACATTGGACGTTTTTCAAATAAAACATAAGTGTAGAAAAGCAAAAAGAAGACAAAGCAAACTTTTTTATTTGGAAAAGTATTTGTATTAACTTTTTATGAGTATCTTTGTACAAAGGAGACAGACACCCTAGTAAGAGGATGTTGTCGTAAAGAATTGAAAATTTTATACAAAAGAAAGATGGCTATGTGCAACAATTCTATGGGATCCCATTCTGTCATAGCCTTCACAACTCTGAATATCTTGTCCATTCAAATGCTTCGTTCGCCGATGACTGGTTTGATCAGAAGCTTGGAACTGGTTAATGAAGAGATTGTCCTTAAAGTGATCCGACGAGACATAGTCATACGCTTTAATTCCCTAACTTTTGCCTGAATCGCCCTTTCGGGTTTTCGATCCACCGGGAAACCCTTTTTTTCCCAAGCCGCCCTTTCGGGTTTTCGACTTGTCGGGTGTACAGATTTTATTTGTTTTATCCCTAATTTTTGCCTGAACCGCCCTTTCGGGTTTTCGGTTCACCGGGATGCCCATTTTTGCCCAAGTCGCCCTTTCGGGTTTTCGACTTGTCGGGTTATTTTATGCGTAGTATCTTTTGACTATGTCTGCGTTCGCAGGGTGTGGCAAATCGTCGCTGTCCATGGTGGTCAGAATCATTGCACCACCAGAAAATATGCTCTTGATCACAAATGGTCCTTCGTAAGTAGGAGTCCATTTTCCCCTGGGATCACTTTGTGGTAAGATAATCCGCTTGATTACGAGATCTCCGACTTGATATACTTGACGTCTGACTTTCTTGTTGAAAGCCTTGATCATCCGTTTTTGATACGTTTGACCATGGCAAACAGCAGTGAGTCGCTTCTCGTCGATCAAATTGAGTTGATCAAGTCGGGTCTGAATCCAATCGTCTTCATTCAAACCAGCGTCCTTCATAATCCTTACAGAAGGAATCTGAACTTCCATGGGCAGGACAACTTCCATGCCATATACCAAAGAAAATGGGGTTGCCCCGGTTGAAGTACGTGCCGTGGTACGGTATCCGTGCAGAGAAAATGGTAATATCTCATGCCAGTCTTTGTAGGTGACTGTCATTTTCTGAATGATCTTCTTAATGTTTTTGTTCGTAGCTTCAACAGCACCGTTCATCTTCGGCCGATAGGGAGATGAATTGTGATGATAAATCTTGAACTGTTCGCATAGAGCGGTGATCATAGTATTATTCAGATATGTACTGTTGTCTGTGATGATCCTGTCGGGGACACCATACCGGCATATGAGATTCTGCTTAATGAAGCGGGCAACCACATTTTTAGTAACAGAGGCGAAGGAAGCTGCTTCGACCCATTTAGTAAAATAGTCAATGGCGACCAGGATGAAGCGATGTCCATTGGACGCTGTGGGCTTGATCTCTCCAATCATGTCAATGCCCCACATTGCGAATGGCTAAGGAGTTGTCAGAACGTTGAGGGGAACAGGAGGAATGTGAATCTTGTCAGCGTAGACTTGACATTTGTGGCAAGTACGGGAATGCTGATGGCAATCTTCTTCCATGGAAGACCAGTAATAGCCTGCCCTTAGAATCTTCTTAGCCATCGTATGCCCGCTCAAGTGAGTTCCAAATGTACCGCTGTGTATCTTGGTCATGATTAACTCTGCTTCAGTTTTGTCTACACATCGGAGTAAAACATAATCATTGCTGCGTTTATAGAGGATGCCATTGCTCAGGAAGAACTTGGCAGCAAATTTCCTTAGGAACTTCTTGTCATTTACGGAAGCTCCTTCGGGGTATTCTCTAGTCTGGAGATACCTTTTGATTTCGTGAAACCAGGGTTGTTCCACTACTTCATCGGTATTAATCTCATGACAATGCGCAGGTTCATCCATTCGCTCGATGGTGATTTGGGGAGCCTCGTTATCCCAGTTGAGTTTAAACATGGAAGACATTGTTTCCAGAGCATCTGCTAGCTGATTCTCTTCTCGCGGGAAATGCTCAAAGGTGATTTGCTCGAAATGAGGCAACAATGTCAGGACATGTTCTTTGTATGGGATAAGATTAGGATGTTTGGTATCCCACTCTCCTTTGATTTGACTGATAACCAAAGCCGAGTCCCCAAATACGATCAAATATTTGATCCCCAAGTCTATAGCAGCCTTGAGACCAAAAATGCAAGCTTCATATTCAGCCATGTTGTTGGTACAACTGAAGCAAAGTCGGGCCGTGAAAGGCGTATGACAACCTTCCGAGGTAATGAGTACCGCACCGATGCCGTTTCCAAGTGCATTTGAAGCACCATCAAAGTACATGGTCCATCGGGATCCTTTTTCAGGTCCGTCATACGATCCATTACCTTTAATGTTGTCCAAATTCATGATGTCCTCGTCCGGAAAGTCGAATCTCATGGACTGATAATCTTCGATAGCTTGATGAGCTAGATGGTCAGCTAGTACACTCCCCTTTATAGCTTTTTGGGTAGTGTACTGGATGTCATACTCAGTTAGGATCATTTTCCATCTAGCTATTCTTCCAGATAAAGCTGGCTTCTCGAAGATATACTTGATAGGATCCATTTTGGAAATCAACAAAGTGGTATGAGTCAGCATATACTGCCTTAGTCGGCGAGCAGCCCATACCAAAGCGCAACAAGTTTTCTCGAGCAGTGAGTAGCGAGTCTCACAGTCGGTAAACTTTTTGCTAAGGTAATAAATAGCATGCTCTTTTCGACCAGACTCGTCATGCTGGCCCAAAACACACCCCATTGAGTTATCCAAGACGGTCAAATACATGATCAACGGTCTTCCTTCGACGGGTGGCATCAGAATAGGAGGTTCTAGCAGATACTCCTTGATCTTATCAAAAGCAGCTTGGCAATCGTCGTTCCATTCGACTACCTGATCTTTCTTCAATAGCTTGAAAATTGGCTCACAGGTAGACGTCAAATGAGAGATGAATCTGGAAATATAGTTCAAGCGCCCCAAGAACCCTCTAACCTCCTTTTCAGTACGGGGAGCAGGCATTTCTTGTATTGCTTTCACATTTGCTGGATCGGCCTCAATGCCCTTGTTGCTGACAATAAATCCTAGAAGTTTACCAGACCTAACTCCAAAAGTGCACTTACTTGGATTCAGCCTGAGTTTGTACTCCTTCAACCTGGCAAACAGCTTTTGCAGATGTTCAAGGTGTTCCTCCTCTGTTTGTGATCGAGCTATCATGTCGTCTACGTAAACTTAGATCTCATGATGTATCATATCATGAAATAAAGCTACCATGGCGCGCTGATAAGTTGCCCCTGCGTTCTTCAGTTCGAACGGCATCACCTTGTAGCAGAAGGTACCCCATTGTGTAACAAAAATTGTTTTCTCCATGTCCTCGGGGGCCATTTTGATCTGGTTGTAGCCCGAGAATCCATCCATGAAGGAAAACACTTTGTGCTGAGTTGTGTTGTCAATCAAAATGTCGATGTGCGGTAGCGGAAAATCATCTTTAGGACTAGCCCTATTCAAATCCCGGTAGTCTACACACATTCTGACCTTGCCGTCTTTTTTAGGTACTGGCACAATGTTAGCAACCCATTATGGATAGGATGTAACAGCTAGAAAGCCAGCATTGAATTGCTTCATTACTTCTGCTTTAATCTTCTCAGACATGCCGGGCCTCATTCGGCGGACTTTTTGCTTGATCGGTGGACAATCCTCTCTTGTAGGGAGACGGTGAACCACGATATCTGTGTCTAAACCCGGCATGTCTTCATAAGACCAAGAGAAGATTTCAACGTATTCATTTAACAGTTGTACCAAACGCTCCTTGACACTTGGTTCCAGATTGTCACCCACTTGTACTTCTTTCCTGTCTTCCTCTGTTCCTAAGTTGATTGTTTCCAACAACTCCTCATGAGGCAAGATGGCCCTTTCTTCTTGTTGTAGAAGTCTGGCTAGCTCTCCTGGTACTTCACAATCTCTGTCGTCTTCGCACTCAGCCTGATTGACCAAATCTTCAGAGTTACTGAAGGACATAGCAGAATAGTCACCCATAGAATCCAGGGTGGATGGGTACCTGCATTTGTGAGTGTGTGTGTGTGTGTAAGGGATAGCCATCCTTAAACAAACAAAAATGCAAAAGGAAAGAAAATGAACACAGCAGTTTATAAATGAAAAATGTCCAATGAATCATTAAACATGGCATATGGATATGAAGAGAATCAAAACCCTTACAAATGTACCTACATGCCCCGGGCAAGGCATGAGGTGAAAAAGTAGTGTGCGGATTGTTTAAAAGTAATTATTACAGACCAACAGGAAATGTTTGAAAGATAAGTTACTGATTAATGAAAGTAATGGGGACGAAGTCTTTCGCCTCCCAGTTGTGTAGTCCCCCTTCGATGGTTGGGAAGATTCAGTCTTCAATGTTACCCTCTTCGTCTTCGTCTTCCAAAGCATTGATTCCATGAGGAGAAATCTTGATGGGTGTTCTTTCAATTTTTGAGCGACGCATAGCTTTTTGACCCGCAGCGGTAAATCCCAACCCAAACTTGTCTGTTTTGTGAGGAATGTCAGGCAACTGTCCCCATGTTGAGCTCTTTCCCTCCCTCATTGCAGCCTTTGCGTCTTTCAGAGATGTCATCCTGGCCACCTGCTTGGGTACCTCAGCTACTGCCTTTGCTACAGCAACCTCGGGAGCAATTTCCTCGAAGTGTTGGAACGGTGTCTCAATGAACTCGCCCTCCACTTCCACATACCGAAAAGAGTTCAGGTGACTGATCATATATTCCTCCTCACCGTGTACAGTTATAATATTTCCTTTGACAGGGTATTTCAGCATCTGATGTAGGGAGGAAGTGACTGCCCCAGCATTATGTATCCATGGTCTCCCTAGCAAGCAAGAGTATGACGGACGGATGTCCATCACATAGAAAGTTGAGTGGAATACCTCAGTGCCCACCTTGATGGGAATGTCGACTTCCCCATGCACCATTCTTTTAGACCCGTCAAAGGCCCTGACAATGATATTACTTGGTTTCAGCTCCAAGCCCTCGCAATCTAATCGATCCAGAGCTTTCTTAGGCAGTACGTTCAGAGAAGAACCAGTGTCGACCAAAACATGGGCCAGAGTAGTTCCTCGGCATTCAACTGACACATGCAATGCGTCATTGTGCTTTCTTCCTTTCGGAGTCAGGTCAGCATCAGAGAAACCTAGGCCGTTGTCGGCGGTAAGGCTGGCTACAAAATCCTGGAATTGATCGGCTGAGGTTTCCTGGGGAACATGGGCTGTCTTCAGAAATCTTATCAACACTTTGGCGTGATCCTCAGAACAAAGCAGCAAAGCTAGCATGGATATCTTCGAGGGGGTTTTCCCCAGTTGCTCCACCACGTCATAATCACTCTTCTTAATTATTTTCAAAATCTCCTCCATTTCTTTCTTAGAGGTTTCGGGGATAACCAATGGCTGAGCCCTCGTCTTGACGAGCTCATCTTGGATCCCTTTCCCCTTATCAGCAGAAGTAGGAGGGACAACCACAGGAGTAACAGCTTCTTCAATCAGCGGAGTTCTTGTAGAAAGTTTTATCGGTGCAGGAGTAACTTTGGCAGCAACTGAGGGTCCAAAGATTTCCTTTGGAGGGGCAATCTCTGGAGAAAATATTCTCCCACTTCGGGTAATCTTGCTCGTACCGGCAATGTTTCCAATGTCGGCATCTTCTTCGTCAGAGCTTTCTTCAGTTATCTCAACTTGTTTAACACCATGGTATTAGATTTCTCCACCATAATTCCATGGTATTGATTTGTCAGAAATGTAGGGGACAGGCCCAGGCATGGTTATTTTCAGAGGAACAAACTTCGTAGCGGACGTAATCTTAACAGGCTTTTTAGGGACCTTGGAAAGATTGGTGGAAATGGTGATTATTGAAACATCTTTGATAGGGGTTGGAGTAGCAGGAATCTTTTCGAAAAGAATTTGTTGGATGTCCATTAGGCCTTAGATGCCTATCTTCAGAAATGGACAGTCGATTGGTAGGGAAGAACAACAGTAGCAGTCTTCTTTACATCCTGGGAAAATCCCAGCTTTCAACAGATTTAACTTGATTGTTAGCAGTGGAGTCATCAGATCATCAACAGCAGAAACATACAGATCTTCTTCAATAGCATGGACATTGCGACCATGCTTCGGCATTGGAGCGGATATTACATTTGGTTTCTCTAGAGCATCGAACTCAACCTCTTTTGCATCTATCAAGTCTTGAATTTTATGCTTAAGCGCCCAACAATCGTTGGTGTCATGCCCGATGATGTCAAAATGATAGGCGCATTTAGCATTAGGATGATAATATGGGGAAGATGTGTTCACATTTTTTGGTGCCTCTTTGATAGTGGTGAGATTTAGCTTCAACAAATGGGGAAGAACTTGTGCAGGCGTCATGTTGATGCGGGTGAACTGCCATTGTGGTTGTTCCACCCGTTGCTGATTTGGTCTGGACTGATTGTTACGAGGCTGATCATTTGACGAATTTTGTATCATCACGGCCCCTACAGTCGGCCGGCGCTCCGTTCTTCCCAATCTTTTCTGAGAGTATATAACAGTTGTCTCCTTCTTGGCCGGAAATGATTTCTTAGCAGTTGTAGATGCAGAGGCATCCTTTTGAATCTTCCCATTCTTAATACCAGCTTCCACCCGTTCGCCAGTCAGAATCAATTCAGTAAACCCTGCGGAAGAGCTCCCAATCAAATGGTTGAAGAACGGGCCAGATAGGGTCCCTAAGAACATATCAACTAGTTCCCTATTTGAAAGAGGTGGTTGCACTCTTCCGGCTAAGTCGCGCCATTTCTGGGCATATTCTTTGAATCCCTCATTTGAGGCCATCCCCATACTTTGTAACTGAGTACGAGTTGCCGCCAAATCAGTGTTATATTGATACTGGCGATAAAAAGCAGCTGCCAAGTCTTCCCAGTTATGCACTTCTGACCTCTCAAGCTGGTAAAACCAGTCTAGTTGTGTACCGGACAAGCTATCCTAAAAGAAGTGTACCCAAAGATTTCTGTCGGATGTATGAGGTTGAATTCTTCTGACATATGACCTCAAGTGCATCTTCAGGCAAGACAGCCCATCATATTTTGCAAAAACTGGCACCTTAAACTTTGGAGGGATCACAATCCCAGCAATCAATCCCAATTCTTCAAAATCTAACCCAGGAACCCTTTGTAGCTCCATAGCTGCCAGTCTATCCTCCAGGTTTTTGTACTTGTCGTCCGCTGGCGGGTATTGCTGCTCTGAGTAGTCTTCATCTTCCTCAACCTCTTCCTCTTCAGCCTCAGACTCAGAAGGTAGTGCAGCTCTTTTTCCCTTACTGGTTCCCTCATCAGATGCGGAGGGAAATTCAAGAACTCTTCTAGCTTCATTCTCAAACCTTCTTCCCAGTGTAGCTACCCTAACTCTCTTCTTCTTCTTTTTTCCTTTTTCTGGCTCTTTGTTCCCCAACAGTGCTTTTAGATCCTCCTGACCCCTTGCTAAGGTCATTAAGAGCTGTTGAAACTGTGAGTTTTGTGACTGCAGATCTTTGACCGTCTGTTCGAGATCCATATTACTGAAATAAATAGAAGAAAGATAAGGAAACCTGGTGTGGAGACTTGCCTATGCATATGATGAATGATATGTTTATTCATGCAATGCATTCAAGGATTTAGAAATTCAAAATTGTTGCAAACAAAAAGAACACACGTCATATTAATAAGAAGAAATTTTGTCAGTACATAAATGCCCCATGGGCCAAATATTACAAAAACTTCTTAAGGTAGAAAGACGTTGCGCATCCTCTTTAGTGCGATGTAAGTTCTGAGGGTCTCCTTCTCGTGAAGTCGGCGGGTAAGCTCCAAAACCTTCTTCTCACTGGCGTAGAAGTTGGCTTCAAAAGTATTCTGTTCCTCCTTGAGTTGGATCCAACTCTTCTGCATCTCCTCCCATGATGTTGGCATGTCAGGATATAGGATGGTGTAGGGAACCTCTCCTTCCTTAAAGGCCTCTTTAATCAAAGGGAGAATATGAGGGTAAGGCATCATAAGACTCTGGGCTCGGGTCCTTACCCACTTGAGATAAGGCTCAAGAGGGATGGAGTTCTTGTGCCCCAGTGTCTTGCTATCTACCTTGTTAGGCATCCTCCAAGCTCTGATGAATCTTTGGCGAAGTCCTTGCACATCGTTGTCGAAGTCAAAAACTAGGTCAGGAATCAGCATGTCATGAGGGCCATCCCTCCGTGCATATCCAAATTGTCTCAAAGCTAGACAAGGGTTGTAGGTAATGCCTCCCCTAATGCCAAGTAATGGAACATTAGGGAACTCACCACAACGATCGACTATGATGACATTTTCTCTGGACCGAGAACACCAATGTACATCAGCATGTGTGAGGGTCATCAACCGTTGTGACCACCTTAAGCCTTGGTCATTCTTCAAAACAGATTGTGGAAGGTGCGAAATAAACCACCTTGCAAGGAGAGGAGTACAGCACATTAGAACACCTCTCTTTCTCATTGTTCGTGTGTAAAATGAGTGGAGGATGTCCCCAAGCAATGTAGGTATGGGATTCCTTGACATGAAAATCTTGACAGCATTGACATCTATAAGTTGGTCAGGATTTGGAAACAAGACCAACCCATAAATGAGGAGTGCCACAATCTCTTCAAAGGCTTGTGGATCCAAGGAATTCCAGCACTCTTGTGCCTTCTCAAACAAGAATTTTGCCAAGAAGCCTTTGACACCACTTCTAGTCTCCCAATGCCCCTTGATGTCAGATGGTTGCAAGTGTAGTGCTTGAGCAACATTTTCAGGCTTTGGTTCTTTTTCTGTACCATTGTAGGGTAGTTGATTAAGAATAGGAATTCTCAGGAGTTGAGAAAATTACTCCAAAGTAGGCACCAACTGATTATCGGGGAATGTGAAACAGTGGTGAAGGGGGTCAAAGAACTGGAACAGCCCTTTCACCATGTCTTCTTCAATGTTGGTGTTGACTAGGCTGAGCAGTCTACCATGTCTTTCACTGAAGAGAGAGCTTTCCGGAATTCTGGATGTAAGCTCCTTGAGTTGAGGAGGGATTCTCACAAGGTTGACTTGGATAGTTTTTCTGCGAAGAATTTCCATGACCTACAAAACAAGAACAAAGATGAAGATCCAAACCCTTGAAATGGTTAGTGGATGCACATGATGCTTTATGATGTTCATGATGTATGAACAAACATATGTACAAGCAAGTCACACAAAACCCTAGTTTCAGGCTTGCATGGGGTTTCATAGGTAAGTACCCTCTCGAGTGAAGTTGGCTTAAAAACCTGTCCTATAAATAGTAATCGGGTTCTAAGGAGCTCAATGTCATTGAATTGTTTTCTATGTTCATTGTTTTGGTTTAGCCACTTAACTAGCGACCAAAATATTCCAAGAAAACAACCCTCAATGAGTGTAGTATCGAGTATCCACCAACTTCGGACTGCACCAAAGTCGGTCATCTCACTACCCCTAATAAAAGGCCAAGATGGTCAAGTAAGGTTCTAGGTCATTAGTGCTTAGTGACATCACTCAGCGGCCCCGTACTCTCCTTGATTGAACTCATAGGTTACCGGTACTCACAAATATGTCGCACTAATATAGCTATTGCTTCAACCGTGTCGGTATACCCCGCACAGTTTCCACAACGTATTGCTATCTATGAATGTTTCCCTAAATCCGGGTCTAGGATTTCAAGCCCAAACAAGAGAACCAAAATGTAAAGCAATCAAAGCAAACAATTAGTCATGCAAAAGGGTGATCTAAGCCCTAAGGTTACTCCACTTTTAATTTTCTCCCCAGCAGAGTCGCCAGTTTTGTGATACAGTGGGAGAACTGACTTAAGGTTTTGCGTTTGTGTTCGCAAATGTTTCGGTTTAGCAAGAGTCGCCACCGACTTTTTATTTTATCCTAAGGAAAGGTTAAAAAGCACAGCAAAAACCTTTGAGATGTTTTCTTGGGCTCGGGGAGTAGATTATAGAAAGGGAAGGTATTAGCACCCTTTCTATCCATGGTTATCCATGGGCTCTTAGTTACTTGCTTAGATCACTTGCCTTTGCTTTTCAATTGTTTGAAATGGTGCTTTGTGTGTGTGGTTTTGAAAATGTTTTGAAAAAGATGCCTTTGTCTTGGCAACCCTTGTAACAATTCTTTACTCGAATGTTTTACAAAAGGTGTTTGTCTTTTTGAAAAGATGTTTCAAGGTTTTGAAAGTTGTTTTTGAAAGTTGTGTTGTGAAGTGTGTTTTGAAAAATGGCAAGGATTTGTTTTTCAAGTTTGATCAAGTAACTAAGAGTTGTCTACCCCTAAATTTACTCAAAGATTTTTCCTATATTTTAACCCTTTTAACAGTATTATTCCACCATTGTATTTGGTGGACAATCTTGTGTTAGGATGTTAACAGGACGGGCGCGGGTCATCGTTTAGACCATGAATGCAATAGTGCCAAGTGTATTTGGCAATTTTTCCTTTAAGGGACTTGATCATTTTTAGGCAACTTGAGAAAGCGTCATCGAGGGACTATGATCATTTGATTTGTTTTATTTTGCCAAAGAAACTCAACATACAAGCATGGCCCATTTTTGAAGGCAACAAGTGGAGTAACCCTAAGGGTGCAAGTGTGATTGGTGTTGTCCATTTTCATGCTTTTTGTCTTTGAATTAGGTCAAGCTATTTGTTATTTGATTTTTGCATACAAGCCCTAGGTCTATCATGGCATAATTAGAAAGCTTTTAAATGCGGAATTTTAAAGTTCTAGATTATTACAACATGACTATGGGGATGGGGGTACAAATGTTTGAATGGGGGATATTTAGCAAGAGATTTAAATCTAAACTATTACATCCATATTGAATAGACAAATAATAAATTGTACAATATTTAAACAAATATAAATGCAAAATGTATTATGCATAAAAAATGAGATTTTTTTATGTATGTAAAAGTTTTCATGTTTGAAATATAAACAAAATAGAAAAAGATCAATTTGGAGTATTTTTGTATTTTTAGGGCAAAACCCTAATTTTTGAATAAACATTATTATTTATTGATTATGTACAAAATTTGTTAATTATATACAAGAAATAAAAAGTATATTGTGAAAAGAGTATTTTTGATGTCAAAAATTAATAAAAATAAAAATGTATTATTTCTATATTTTTGTCCTAAATATTTAATAAAATATGTATAAGTATTTATATTATATATTAAATATACTAAATATATACAAAATGAAATATTAATTATTTACAAAAAAAGTATATTTTTAGAAAATGTTTCCAAAATGTAAATAAAAAATAATAACTAAAAAAAATATATTTTTGTATTATTTTCTAGGGTTTTAAATAAAAAGTATATATATTTATTTACATGTATATGCTAAATAAAACAAATAAATGTCAAATAAATGCAAAAATGGGTGAAAAAATATTTTTAATATTTTTTATATTTGAGCAAAAAATAATAAGTCAGAAGAAAAAATAAAAAGTCAAAAATGAATAAAATATCACACGATGAGCCAGGGGGGTGTAAATGGAAAATGAGGGTGCAAACAGCAAGCTGACTCAGGCCCAGCCCAAGCCAGCTTTGTCTTCAACCTTCAGCAACATTCAAACAGAAAAACGCGCGTTTCTTCTTGCCCAACACAAATCCTGATTCCTTGACTTTTAACAAAAACTTACAACATCAATAATGTAGAGCATCAAGTCACGATTTCAAACATATAAAAAAGTTGTCCTAACTCTCAGAAACGAGGGAGAATTTCTCCATCCCCAATTTCTGACCTAAGTTTTCTTCCATGTTCAGGTCTAAAATTCTCATAGCATGCACAATATAAATGAAAAGTAACTACATGGATGGCTTCAGGGCTATGAGTAGGACATGCTTTCTTCACAAACTTAAGCCTAACTATGCCTGGATAGAGAGATAGAAGTTCATATTTTTACCTGTTCATCTTGAGTCGTGTACAGCAATGGAGGTATCTTCAATGGAGTTTGAACTTTGGTACAACTTGCCTGAAGTCCAAGGATGCTTCCCCTATGCTTAGCTTGCTTTGAATCTCTCTAAATCAAGTTATGGAAGTCAACCTGCAAAACTGAAAAGTGAAAATGGAAAACTAGGCTATGGATGTTACAACTTGTATTTAAGGCTTGGGATAGCTTCAATGGATGGTAGGGAGTGTATTGGAACTTGTTTGGGCAAAAACGCACGAGTGAATGATGTTGGCCAAGTCAAACTGCAGGAATGCCCTGTTTCTTGCAGAAAAATGGTGTTTTGATGAATGAGGAGGTATTGAGGATCAAGGACCCGTGTTTTAGGTCAGCTTGGGTGTATGAAAAGTGTTTACAAAGTTTTCTTAGGTTTGTGTTGACAGGAATGAGAGATTGTTATCTTTTTGCCAAGTTTCTTCTAATGTAAGCAAGGAAATGCAAGTTGGGTTATAGGCCTGTACAGGTCCCTCAAGCATGTTGCAGCACTCTCTCTTGATCAGTGGGATTTGTCCATAAACTTGTGCCTCAGAGATTTTTGCTTGTACCTCTTGGATTGTGAATTTGACATAAAGCACTTCTTTACCAAAATGGCAAATATGTTTTTTTCCATTTAAAGGTTAATTCTTTGTGTAATGACTTAATGCATAAAACAATGCTTGAACATAATGGTTTGGCATTTAATTATTGAGTGTGAAGAGGATTAGAGGCCTGTAAGCTAGCCTAAACAATGCTGAGTTGAAAATGCCAAGGTTATGAACATGTATTGGCCAAGAACAAAAGTGAATTTTGCCCAACTTTGTAAATTCGATTCTCCCTAACCACAAGGGTGTTTGATGAGTTCTTGGATAATTTGGAAAGCTTGGAATTTGTGATACAATCCATCTTTGTAATGAAAATTGAAATTCTAAGTGGAATCATGTGAAAAGTGGCCATGAAGTTGGACAAAAATCCTGCCTAGAATAGGTCAAAAAATTTCTAAGTTAAGAATGTTTTGCACCCTTGTTCCAAAAATCATAACTTGAGCTACAAGCTTCTTTTGAGGAAACTTTGTCAATCAAAGTTGTAGATTTTGCAATGGACTACAACTTTCATGTTTTGAGTTTTGTTTGAATCCATTTTCATCTTGGTGAAAAAATCGGACAATGTCAGGAAAAAATAAGGAAATTTTATAACTTAGAAAATTTCTAAGTTATGAAATTTCTTCATTTTAAACCCTAATTTGAAATTTTGGGTTTCTTGATGAACAAGTTTCATAATTTGACATGTCTTGATGAAAAATGAATCTTGGCACTTGATTTTGACCAAAAAGTCAAAGTTTGACTTTTCAGTATACAGTCAAATTTGATCAGTCGACTGGAAAATTCATCTGTCAATCCTGTGCATTTGGGATCTTTTGAACTTGTTGAATGGATCAAGACAATTCCATTGAGTCCTTGAGTCCATATATGAGCTTGGTTTGCCATTAGTTAGGTCAAACAGTCAAAAATTGCCTTTGTGCAGTCAAAACCCTAAAAATGACCATTTTGCCCTTTTGGTGATCTGATCAAATTTCTTGTGGAATTGTGATCCAAACTTGACCAAATGGTTCATATGAGTTTAATATGTTGATGTGGGTCAAAAATCATGAGGTTTGACTGTCAATTGGTCACAGTTGACTTTTCTCCCAATACAACTGATTTCTAGGTCAACTGTCCAATTGACTGGGCAAAGATTGGAATCAAGACTTGAAACTTGGCATGGGTAAACTTGTGAGTCCAACATGAAGCATGAAAGTCACTTTGGGCCTTTTAGGTCAAAACATATTTGTGCAAACTCAAACCCTAATTTGAGTCAACAGTGCAAGGAGGAGTCTTGAGCAGAGCAAACCCTAATTTGATCTTGAACTCCAAGGGTCTTGTGGTGAGAAAATATTGATGAAATGGGAGGGAAAATTTTGGGGTACAACAAATACCACCACCAACCTTGAAGAAAACTTGACCTAAATAAAGTGAGAGAGCTATTTGAACCAAAAAAAATCTTTGATATGATAGACATAGCCTTGAAGTTTATGCTCTTGCAATCCATTGAAGAACCATTTGACTTAGGACTATCCCTCAAAACCCTAGGTTAGATGGTGAGATGGATGTAGTTGTGTCACCGCCTACAATATGAACATTCAAAGAAACATATATACATAACTTGATGTTAGTTAAAAGAAAAGATGTTCAAGATACACAACTCAAGGTGCTTGGTGATTCCTTAAAAGCAAACTTAAATATAGGATGAAGTAGAAAGGGAGAGTCAACCCTAATGTGTGATCTTGATGTATTGATAAAATGAGATGATGAGATATCTTAGGGACAAAAATTAGGGTATAACACATATAAGATGGGAGAGCCATGTGGCTAGACACTTTCCTGAGAGGTATCTACGCCAGTATGGTTATGTACAGGGCATCCCTCGTCTAGTTCCAGAGTCTCTATCTGGTGGCATTGATAGATGGTTTCAGAGTCACATCTTCACCTCCCCCTATGAGATCATAAATACAGCCGTTGAGGTTCAGCAGCCTGGGCAATGTAAGGATGGATACCTAGAGTGGTTTCATAGTGTGTCACACCTCAGGGCCATACCACCGGCTGCAGCTAATGTTCCAGGGTCTTCTGGTGCTAGCCCATCTACCGAGCCACCACCTCCACCACCTACAGAAGTTCAGGATACCTGCCTCTAACTTATTGCAGTTCATGCTGACAGTCTCATGGGTTTGGTAAACCCAGGTAGTGAGATCTATAGAGGTTTAGCTAGGTTAGTCGACGTATCTCATAGAGGACCTATATAGATATATTTTATTTTGGTTGTATTATTATGTATATTTTATGACAAATAAACTTCTTATTTGTTGTATAATATTTTGGTGATTACATGTTTCAAACTGATAATGAACATAACATAAAACAATACAACAAACATAAACCAAAAACAACTAAACAAGAAAACTTCTTATTTGTGTTCACATTTTCATCATTCTTCACCTCGATTAGGTTGTATTTCACCCTTCAATTTGTATCAATTTAATCCTCCCGAAACTCTACCTTTTTCACCCTTCTGTTATCAGAATTAGGTAGCAAATTATTCAACGGTTCTTTCAAGGTGGCATAGGATTCGGAGCCATCTGAAAGCTTGAATTCAACATGAGGGTTGTTGTCGTTGTAATACACTTCTGACTTAATTAGAAATTGAGGAAGAGATGTTTTTTTAGATGTGTGATGAGGTGGGAGAACTGACTTGAGGTTTTGCGTTTGTGTTCGCAAATGTTTCGGTTTAGCAAGAGTCGCCACCGACTTTTATTTTATCCAAATGGAAAGGTAAAAAAGCACAGGAAAGACCTTTGAGATTGTTTTTGGGTTCGGGGGGTAGATTATGAAAAGGTAAGGTGCTAGCACCCTTTTCATCCATGGTTTTCCATGGGCTCTTAGTTACTTGTTTTAGATCACTTGCTTTTGACTTTCAATTGTTTGAAATGGTGCCTTTGTGTGTGGTTTTGAAAGTATTTTGAAAAGAGGCCTTTGTTTGGGCAACCTTTGTAATGATTCTTGTTTGAATATATACAAAGGTGTTTGTCTTTTAAAAAAGTTTCAATGTTTGAAAGTTTGTTGGGAAATTATTTTGAAATGTGTTGTATGTTTTTGAAAATAGCAATGATGGTTTGCAAATTGATCAAGTAACTAGGAGTTGTCTACCCTACTCAAAGATCTTTCCTATACATTTTTATTCCTTTGATATTGTTGTTTTACCATTGTATTTGGTAAACAACCTTATCTTTGGATGTTAAACGGGACGGGCGTGGGTCATCGTATGACCATGATAACAATATTGCCAAGTATCTTAGCAGGTTTTTTGAGGGACTAGATCATTTGTTTAGGAAACCAAGATAGCGTCATCGAGGGATTATGATCTTTTGTTTTGTTTGATTTTTCCAAGATACCTAGCATGCATACCATGGCTATTTTAAGGCAACAAAGTGGATGAAACCCTAGGGGTGCTTGTGTGCATTGTGTTGCCATTTTTCATGCATTTTGTCTTGTATTAAGTCATGCTATTTGTTTGATTTTTGGTCTTTGCATACAAACCCTAGTTCTTACCATCATGGCATATGAAAGCAATAAATGCGTAAAAGTAAATCTAAGACTATTACAACATTATTATGGGGAGGGGGATACAAGTTTTTGAATAGGGGATATTTACACAAAATAAAACCCTAAAACTATTACAACCATATTGAATTTATTTGTGCAAATAAATAAAATGAACAAATATTTAAATATGAAAATAAATGTAAATATGCAAAATGTTTTTTGGTATTTGTTTTATGTATGAAAAATAAATTTATTTAGTGTCTTAAAAAATAAGATAAAATAAAAATGATTATTTTTGGAAAGGGTGAAGAAACCCTAATTTTTGTTTAAAAAAGAAATATATTGTTCTAATATTATTTTATTTCATTTATGTACAAAGAAATAATAAAAATAATATATACAAAGATGTTAAATAATAAAATATGTGAGAAAATATTATTTTATATGTATAATATAATAAAATAAAATATGTGAGTATTTTAATATTATTTACAATTTTATTTAAGAAAATAAAATATATATTATTTAATAAACTATTTTTATGCCAAAAAAATAATAAAAATTATAAAATAAAATGTGAAAAATTAAGAGGATATATTTTGTGATTTTAAATATTTAGAAAAAAATAAATAAAGTCAGAAAATATAAATTGTACAAGAAAATATAAAAAATAAAAGAAATAAGCAAAGGGGGTGCAGAAAGTAAGATGGGGAGTGTCAAAAGTAGGACAAATCAAGCCCAGGCCCACTCCCACTTCGTCCCTGACCTTGAGACAGAAAAACGCGCGTCCTGTACTTCAAACTGTATCTCGTGCATACGTTCTTAAAAACAAAATCTTGCAACATGAAACTTGTAGCATTTTTAGTCACGATTCCATTGATATAAAAAACTTGACCTAACTCTCAAAGATCAGAGAGAATTTTAATGCCCCTAATTTCTGACCTAAAAATTTCAGCATGTTCATCATCCAAATTCTCCTAGCTCAGTTAATATAAATAAGAACTATGCATTTGTACAGCTCGAGCACATTAAAGACTACATTTTTGCTTCACAAACCTAAGTCTAAGGATGTCTAAATAAGGAGATAGAAAGTTGGAAATTACCTTGTTCAATCAAGTTCGAATATGGTAATGTAGCAACTTTGAATGAGGCCTGAAGGACTTTTGAGCTTGCTTGATGTTCCCTTGACCTTTCCCAATGCTCAGCTTGCTTTAAAATGGCTTGAATCTCCCTATAGAACTCAACCTGCAAACTCAGAAATTGAAAATGGTGAAGCTTGAAAATGAAGTTACAGTTGCTGAACAATGGCTTGGATAGTTCAGGTGTGATGTATGGAATGTGTCTGAAGTGGTTCAAGATAAAACGCACGAGGCAATTTGGTTTTGGCTTGGTGTTTGCAGAGATGGCCTTGTTTTGGGCAAAAGTTGGTGTTTTTGTGTTTTGGGTGTTTGGAAACTTGGAAATTCATTTTTTCTGGCTTGGTACAATATGCTGAAGTTGTTTGAAATGATCACCAGGTTTGGTTTTAACAGATGCACAAGTTATGTTCACTTTTGCAAGCTTTCTTATTTTTGAAGAAAAGGTGAGTTGACAAAGGCCAAGGTTGTACAAGCTAGCTCAAGGTCTGCATAGGGTTGGTGAGCTTTTCCTGATATTCATGGACTTTGTTTGCTGCAAAAGATTGGGTCCAATGCTCAAGATAAACAAAATTGCTAAAAGCTAACTTTATCAAAGTAGCATTGTAACCTTTTTGCCATTTTTGGATTAAATCAATGTATAATGCTCCAAAGCTCAAAATAATGCCATTTTCCAATGTATTTGCATTTAATTAACGAGTGTGGAAAGGTTTAAGACCTGTAAAACAAGTACAAGCATTCTTTGGACAGATTTGCAAGTTGTAGCAATGTCCAAAATGCCTTGGACAAAAGTGATAATTTTCCATTTTCTTTCCTTCGATTCTCCTAACCATAAATGATCTTGGAGAGTTCTTGGACATTTTGGAAAGCTTGTAACATGCTATACAATCCATCTTTGAAATTAGTTTTGAGATTCCAATTGGAACTAGGTGAAAAGTTTCCATGAAGATAGGTCAAAATCCTGCCTAAACTAGGGCAAAATTTCACTAAGTTAAAAGTTTCATGGATCCTTATTCACAAAATCATAACTTGAGATCCAAGTATCTTTTGGGAAAACTTTGTGAATCAAAGTTGTATATTTTGCGGAGGACTACAACTTTCATGGTGGAAGTTTTCTTTGAATCCAATTGCATCATGGTGAAAAAGTTGGGAAAAGTTGGAAAAAAATAAGAAATTTTCATAACTTAGAAAATTTCTAAGTTATGAAATTTTTTCATTTTAAACCCTAATTTCCAAAATTAGGTTTCTTGGTGAACAAGTTTCATGTTTTGACATATCTTGATGAAAAATGACCCTTGGCACTTGATTTTGACCAAAAAGTCAAAGTTTGACTTTTTAGTGTATAGTTGATTTTTGATCAGTTGATTGGAAAATTTATCTGTCAATCCAATGCATTTGAGATCTTTTGAACCTTGTGATTAGGTTAAGATGATGTTGTTTAGTCCTTGAAACCATGCTTGAACCCAATTTGCCATTGGCTAGGTTAAAAAAATCAGAAATTGCCCTTCTGCAGTCAAAACCCTAAAAATGACCATTTTGCCCTTTTGATGATCTGATCAAATTTTTGAGGAGTTATGGTCCAAACTTGATCAAATGATTCATATGAGTATATAATGTTGATTTGGATAAAAAATTATGAGGTTTGACTATAAATTGGCCACAGTTGACTTTTTCCTAATACAACTGATTTTTAGGTCAACTGTCCAATTGACTGGGCAAAAATTTGATTCAAGGCTTGAAACTTGGTATGGGAAATATTAGAGGTCCAACATGAAGTATGAAAGTCACATGAGGCACTGAAAGTCCAAAAATCCCTGTGCAAACCCAAACCCTAATTTCATGTCAACAGTACAAGGAGAGGTCTTGAGCTGAGCAACCCCTAATCTGGTCTTGAGTCCAAAGAGTCTTGTGAGGAAAATCTTGATAATAAGAGAGGGAAATTTTGGGGTACAACAGCTGCCCCTGTTCAATCTTCTTGAACCTGAAGAATTAGATCAGCGAGTTTTGCCGTTCGTGACTCGAAGGTAAAAGATGATTGGACACTAGAGTGCCCGTAAATTTGCACTCGTCAAAATGTAGTTGAGGAAATGGGCTTAAAGATGCCATTTGGAGAGGTGACAGAATCTTGTTGCAGATGGGCTTAAAGATGCCATCCAAGGATGTTTGGTGAATTGCATGTTGTAAGTCAGAAGAATAAGTATCAGAATGGTATCCGTGTCTGGAATAATATCTGAACTGTATCTGGAGACTGAGTCTGTATGAGAATGGAATGGCATTCGTGTCTGGAGCGTATCCGAGCTGTAACTGAGCTTTGAATTTGACTAAATAATATAATAGCATCCGTGTCTGGAGCATCTCTAAGCTGCATCTGAATTTTGTATTTGAATAAGCAATAGAATAGCATCCGTGTCTGGAGCATCTCTAAGCTGCATCTTGAAATTGGAATCTGAATAAGCAATAGAATAGCATCCGTGTCTGGAGCATCTCTAAGCTGCATCTGGAAATTGGAATCTGAATAAGTAATAGAATAGCATCTGTGTCTGGAACATCTCAAAGTTGCATCAAGAAATTGGAATCTGAATAAGCAATAGAATAGCATTTGTGTCTGGAGCATCTCTAAGTTGTCTCTGAAGTTTGAATCTGAATAAACAATAGAATAGCATCCATGTCTGGAGCATCTCTAAGATGTCTCTGAAGTTTGAATTTGAATAAGCAATAGAATAGCATCCGTGTCTAGAGCATCTCTAAGCTGCATCTGAATTCTGTATTTGAATAAGTAATAGAATAGCATCTGTGTCTGGAGCATCTCTAAGCTGTCTCTGAAGTTTGAATCTGAATAAGCAATAGAATAGCATCCGTGTCTGGATCATCTCTAAGTTGCATCTGAAGTTTGAATCTGAATAAGTAATAGAATAACATCCGTGTCTGGAGCATCTCTAAGCTGCATCTGAATTCTGTATTTGAATAAGAAATAGAATAGCATCCGTGTCTGGAGCATCGCTAAGCTGCATCTGAATTCTTTGAATATCTATTAAAGATAGCTGTTAATCTTATCCTGAAAAGGGTAAAATGTTAGCTGAAACACAAAGTTATGTTGCATGAAATGTATGATGCAATAAAATGTGTTTTATCAATGTTTATGATACATGAATGTAATGCATGTGCATGTAAGCTGATTTGTTGTCTTGCAGAGGAAAATAAATCCTTGATAGTTGGGGATAATGAAATCCCTGACTGTTGTCGGGGAAAATAAATCCTTGAACGCTGTTGGAGATTCAAAATCTTTGATTGTCGAGGATGAGAAATCCTGGGCGAGTGCTGGAGATTAAAAATCCTTGATAACTTCTGTGGGGATGTGAGGATCCTTCATGTCTTGGAGTATTGACAAAATCTGTTGTGAAAGTAATGCCAAATTGCTTGAGAAGTCTGCTTGAAATCCAGAGAACTTGATGACTTCTACTGGGAGATTACATAAGGGAATCCTTACTCGGCTGGGGAAAAGGGAAAACTCTGGTGATTTCACTGGGGAATCAAGAATGAGAATCTTCGATCTGCAGGGGATTAAAAATTCTGACAAATTCATGCTGAGGAGTAATGAAGACTCTGGAAACTTCACTGGGGAATCAAGAATGAGAATCTTCATTCTGTTGGGGAGTAAAAACTCTGGGAAGTAGCTATACTGTTGGGGATATCGGGAGTTTGGGTTGTATGCCAATCTACTGGGGAGTCAAGAATGAGAATCTTCATTCTGTTGGGGGTATCAGGAGTTTGGGTGTATGCCAATCTACTGGGGAGTCAAGAATGAGAATCTTCATTCTGTTGGGGATATAAGGAGTTTGGGTGTATGCCAATCTACTGGGGAGTCAAGAATGAGAATCTTCATTCTGTTGGGGATATCAGGAGTTTGGGTGTATGCCAATCTACTGGGGAGTCAAGAATGAGAATCTTCATTCTGTTGGGGGTATCAAGAGTTTGGGTGTATGCCAATCTACTAGGGAGTCAAGAATGAGAATCTTCATTCTGTTGGGGATATCAGGAGTTTGGGTGTATGCCAATCTACTGGGAGTCAAGAATGAAAATCTTCATTCTGTTGGGGATATAAGGAGTTTGGGTGCATGCCGATCTACTGGGGAGTCAAGAATGAGAATCTTCATTCTGTTGGGGATATCAGGAGTTTGGGTGTATGCCAATCTACTGGTGAATTAAGAATGAAAATCTTCATTCTGTTGGGGGTATCAGGAGTTTGGGTGTATGACAATCTACTGGGGAGTCAAGAATAAGAATCTTCATTCTGTTGGGGATATAAGGAGTTTGGGTGTATGCCAATCTACTGGTGAATTAAGAATGAGAATCTTCATTCTGTTGGGGGTATCAGGAGTTTGGGTGTATGCTAATCTACAGGGGAGTCAAGAATGAGAATCTTCATTCTGTTGGGGATATCAGGAGTTTGGGTGTATGCCAATCTACTGGTGAATTAAGAATGAGAATCTTCATTCTGTTGGGGGTATCAGGAGTTTGGGTGTATGCCAATCTACTGGGGAGTCAAGAATGAGAATCTTCATTCTGTTGGGGATATCAGGAGTTTGGGTGTATGCCAATCTACTGGTGAATTATCCTAGGTTGGAGATAAAACAAAAGTTAACTGTTATCTGGTTGATTCTCAGATTTTAAGACAACTTGCTGGGGAATTTGGGGAAAATTGGATGGTTTCCGCTGGGGATTGGAAGTTGGAAACTTTGACTCGACTGGGGAAGAAGGTTTCATCTCCGCTGAGGGTCTATTAGTTCAAAGTTTTTGCTCCGCTGGGGATATGTATTTCAAGGTTTTAGCTCCACTAGGGGTCCATATGGTGTGTTGATTTGATTGTGTAAAATGGGCTTAAATATGCCATCCAAAGGTGATTGTTGATGGAAAGTTTGAACTAGATCTGAACAGATAATGAATCAGAATAAACCATTGGGAGATTTATCTAAAACAGCAAAAGTCCAGGAATGAATCAGAATAAATCATTGAGAGATTTATCTGAAACAGTAAGCATCTTGGAATATCTTCAACTGGAATAAGAATCAGGGAGATCTTAGTGTCGATCTGACTGAACCAGAGAAGGTCTTGAATCATCTTTGACTGGATAAGAATCAGAAAAATCTTAGAATCGATTTAACTGAACCAGACGAAAGTCTTGGAAAATCTTCAACAGATGTCGGGGAAAATAAATCCTGGACTGCTGTTGAAGAGTATGTGTGTCTTCAAACTTTGCTTTGAATGTTTCCACTAGGGATTCCTGTCTCGTTGTTTGAGGGGGACTCCGTTGGGAAATGTTGATCTTATGCGACCCTTTGTTGGGATTGGCGTTCAATGCCCCAAGTGACGGGGACGGAGACTTGCCCATGGTTACTCTGCACTTTGAGAGATTTCTTGAAATCTTGACTGGACTGCCCCAGGTGTACTTGACAATGACATGTCATGCCCCCTTGTTGATAGGAGATTTTTTGCAACGGAAGTGTCATCCCACTTGAAGTGATTTTGTTCACTGAGAGAGCTTTCGTTCATCGTATATTCACTGTGTGAATTTCTTCGTTGTCAAACAAATAGCCATATGCAAACAACGATATTCAAATAATGCAAAGTTTATGCTTGTCTTGAAATTTTGAAAATTCATTTTTAGCAACAAGCTTTTGTAAGAAAAATTCAACTCAGGATTTAGAGCAAAACCTTATAGGAGTCAGGATACCTTCTGTAACAGTATGCTTTCGAACTAACCCATGCTTCAATTAGGACTATTGAAAGGTTTTAACGTGGCTTGGTTCACGATTTAAGAAACAAAGGATAAAGGCTCAAAGTATATTTGTACCCACCCGCTCTTCGTGATGTTCTTCAGTCCTAAACTCAGTTAATTGTGCATTTTGAACTCCAAAAGAGTCTGGAATGATGTTTTGGTGATGGTTCAAACAAGTTAAGTTTGTTGGAAGGCAGTCATTTTTTGGCATCATCGTTTTTTTCATGTTGTTGAGGATTTGTAGTGACCTCTTTCTTTTGATTTATTATCCCTAACTTTTGCCTGACTGTTCTTGTTTTGAGATTACAGTCAGCGGGATGCCCCTGTTTTTTCTTTAAGTCTCCTTCGTAGGTTTTGACTTAGTGGGCGTTTCTCTTTGAGAGATAATGACTGCCTATATGACCTGGAACCATCATTGTCTTTTGATTCCAAAGGAATGTTTCTTGACGTCATTCGTTGTATTATGGAATGAGAGTTCACGGCTTAACGCACGTTTGAATTAACTGAGAGACTACCCTGCCCCAGGTTTTGATTAAAGGTTTCAATTTGTGTTAAAACAGAAGACTTCTACTTCTTTGGCTCGAAGGGGTTGACTAGGGACTATCTTCCTTATAACTCCAGTGTTTAGGATTTGAAAGAAACGCCTGTACATCGTCAGCAAGGTTTGTCCAAAAGCATACTGTATTAGATTAAGGCATTGTTTTCGTCATCCTCCCTCTAAAAGTTTGTAACTTTTAGCAAGAGTTAAATGTCATAAGAAGAATAAAAAGCATAGTTTAAATATAGTGAAAACAAAAATATGAATTCAAGACAAACATATGCAATGCATTAATGAAACATAGTTTGACATTAACAGATAATTTTTTGAATAACAAAAGAAATTACAATTGAAAAATCAAAATGAACAGAAGCCTCTTTGTTCGAACTTGTCATTTTAGGTGGAGAGCCCTCAGCGGAAGATTTTCATCTGGCCATCTTGTGTGAACTCCAGTGTTGTTTCTTCAATTAGATCTTGAATTTTGTTTCTCAATGTCTAACAGCTGTTGGTGTCATGTCCAGGACTGTTGGAGTGATACGCACATCTTGCATTTGGATTGTACCCTGGAGAGGCTGTGTTGGGATTCCGAGGGGGGTCCCTTAATACAATCAACTTGACCTCCAACAAGCGTTATAGCACTTGAGATAATGACATGTTAATCTCAGTGAAGCATTTTTCAGATGTATTTCACCTACGCCGATTACCCTGTTTACGTTGGTGAGGTTGTTATTGGGCTTGTGACCCTGAAGAAAACTGGGGAGGTTTTCTCTTGGCTTCTTGTCTCAAGGGAGGCTGAATGATGACTTGATCCTCAACCCCAGTTGTTTGCCCCATTTGGTTACATTCATCTTGATGAAGCTTGTTGATGAGGACTCTCAACTCCTCTTGTCCTTGTGCCAAGTTTTGGATGAGAGCCATCTGGCCCACCAGTTGTCCCATCATCTGGATTTTCATTATGGCTATCTCATTTCGTAGCAGCTCCAACTGATCATCTTTGTTGCCCTCAGGATTCCCCATGATCATGCCCCTAGTGAGGAGAGATTTCACTTCTTGCTGCCCCTTGGATAGGTTCAAGAACATCTCTTGAAGTTGAGCGTTTTGAGCTTGGATGTCCTTGATAGTCTTCTCTAGAGCCATCTCTATTGAAATAAACAGTAGGAAGATAAGAAGACCGGGTGTGAAGACCTGTTTATGCATATGATGAATGATATGTATTCATGCAATGCATTCAAGGATTCAGAACTTCAAATCTGTTTTAAACAAAAAAGAAACACACGTCATATTAATAAGATAGAATTTGTTAGTACATCAATGCCCCATGGGTAAAATAATACAAAATTCTAAGGTAAAAAGACGTTGCGCATCCTCTTTGGTGCAATGTAGGTGTTGAGAGTCTGCTCTTCGTGAAGTTGACGAGTAAGTTCCAAAACCTTTTTCTCGCTTGCGTAGAATTGGGCTTCGAAAGTGTCGCACTCTCCCTTGAGCTGTATCCAACTCCTTTGTAAATCTTCGAGTGATGTTGGCATGTCAGGATATAGGAGGGTGTATGGAACCTCTCCTTCCATAACAGGCTCTATAATCACAAGTAGAATGTAGGGGTAAGGCATCATAAGACTTTGGGCGCGGGTTCGTACCCACTTGAGGTAAGGCTCAAGGGGGATGGAATTCTTGTGTCCCAAGGTCTTAATGTCCACCTTGTTGGGCATCCTCTAAGTTCGGATGAACCTTTATCGGAGTCCTTGATCGTCGTTGTCGAAGTCAAAAACTAAGTCTGGAATCAGCATGTCATGTGGGCCATCCCTTCGGGCATAACCAAACTGTCTCAGAGCCAAGAAAGGGTTGTAGGTGATGCCTACCCTAATTCCTAGTAGAGGGAAATTAGGGAATTCCCCATAACGGTCAATGATGATGACATTCTCTTTTGACCGAGAACACCAATGAATATTTGAATGTGTAGGGGTCATCAACCGTTGTGACCACCTTAAACCTTGCTCATTCTTCAAAATTGATTGGGGAAGATGAGAAATAAACCATCTTTCCAGTAGGGGAGTACAGCACATGAGAATACCTCTTTTCCTCATTGTTCGAGTGTGAAAAGAGTGGAGGATATCCCCAAGCAATGTAGGAACCAGCTGGTAATCAGGAAATGTGAAGCAGTGGTGTATGGGGTTAAAGAACTGGAAGAGAACTTTCACCATGTCTTCCTCAGTGTTGGTGTTGACTAAGTTGAGAAGACGACCATGCCTCTCGGTGAATGGAGAAATCCCAGGAATCCTTGAAGCTAGCTCCTTGAGTTGAGGAGGAATTCTTACAAGGTTGACTTGAATTGTTTTCCTGCGAAGTGAATCCATTACCTACAAAACAGGAACAAAGATGAAAATCCAAATCCTTGAAATGGTTAGTGGATGCATATGATGCTTCATGATGTCCATGATGTTATGCACAAGTATATATGTACAAACAAATCACACAAGTTCCTAGTTTCAGGCTTGCATGGGGTTTCATAGGTAAGTACCCTCTTGAAGTTTAGTTGGCTCAACCTGTCCTATAAATAGTAACCGGGTTCTAAGGAGCTCAATATCACTAGATTGTTTTCTGTGTTCATTGTTTCAGTTTAGCCACTTTACTGGCGACTGAAATATTCCAAGAAAACAACCCTCAATGAGTGTAGTATCGAGTATCTACCAACTTTGGACTTCACCAAAGTCGGTCATCTCACTACATCCTAAAAGGCCAAGTTGGTCAAGTAAAGGTTCTAAAAGTCCATTAGTGCTTCATGACATCACTCAGCAGCCCCGTATTCTTTTTGATTGACTCAAAGGCTAACGGTACCCACAAATATGTCGCACTAATATAGTTATTGCTTAGACCATATCGGTATACCCTGCACAGTTTCCACAATGTATTGCTATTTACCTATGAATGTTTCCCAAATACGGGTAGAGGATTCAAACCCAAACAATAGAACCAAAGTGTAAAGCAAACAAGTCAAGCAAGATAAGCATGTAAAGGTGATCTAAAACCCTAAGGTAACCCCACTTTTAGAAATTCCCCAGCAGAGTCTCCAGTTCTGTGATGCGGTGGGAGAACTGACTTGAGGTTTTGCGTTTGTGCTCGCAAATGTTTCGGTTTAGCAAGAGTCGCCATCGACTTTTATTTTATCCAAAAGGAAAGGTAAAAAAGCACTGGAAATACCTTTGAGATTGTTTTTGGGTTCGGGGGGTAGATTATGAAAAGGGAAGGTGCTAGCACCCTTTTCATCCATGGTTTTCCATGGGCTCTTAGTTACTTGTTTTAGATCACTTGCTTTTTCTTTTCAATTGTTTGAAATTGTGCTTTTGTGTGTGGTTTTGAAAGTATTTTGAAAAGAGGCCTTTGTTTAGGCAACCTTTGTAATGATTCTTGTTTGAATATATACAAAGGTGTTTGTCTTTTAAAAAATGTTTTAATGTTTGAAAGTTTGTTGGGAAATTGTTTTGAAATGTGTTGTATGTTTTTGAAAATAGCAAGGATGGTTTGCAAATTGATCAAGTAACTAGGAGTTGTCTACCCTACTCAAAGATCTTTCCTACACATTTTTATTCCTTTGATATTATTGTTTTACCACTGTATTTAGTAAACAACCTTATCTTTGGATGTTAAACGGGACGGGCGTGGGTCATTGTATGACCATGATAACAATATTGCCAAGTATCTTAGCAGGTTTTTTGAGGGACTAGATCATTTGTTTAGGCAACCAAGTGTTGGCTGAAGATTTTGATAATGTTATTTAGAAGCCAAATGAGTTAAACGTTTTTGATCGAAATGGAATTAAACGTCATATTTCGAAGTAGCAGAAGCAGTGTTTCGAATAAGTGTGTCAAAGCTTGGAGCTTCGAGCGGCAATTATGGGAACATATCTAAAGGAGTCTCGAAACAACAGCGAGGCTGTGTCTGGGAAGAGCGTTCGAAACGGAGAAACACCAAAGCATTTAAAATTCAAATGGAAGCGGGACTTTCAAAGTTTGAAAGTTATGTGTTGGAGCATTTGGGGACACGTGGAAAGATGAAAGAAGCATTGTCCTGCATGTTCGAAACGTGGCATAATCCTATAGCAAGACCGTTATGGTCGAATTAGTATAAATAGAAGTCTTAGTATTAGGATTTCGCGTGTCATATCTAATATACAAAATACTCAATAACATTCAAACTACCACATGGCAAGGGAAACGAATGCAAGAGAAATGTATGTATGATAGCACCATGTATTTCTGATTTAATGAAAACCTTTTACCATTTCCAGTACTTTCCTTTATTCCTTTTGTCAAACAACATTTACAAGTTTTCTTATTTACAGTCTTTTCACTTCGAAATCTCTTCTTCAAAGTTTTACATTTTAATGTTTTCTTTATATTTCGAGCACTTTATATTTCAGAAAACTGCCATATTTTCCATACCTTTACCTTCAAGTCTTATCCTTCGAACGCATATGTTTACTTAAAATCATTTACAGATTTCTTGCATTAAACGCTTTCTTCACATTTCAAACTTTTACGCTCCAGAAATCCTTTATATTAACTGTTTTGTAAGTCAAAACCATTTACTTCACTTTTATGCAGTTTTACATGTCTTTACAATTAGCATTACAATTAGCATTTATTCGTGTAACTTAGTTTTCACACATTTTGATTACATCTTTAGACTTTTAGAGAGAGATCGAAATAAGCCAAACACGTATACAATATCAACCATGAATATCTGTTCGATTGTGAGAGTAACCTTAATATCCAAGGAGTCCTAGGATCAATCTAGTCGATCCTGTGAGTTACCAGAGGAATTGAATAACAGTCAGAAAGATTATTCGATAGTTTGGAAGACTAGCGATTGTTTACCAGAAATCACTGGAAACAAATTGGCACACCCGGTGGGACCAATAATTGGATATCAGAATTAAGGATTGTTGAGACATAACCATTACAAAAAACGTTGGAACCTAAGAAGTTTGTTGTTTTATGAACCTGAGAAGTGGTAAGATAACCAACAGCAACCAACCTTTATCCAGAAGAAAACGTTTGGACAAAATGTCTAATTCAGACAATCAACAAGGGGACCAAAGTGGCCCACATGCAACAGGCACTAACGCGTCCACTTCGATCGGAACATCTAATGTAATCCCTTCGAATGCACAGTCTATTGCATCTTCGACCAGTAACATAGCCACCAATGGAGTAAGTGGCATATCAACTAATAGTTCGATCTTAGGAAATACTGGAACTATTGGCTACCTTGGGGGATTCGTTCCACCATCAGGGACACAATCCCATTTCGCCACCCCATTAACTAGACCACCCGGTTTTGATGGGAATAGAACCAGAAATTCCTCTTATGGAATGCCAACATCTTTTATGGCAGGTTTACACAATCCCACATCGAATTCATCTCCACAACTAGGGTCTGGGTCTGGGGCGAATCAGTTTATGACAAATAACCAAGGGTCAGTGGGTTATAGCATAATGCCTATCCTAACCACAGACAACCAGTTGGCTTTTAGGCAATTGATGGATGACAGTAACCATAATATGATAGGGGTGTTAGCACAAACCATGCAGGAGATATTTGCCCCAATAGTGCAAAATGTGACTGTGACAAACAGGGAAAACGCTGACAATATGAGTCGAATAGCAGATTTCTTCGCTCCCCCAGAAAGGCGTAGGCAGAATCAGGCGGGATTTCGAACAAACACGCCTGTTATAGAACAAATTGCTAACGACCCAATTTATAGACCACCCAGAGAAGAAGTTAACTTAGGGGCCAGGGCACCAAGGTTAGAAGCCCCAATAATCCCGGGCCCACAAAGGGAAATTATGGAACCAGGGGCAAGGGTCGAAAGGCTAGAAGCCCCAGAGTTTCGAGAAGAACAACCTAGGGGAGTTGTTTTGGTTGGTCGAAATCAAGATGCAGATGCCGTCGTTCATAGAGTTCGAAACGATAACATCTTGGCAGAAAACAACCTAACCACCATGATAGAGAGGGTCATGGCCCAGAATGGCCTCAACACAGGAATGAGGAGGCCAAATTACGCTTCTCCTATATTGGATTGCATAATGCATACTGATTTACCAAGGGGATATAAAGTCCCTAAATTTACAAAGTTCGCTGGGGATACCAATGAGTCAACAGTCGAACACATAGCGAGATATCTAACCGAAGCGGGAGATATAGCCAATAATGAAGATCTCAGGATCAAATACTTCCCAAGTTCCTTGACAAAAAACGCCTTCACATGGTTTACCACTTTGCCTCCTGGGTCTATTGACACTTGGGCTCTCTTAGAGAGATTATTCCATGAACAATTCCACATGGGACAGTCGAAAATAAGTTTGAAGGAACTGGCCAGTGTTAAGAGAAAGTTCATCGAACCCATAGATGATTATTTGAATAGATTTAGGCTTTTGAAATCCAGATGTTACACAGTAGTGCCTGAACATGAGTTAGTCGAAATGGCCGCTGGTGGCTTGGATTATTCTATTCGAAAGAAACTAGACACTCAGTATTTGAGGGACATGGCTCAGTTAGCCGATAGGGTTCGACAGGTCGAAAGACTAAAGGCCGAAAAAGCCAGAGTCTTTAAGAATAGCAAGAAAGAAAGGATTTCCTATGTTGGGACTGAGGAAGCAGAAGAATATCCTGAATTCGAATTCGAAGAGGTCAAAATTGACCTCGCTGAATTAAAACAGGCCCCGCCTTATTCCTGCAAAATGTTAGTTCCCACAAAAGGGAAAGATATTGTTGAAAATGAAAAAAGTGACAAATTTCCAAAGAAGGTTTATACCTTCGACGTCACTAAATGTGACGAGATTTTTGACTTACTTGTCAAAGATGGCCAACTAATTGTGCCATCAAATGTCAAAATACCTCCTTTGGACCAGAGAAAGAAGAGGGGATTTTGCAAATATCATAGTTTCCTAGGCCACAAGACCTCACAATGTTTTCTTTTCAGGGACCTGATTCAAAACGCGATCAAAGATGGCAGACTAAAGTTTGCTGATAAGGTGAAGATGAAAGTGGACGAAGATCCCTTGGACGTCGCAGACACCAACTACTCCGAGCCTGCATGCATTGGAGAGGTCAACATGGTGGAAACTGATCAAAGCGACGCCCTAACAGGAGAGAAGGGTACTGGAGTTGAAAACTGGGTGATGGTCGAAGTCAGCGAGGAGGTCACTGAAGACATCCAGAATACGCCAGAGACTTCGATTGCTGCACCTGTAGCTGTTGCAAGAGAAACCCAGGCTACTGAAGGCCAGGGAAATCAAAACGAAGGATTAACACAAGTCACTGAAGGCTTGAGGCTGGAATTGGAGAAAGTCCAAATCACGCAGCCAATTTCCCCTCAGAAGGAAATATGGGACACTCTAGGGGAACCCAGTGGAAAATTTGACTATTTGGTCAAATATTCTGCCCCAGAGAGTTCGAAGGTTCAGATTGAGGATATAAAGCCCACAAGATGGGGTGATGATGAAGCTAAAGAGGGGGATGTGGAAATAAATATGGTGGATATGGAAAGACCTCGCTCTGAGATGGAGGAAGTGGAAAAATACTTAGAAAAAGAAAAGTATAGAATGGGGGATAATCACACTGAAGATGCTAGTCTCAAAGATTATCTCATGACATGCCACAAAGGAGATTCAGGCATGATATTGTGCCCTAGATGCAGCATCCTCTGCAATCAAAGAATTGCTGCGAATTTCGAAAGGGTACAGAGGGCTCGAACTGGCAACAATTGGCGCCAGGATAACCAGCTTTTTAGGTGTTATCCCAAGGCTGGAGAAAGTTTGTTGGAATTTGTGTTTCGCTGCTACAAAGGGGCAACCAAGTGCTTTATTTGCCCAAGGTGTTCTGCTGTGTATGACCAAAGCATGGCCAGGGCCTTCGAAACGATTCCCTTCGCCCCTTGCTGGAACCATCAAGAAACTGCCCAGATGGGCCCACGTTTCGACAGCAGACACAAACAGCGAAGGCCTGATAGCCCTCACCCCAAGGCTGCTCGAAGAGTGACTTTCAAACTCCCTGCTGAAGTGCCAACCGATAGATGGTTACAGGTCAGAAATGACAAAGGCAAAGATAGATGGAGAAACGCTGAACGAAATGCACGCCATGCTGTGACATACAGGAGGCAATTCAACACAGCAAAAAGGGAGGAAGTGAGATTAGAAAATTACAAAGGAAGGAACCCCATGTCAAGATCCCAGTGGCGCAGACAGCAAAGGATTCGAAAGGCTGAGAGAGAAGCTGTGGCAAACAAAGGGGATACTTCAACGAAAAACCAAGGTGAATCTAGCACCAACAAACCAAAAAATCAAACTGAAGATAAACCTCCAGTCAATAGTAGGCTCTTCTCTGAAGAACAACACGATGAACCAAAGGAATACACTCCAGGCCCGGAAGAGGACGAATATATGATAACTGATAACTTCAAATCGGAGGGGGAGTCTTCATTTAACTTGAACTGTAACGTGGTGTCTGTGCTTCCCTGCGAATTTGGGCAGGAAACCAAAATCAACGAATATGAGGAGGAAGACACCACGGATTTGATGAAACATAGGCCCGTGTGCTACTATGTGATGGACAATGGGGCTGTTGAGGAACAAAATGCGTTCTTCTAACATCTAGAACCTGCAATGAAGAACCATCTCAAGCCACTTTTCATTCGGGCGAAAGTTGGTGTCCATGGTGTGAACAAAGTTCTAGTGGATGGGGGTGCTGCAGTCAACTTGATACCCCATTTCATGCTAAAAAGGTTAGAGATCCGCGAAGGAGATATCAAGCCCCATAATATGGTTCTGTCCAATTATGAGGGAAAAGTGGGCAAAACACTGGGGGTGGTCCAGTTGGAATTGACAATAGGCTCAAGCTGTAGGCCCACCATGTTTATGGTGATCGAAGCCAAAGCCAACTATAACCTACTGCTGGGAAGAGAGTGGATCCATGGCGTGGGGGCAGTTCCTTCGTCAATGCATCAGCGACTAGTTCTGTGGAGAGATGATGGAATCGTGGAAAACATCGAAGCAGACCAGAGTTACTTTATGTCAACTGTCAATTTAGTTGACAAAAGGGATTATGATAAAAATCTGGCAAAGATTGCTCCATGTGTTCCAAATGATGAGATTAATGAAACTAGAAACGCCCGCTACTACATGACACTTCGTCATGACGGCCTTTACTGGGATAGAACAATAATCAGTGAAGAAGAGGGAGTCGAAAGCACTATACAAAAACGGCCAGCAGGCTGGGACTTCGACAACCTTAGCCATGACTGAGTCTACCTTTTTCGAAAAGATTTCGGCCTATATGGCTGAGAACGAATCAAAAGCGGCCTTAGAGGCTGAAATAAATAAATCAACTATAAAGACGAACGAAGTCAGTGGGGAGGGTTCGAAATGCTCACCCTTCAAAGAGTTTGAGATGGATCAAAGGTTGGATTCCATCTATGATAAAGAACCCTTAGGCTTCGAAAGGGATCCCATAAACTCAGGTGCCAAAATGTTGGCACAGGATCCACTCGAAGAAGTCAACTTAGGGGATGAAAAAACAAAAAGAGTAACCTACATAAGTGCTAAACTTAGCCCAGGCCTCAAGAAGGAAGTGATCGAAGTCCTTAAGGAAAACAAAGACTGCTTCGCGTGGGATTATGACGAGATGCCTGGTTTAAAGAGGGAGTTGGTCGAACACAGACTGCCAATCAAAGATGGCAAGAGGCCCATCAAACAAACTCCCAGAAGATTCGCACTAGCGGTTCTCACAAAAATTAAAGCTGAGATCGAAAGGTTGCTGCGTTGAAAATTCATCAGAACAACAAGGTACGTCGAATGGTTAGCAAACATAGTACCCGTTATTAAGAAAAATGGTTCTTTAAGAATTTGCATAGATTTTAGGGATTTAAACACTGCAACCCCTAAAGATGAATATTCCATGCCCATGGCAGAAATGCTAGTAGATTCTGCTGCAGGATTCGAATACTTGAGTATGTTAGATGGATACTCTGGGTATAACCAGATTTTCATTGTTGAAGAAGATGTTGCAAAGACAGCATTTCATTGCCCAGGAGCCTTAGGCACCTACGAATGGGTGGTGATGCCTTTTGGTTTAAAGAATGCTGGGGCAACTTATCAAAGGGCAATGAATTCAATTTTTCATGATTTCATTGAAACCTTCATGCAGGTGTATATTGACGATATAGTCATCAAATCTATATCTGCAAAAACACATTTGCATCATTTAAGCCAATCATTCGAGCCAATAAGAAAACATGGCTTAAAGATGAATCCCCTTAAATGTGCATTTTTTGTGCAGGCTGGAGATTTTCTTGGTTTTGTGGTTCACAAGAAAGGAATCGAAATCAACCAGAACAAAACCAAAGCCATAATGGAGACGAAAGCACCTGCGTCAAAAAGGGAGTTGCAATCTCTGTTAGGGAAAATTAACTTCCTCAGAAGATTCATCTCGAACCTGAGTGGAAGAACCCAAGCTTTCTCTCCGTTACTTCGTCTAAAGCAAGGTCAAGCCTTCGAATGGAACGAAGCTCACCAGGAGGCGTTTGACAGAATAAAAGAATATCTTTCTCAGCCTCCTATTTTGTCTCCACCATCATGGGGGAAGCCCATGAGATTGTACATATCTGCCTCTGAAGTTAGTATAGGTAGTATGCTAGCACAAGAGGATAGCAATGGCGTCGAAAGAGCCATATACTATTTAAGTAGAGTGCTAAATGATGCAGAGACCCGATATAGCAATTTAGAAAAGCTATGTCTCTGTTTGTATTTCTCTTGTATGAAACTCAAGTATTATATAAAACTTGTTGATGTTTATGTTTCATCTCATTTCGATGTCATTAAACATATGCTTTCAAAACCAATAATGCATAGCAGAGTTGGCAAGTGGGCTTTAGCCTTAACAAAATATTCGTTGACTTTCATGCCTTTAAAAGCTATGAAAGGTCAAGTGATTTCTGACTTTATTGTGGACCATTCGTTGGTTGAGCAGACGATCATGAGTTACGTCGAAATGCAACCATGGAAATTGTACTTTGATGGTTCAACCCACAGGAATGGAAGTGGTGTTGGAGTCCTTCTAATTTCTCCTGAAGGAATTCCAACAAAATTCAAGTATAAATTAGATGGTCCTCGTTGTTCGAACAACGAAGCTAAGTATGAAGCGCTCATTGTTGGACTTGAAGCTTTGTTGGAATTGGGGGAAACCAGAGTCGAAATTAAAGGAGACTCTGAATTAGTGGTCAAACAAATCACAAAGGAATACAAATGCATAAAGGAAAATTTAATGGTATACTTCGTCATAGTCAATAGGCCATTAAGGAAATTTGAATACATGGATATTCAACACATACCAAGAATAGAAAACCAAGAAGAAAATGACTTAGCGCAGTTGGCTTCAGGTTATAAAGTGTCTACCAAGAACCTTAAGGATTTGGTCGAATTAAGGGGAAGAGTTATGGCTACTAGATTCACACCATCGGATCTGGAAAGTATGAGATTGGGATATGCTGAGAAACAGGGATTCGAAATATTAGCCATAAATACTTTGTCAGATGCAGATTGGCGAAGTCCATTGAAGAGTTATTTAGCAGACCCAACTCTAAAGGTAGATAGAAAAACTAAATATAGAGCATTGTCATATCTCCTCATGGGGAACGAATTGTTTAAAAAGACCCAAGAGGGTGTATTATTGAAATGCCTAGGATAAAGTGAGGCATACTTAGCATTGTATGAAGTCCACAATGGGGCATGTGGGGCACATCAAGCAGGCCATAAGATGAAATGGTTGTTGTTTCGATACGGCTTGTATTGGCCTAGCATGCTCAAAGATTGCATAGACTTTGCTAAAGGATGTGAAGAATGTCAGAAACATGCAGGAATTCAACATGCCCCTGCAAGTGAGTTGCATTCGATCATCAAACCATGGCCATTTAGAGGATGGGCATTGGATTTGATAGGAGAAATAAATCCTGCTTCGTCCAAAGGACAGAAATATATCTTGGTGGGAATAGATTATTTTACCAAATGGATCGAAGCTATACCTCTGGTAGTTGCTGATCAAGAGGCAATTATTGAATTTATACAAAAGCACATTATCTATAGGTTCGGATTTCCAGAGAGCATAACTACAGACCAAGGCTCTGTATTTACTGGTAGAAAGATGCAAGGATTTGCCCAAGAAATGGGGTTTTTGCTAACATCAACACCATATTATGCTCAAGCAAACGGACAAGTCGAAGCAGCAAATAAAGTAATAATAGGATTAATCAAGAAGCATATTGGCAAGAAGCCAAGAAACTGGCACAAAACTCTGGACCAAATATTATGGGCTTGTAGAACATCTCCTAAGGAAGCTACTAACACTACGCCTTTCCAACTCACATTTGGTCATGATGCAGTGTTGCCAGTAGAAATTCATCTACAATCAGTTCAAATTCAGAGACAAAACGAAATCCCAACTGCATTATATTGGGAAATGATGATGAATGAATTAGTTGAGTTGGACGAAATTAGATTACATGCGTTGGAAATTTTGATGAGGCAAAAAGAAAGAGTGGCCAGAACATACAATAAAAGGGTGAAGAAAAAAGTATTCATGATTAATGACTTGGTTTGGAGAGTCATATTGCCTATGGACAAGAAGAATAAAGCGTTAGGTAAATGGTCACCTCATTGGGAAGGACCTTTTCGAGTATTAAAAGTGTTCTCAAACAATGCATACGAAATCGAAGAACTCTTGGATGATAAACGTGTCCTAAAGGTTAATGGGAAATATTTAAAGAAATATAAGCCAAGCCTGCGGGAGATTCGAATAGTAACAACGTAAACAAAATATTATAAAAAGCCAAGATGGCAAGATAGAATGCCAAAATGGCGTTGTTCGAATATTACATGTAAGAAACCAAAATTATAGTCAAATAAACATCAAAATCTAGAAATAAGAATTATTTTTCAATCGATTAAAAGTGCTTCGAAATGATTCAAGTTTCTGCTGAGCGAACCGCCTGGCTCCTTCCAAGGTTGCCACTTCTCCTTTAAGTTGTTCTGCAGTCTCCATTTCTGCAAGCCCCTGGTTGAGAAGCTCTTCGAATTGGTTACCAGAAGAATTGGTTTCGAAGGCTAGTTGTTGTTCTTTAGCCTCCTTAACTTTCTGTTGAAGTTCCAGAATCTGCCTTTCCCAAAGAAGGATGGACTCAGCTCGAGCCTCATAATCAGTTTTCGCCTGCTTCAGATGCATAGCTTGATCCTCAGCTTCTTGAGAGAGTTTCGAAGCTTGTTCATAAGCGGCATCCATGGTAATGCGTTTCTCTTGAACCTTCTTGGCAGCAGATTCGTCTTGGAGAAGGTAGCCAGTTACGTTGTCCAGCAAATTCTGAAGATCGAACAAGAGAGTACTAACTGGCAAGGAACAGGTGGAAAGATTGACCTTTGTGAGCAGCTCCTTCATAGTATAGCAAGCAGTACTATCTTGCTTAAGCACTTCGAATATATCCACATTGAGAATGGTTTTCCTAATTTTGTTAAGAAGAACAATTCTTTCATCTGTGGGAAGAGGATAGCTGGTCGAACTTGTGCCAGCCCTAGCGAGTGGGACGTCCCTCTGAGCCAACTTTGCCTTCATGTACCCAATAGGGTCATTTCGTCTCAGAAGTGCCAGTTCCTCGTCAGTCATTCGAGACATAGAGGATTGAGGGAGTTCCACGCTTAGGGGAACCACGTTTGTTTCAACCTCTAGGGGTTCGTTGGTTGCATTACCATCCCCTTCATTCGCTTCGTGCTCTTGGTCTTCTTCATCCTCGTCCAAATCTACCACTTCGATACCATCCCTTTCGCTGTTATTTGCGTTGGACTCCGTCCCAGCAGTCGAACCGTCATTGGCATTTTCCTCCTCAGATTCTTCGTCTGCAGATTCTTCGGCTCTTTGCCCAGAATCAGCTTTCTCTTCTTCAGTTTGAGTGTCCTTTGGGTCCTCTTGAAGAGTTTCAAGAGGGGACTTTTAAAGAGAAGCCCTTTGCAAATCCTCTGCAGACGTTTGAAGTATTGTTTCGTTTACCTCTTTCATAGGAATGGAGGTACCTTGATCATCCTGCTGTTCAGAAGTTCCAGCCAGAACCCCCATATTGGAGGAACCTTTATTTTGGACCAAGTTGCTGGAATCTCCTTGAGGAGAGGAGTTGAGCGGAGCAGCAGCTCTGGATGGTGAGGTCGAAATGGTGGAAGCTGGATTCAAGATGTTCTGCGAGGAACAACAGAATGTTAAAGAAAAACATTCACCAAGGTAATAAGAAGTTAGTATTAGAAACAATTTTAGAGGTTCAATTTACCTGTGGACCCTCAGAGGAGAGGTTACTAGCTATACGTTCCAACGTTGGGTTGGAGGTCGAAGGTGGATTTTTGGATTTGGGTGAGGGAGCAGCATCCCTGGAATCGAGTCCAGAGACACTAGTCGGAATAGTGCTTTTAGAAGTATCTTTCTTTGGCTTCTTCTTCGAAGCAGTATTTAAGTTTCCTCCAGCCTTGGGGTCTTCCCCAGTGGTGCTTGATTTCCGCTTCTTGGGAGTAGTAGGAGGAAGCTTGTTGGTCTGAAAGAATTTTAACGAAAAGTTAGATGTAAACCATAAAGCTTGAGTGAATTCGAAACATCAAGGCTAAGTGATTACCGTTGGAATTGGAACACTGGTTGTTGTTGGTGTTATTGTTGTTGTTGTGGTTGCAGCAATAGTAGTTGTTTCGGGTGGAGTCACTTTGTCAGTAGTTTCGATGGAGGTTTGAGAGGCACTCCCTTCCTTCGACTTCGAGGCAGCTGTCTTTATCCTGATAGCTGAAAATCGAAACAATTAAAGCAAAGGTTAAAGATATGAAAAATAAAAGACATTTGGGATTTTCCCAAGCATTCGCACCTGTGCCTTGATCAGATTTAATTGACATGGCAGAAAGGTCGTATCGAAGGTGTCCTGGGAAATCATGAAGCCAGTATCGAGCCCATGTCACAGTCTCAGATGGATTTGGTTTCCTTTGAAGATATTTGAACATCTCTTTGCAAGTAAACCACCATGGATATGGGGGAAACCAAGCCAGAGCCAGTTCTGAGGTAGGTAATCTGGGAAATTTAGGTGGATGCACTTCGAATGCCAACCTATACCTATCCTCAGGTGACAGCCCTGAAGGAAGTTTTAACTTAGAAACTTTTTGTTTAAATTTTTTCTTCAAGGTCTCAGCTGCTTGATGTACAGTGGAGTCCAAGCGCGTGGGGTCGTAAGTAGTTTCAAAATAATTTTGGAAAGCTTTAATCTCTTTGGCATGAGTAAACATACCTTTCTTTGCTGGTACCTGCACATCGAAGGCATCAATTAGTTTCTGTCGAATTGTAAGTGTATCGAACATATAAGTTTGATAAAACTTAATCCACCACTCCAGAAATCCTTTAGCCGCGAGATGGGTAGGTTCGAAGGTTATCAGCTCAAATTGGGCAAAGCCTTGATATTGTTCTTGCTGTATTTTGGCTTCCCTTGCCTTGAAAGTTCGTCCAGAAGTGATGGCGCCCTCAGTTTGAAATAAAGGTTCAGGAATCAGTTGGCATAAGCCAAACTGCCTCGAAACGAAGTTTGGTTGGTAGGCAAAGAGAAAAATTTGGTTCTTGGCTGGGGTTATCCTTGAAGAAATGAGTCTAGGCAGCAAGAAAGCTCTCCATACATCCTGAATCTCCTTGCTCTTGATGGCTTCTGAGAGAGCCATGGTGAACCAAGAAGGTCCATGAGCCCTCGAAGCAAAAGGCGCCATGCTCTCTTCGAACTTGTGCCTTTTGGAGAATATCATGATGTACTTCGAGAATTGAACTTTGAAGTCATCTTTGTCATCATTAGGAGTTAATCTTCGAAGCCTAGTGCCTTCGACTATCCTATCACTTATCTCAGAATCTTGCTCATCAATGGTGTTAGCGGTTGATAAGGAGGGTTCAAACATGGCATTTAGCCATAGTTGGAGTAACCAAAATGGGCCAGCCAATAAAATATTTTTGGAGGTGTGGGATTTGAGGCTCGAAACAGCTGACCTCAGGCTTTCATAGAGGTCAACTAAGAGTAGTTCACTTAGGCACACTTTTCGATTTCCATGTAAATCCCTAGCTAGAGGAATGAACCTACTAGCTACCTGTAGGGATCTACTGCAGAAAACGTATCTTGACAGCCACAGGGTTAAGAAAGCAATGTGCTCTACGTCAGATACGTTGTCCCCTTCAGCATGATAATGACTGATAAATTTGGAAAAACTGGCTAGCTTGACTTCGAAGTCAATTATGCTTGAGTGCTCTTCGTTGTCGGGTATATAAGTTTCTCCCACTGGCGACAGCCCAGTAATGGCCTCTATGTCGAAGAAGGTCGGGGTGATCATTCCACCTGGGAGATGGAAAGTATTGTAGGTACTGTCCCAGAAATAAAGGGACGCGAATAGCAGAGGGTGGCTGTAGGTGAAACCAGGTTTCGATAGCTTAATCAGGTTATAGATGCATAATTCTTCCCATTGCTGGGATTTCTTAGCCTCTAATTTCGTGAACCAATTTTGATAAGCAATATCAGAAGTAGGGCAAGATCGAAATGGCTTAAAATTGCTTTTTACATAATCCAAAACAAAGGGGTCCTTAGGAGGAACAGTTGGGGTTTCTATGGTATTTGAACTAGGAGATTCTACTGCCCCAGGGGCGTCCATTTTGTTAAATAAAGGTTTGAAGCTATAACAAACTGGGAAAATCGTCCTGGTGTCCTTTAATATTTCAAAAACCGTAAGAGGGACGTTTAAAGCTAACCTCTTACCAGCAACGTGGGTAGGAATGAGTACCTGTGACGCATACAACATTTCTTTTTCTTTGGAAATCATCTGAGGGGCAAGAGCAGATTGGCCTTGGATGGTGATGATTTTACTTTCCATGGTAGCTCCTGTAGTTTTTCCTTTCTTCTTGGAGACTTTCTTGAGTTGGGATGAAGTAGAAGAAGACATTTTGAAAGATGTTTGAAAGCTTAGATTGTTTTACGAGAGGAGGAGGGTAAAAGATTCAGAGTGTGAAAGATTTAGAGTGTGAAAAGAAAAGAAGAAGATTAAGTTGATGTTTTATAATGGGGAAGTTTAAGCATCCACCGAATAGAGGTGTGATACGTGGAGATCATGGGTTGGTGTGATGAAGAGGTGGCGTGAAGTTAACATAGGTAATAGGCGTGATTTAAAAGATAATCATTATTTATAACTGCACCACGCTGTGAAGTGGCTCCGGGCGGTTAAGGAATCCAAAAGGTGCTATGATTGATGTGACTGGAGTCAAATGCATTAAATGTTACGATGATTCGAAAGTCCTATCAAAATCTTGTGTAGGTGTTTAAAATAGGTATTTCTCAGAGGAATCGAAATACATATTTTAAAGGGGCAATTTGTTGGCTGAAGATTTTGATAATGTTATTTAGAAGCCAAATGAGTTAAACGTTTTTGATCGAAATGGAATTAAACGTCATATTTCGAAGTAGCAGAAGCAGTGTTTCGAATAAGTGTGTCAAAGCTTCGAGCTTCGAGCGGCAATTATGGGAACATATCTAAAGGAGTCTCGAAACAACAGCGAGGCTGTGTCTGGGAAGAGCGTTCGAAACGGAGAAACACCAAAGCATTTAAAATTCAAATGGAAGCGGGACTTTCAAAGTTTGAAAGTTATGTGTTGGAGCATTTGGGGACACGTGGAAAGATGAAAGAAGCATTGTCCTGCATGTTCGAAACGTGGCATAATCCTATAGCAAGACCGTTATGGTCGAATTAGTATAAATAGAAGTCTTAGTATTAGGATTTCGCGTGTCATATCTAATATACAAAATACTCAATAACATTCAAACTACCACATGGCAAGGGAAACGAATGCAAGAGAAATGTATGTATGGTAGCACCATGTATTTCTGATTTAATGAAAACCTTTTACCATTTCCAGTACTTTCCTTTATTCCTTTTGTCAAACAACATTTACAAGTTTTCTTATTTACAGTCTTTTCACTTCGAAATCTCTTCTTCAAAGTTTTACATTTTAATGTTTTCTTTATATTTCGAGCACTTTATATTTCAGAAAACTGCCATATTTTCCATACCTTTACCTTCAAGTCTTATCCTTCGAACACATATGTTTACTTAAAATCATTTACAGATTCCTTGCATTAAACGCTTTCTTCACATTTCAAACTTTTACGCTCCAGAAATCCTTTATATTAACTGTTTTGTAAGTCAAAACCATTTACTTCACTTTTATGCAGTTTTACATGTCTTTACAATTAGCATTACAATTAGCATTTATTCGTGTAACTTAGTTTTCACACATTTTGATTACATCTTTAGACTTTTAGAGAGAGATCGAAATAAGCCAAACACGTATACAATATCAACCATGAATATCTGTTCGATTGTGAGAGTAACCTTAATATCCAAGGAGTCCTAGGATCAATCTAGTCGATCCTGTGAGTTACCAGAGGAATTGAATAACAGTCAGAAAGATTATTCGATAGTTTGGAAGACTAGCGGTTGTTTACCAGAAATCACTGGAAACACCAAGATAGCGTCATCGAGGGACTATGATCTTTTGTTTTGTTTGATTTTGCCAAGATACCTAGCATGCATACCATGACCATTTTAAGGCAACAAAGTGGATGAAACCCTAGGGGTGCTTGTGTGCATTGTGTTGCCATTTTCATGCATTTTGTCTTGTATTAAGTCATGCTATTTGTTTGATTTTTGGTCTTTGCATACAAACCCTAGTTCTTACTATCATGGCATATGAAAGCAATAAATGCGTAAAAGTAAATCTAAGACTATTACAACATTATTATGGGGAGGGGGATACAAGTTTTTGAATAGGGGATATTTGCACGAAATAAAACCCTAAAACTATTACAACCATATTGAATTTATTTGTGCAAATAAATAAAATAAACAAATATTTAAATATGCAAATAAATGTAAATATGCAAAATGTTTTTTGGTATTTGTTTTATGTATGTAAAATAAATTTATTTAATGTCTTAAAAAATAAGAGAAAATAAAAATGATTATTTTTGGAAAGGGTGAAGAAACCCTAATTTTTGTTTAAAAAAGAAATATATTGTTCTAATATTATTTTATTACATTTATGTACAGAGAAATAATAAAAATAATATATACAAAGATGTTAAATAATAAAATATGTGAGAAAATATTATTTTATATATATAATATAATAAAATAAAATATGTAAGTATTTTAATATTATTTACAATTTTATTTAAGAAAATAAAATATATATTATTTAATAAACTATTTTTATGCCAAAAAAATAATAAAAATAATAAAATAAAATGTGAAAAATTAAGAGGATATTTTTTGTGATTTTAAATATTTAGAAATAAATAAATAAAGTCAGAAAATATAAATTGTACAAGAAAATATAAAAAATAAAAGAAATAAGCAAAGGGGGTGTAGAAAGTAAGATGGGGGGTGTCAAAAGTAGGACAAATCAAGCCCAGGCCCACTCCCACTTCGTCCCTGACCTTGAGACAGAAAAACGTGCGTCCTGTACTTCAAACTGTATCTCCTGCATACATGCTTAAAAATAAAATCTTGCAACATAAAACATGTAGCATTTTTAGTCACGATTCCATTGATATAAAAAACTTGACCTAACTCTCAAAGATCAGAGAGAATTTTAATGCCCCTGATTTCTGACCTAAAAATTTCAGCATGTTTATCATCCAAATTCTCCTAGCTCAGTTAATATAAATAAGAACTATGCATATGTACAGCTCAAGCACATTAAAGACTACATTTTTGCTTCACAAACCTAAGCCTAAGGATGTCTAAATAAGGAGATAGAAAGTTGGAAATTACCTTGTTCAATCAAGTTCGAATATGGCAATGTAGCAACTTTGAATGAGGCCTGAAGGACTTTTGAGCTTGCTTGATGTTCCCTTGACCTTTCCCAATGCTCAGCTTGCTTTGAAATGGATTGAATCTCCCTATAGAACTCAACCTGCAAACTCAGAAATTGAAAATGGTGAAGCTTGAAAATGAAGTTACAGTTGCTGAACAATGGCTTGGATAGTTTAGGTGTGATGTATGGAATGTGTCTGAAGTGGTTCAAGACAAAACGCACGAGGCAATTTGGTTTTGGCTTGGTGTTTGCAGAGATGGCCTTGTTTTGGGAAGAAGTTGGTGTTTTTGTGTTTTGGGTGTTTGGAAACTTGGAAATTCGTGTTTTCTGGCTTGGTATAATATGCTGAAGTTGTTTGAAATGATCACCAGGTTTGGTTTTAACAGATGCACAAGTTATGTTCACTTTTGCAAGCTTTCTTGTTTTTGAAGAAAATGTGAGTTGACAAAGGCCAAGGTTGTACAAGCTAGCTCAAGGTTTGCATAGGGTTGGTGAGCTTTGCCTGATATTCATGGATTTTGTTTGCTGCAAGAGATTGGGTCCAATGCTCAAGATAAACAAAATTGCTAAAAGCTAACTTTATCAAAGTAGCATTATAACCTTTTTGCCATTTTTTGATTAAATCAATGTATAATGCTCCAAAGCTCAGAATAATGCCATTTTCCAGTGTATTTGCATTTAATTAAGGAGTGTGGAAAGATTTAAGACCTGTAAAACAAGTACAAGCATGCTTTGGACAGATTTGCAAGTTGTAGCAATGTGCAAAATGCCTTGGACAAAAGTGATAATTTTCCATTTTCTTTCCTTAGATTCTCCCTAACCATAAATGATCTTGAAGAGTTCTTGGACATTTTGGAAAGCTTGTAACATGCTCTACAATACATCTTTGAAATGAATTTTGAGATTCTAATTGGAACTAGGTGAAAAGTTGCTATGAAGATAGGTCAAAATCTTGCCTAAACTAGGGCAAAATTTCACTAAGTTAAAAGTTTCATGGATCCTTATTCACAAAATCATAACTTGAGATCCATGCATCTTTTGGGAAAACTTTGTGAATCAAAGTTGTAGATTTTGTGGAGGACTACAACTTTCATGTTGGAAGTTTTCTTTTAATCCAATTTCATCATGGTGAAAAAGTTGGGAAAAATTGGAAAAAATAAGAAATTTTCATAACTTAGAAAATTTCTAAGTTATGAAAAATTTTCATTTTAAACCCTAATTTCCAAAATTAGGTTTCTTGGTGAACAAGTTTCATGTTTTGACATATCTTGATGAAAAATGACCCTTGGCACTTGATTTTGACCAAAAAGTCAAAGTTTGACTTTTCAGTGTACAATTGATTTTTGATCAGTTGACTGGAAAATTCATCTGTCAATCCAATGCATTTGAGATCTTTTGAACCTTGTGATTAGGTCAAGATGATTCCATTGAATCCTTGAAACCATGTTTGAACCCAATTTGCCATTGGCTAGGTTAAAAATCAGAAATTGCCCTTCTGCAGTCAAAACCCTAAAAATGACCATTTTGCTCTTTTGATGATCTGATCAAATTTCTTGAGGAGTTGTGGTCTAAACTTGATCAAATGATTAATATGAGTCTATAATGTTGATTTGGATAAAAAATTATGAGGTTTGACTGTAAATTGGCCACAGTTGACTTTTTCCCAATACAGCTGATTTTTAGGTCAACTGTCCAATTGATTGGGCAAAAATTTGATTCAAGGCTTGAAACTTGGTATGGGCAATCTTAGAGGTCCAACATGAAGTATGAAAGTCACATGAGACACTGAAAGTCCAAAAATCCATGTGCAAACTCAATCCCTAATTTCAGGTCAACAGTGCAAGGAGAGGTCTTGAGCTGAACAAACCATAATCTGGTCTTGAGTTCAAAGAGTCTTGTGAGGAAAATCTTGATAATAAGAGAGGGAAAATTATGGGGTACAACAAGATGTATTTTCTCTATAACAAATACCCTTATTTATATAAATGGTGATGCATTCTAGACCACACAAATGTGTCAATGCAATCAGAACCATCCAAATATGTCGGCAAAATCTCATCCATTTAAAAAACCATATTTTTATAACTACCGAAAATTTCAGTTAATTTAAAATTTCCAGTACACCAAAATTTTTAAATACACTATCAGAAATTTACGGTATTGAAAATTTGGGTGATATCGAAAATTTTAATCTTTCTACCAAAAATTTCGTTTGGAAATAGTGTACACGTCATCCAATGGTAAAAGTGGAATAAAAAATTGAGAGGGTGACATGTTTAATTTAGATGGTGGCATGTTAATTTCTCAAATAAGATTAATTGATTAAAAAATCCTTCATCCATTTGGACTGGATTTTAATTCGTGTGGGTCTGCCACCACAAAATACATAAAATTTTACTTCGTACCCTGATGATTATTCTCCTATCCCTATAATTTATTTAATTTGACTAAAATATCCTTATATAAATATTTGATGTTTGAAAAAAATTAAAAAACTTACATTTCGAAAAGAAATTACAATTCAATCAATTACCTAAACAAAACGACTTTAGACAACACAAAGAAACAGTTGCCTAAAGTGGTTCGTAAGCCTTGTGCATTTCTGTCCCACGCTTTTTTATAAAATACACCACTTTTAAACCGTAGCTTAAAGTCTAAAATTTTGAAAAAAATTTAAACCACCGAACACTTCATTAAACTTTTCCGGGAAGCAACTATTCACCAGACAACTTTATAGTCTTCCGATGGTTTAAATTTTTGGCATCGGGGTTTAAAACCGTTGCTGCTAAAGTGGTATATTTTGTTCAAATTACTTACCGAAACAGTTTAATTAAGTGTTTCGGTTGGTTTCAAAATATTCACGGACAACTTTATAAAAGTGTTCCGTGGTTAAAATTTTTCAAAAGTTTAGACTTTTGGCGACGCTTTTAAACCGTGGCTAAATTGGTGTATTTGCGAGGCTTAAGAATCACTTTAGGCAACAGGATGAATTAATTAAAGTCTTCCGAAATTTATTGAATTGTAATTTTTTTCAATCATTTAAAATATTTATTTAAAGGTATTTTAGTCAATTAAATAAATTGTAGGGTAAGAGAATAATTGTTAATTTTTCCAAAACAAGGAGGAGAAAAGAGAAAAGAAACAAGCAATGAACTGTTTCTCATGTAGTACTCCATAGGTCCCACATTCCAACGTATACATAACATTATTAACTTTCAAAATTCAAGAAACATGATTAAAGTGTAAAAAATTATATTAATCATTTTTCATAAGTTTGAGACTATAAATTAACAAGCACTCTAATTCTTCTCCCAATAGACCCTAACCTTTTATATTTTTTATAATTAAGATTCAATTCTTCTATGTCCATTCTTTTTCAAATAGAGTTGTTGTGGTGTGGGAGAATATTCTTTTTTTCTCGCGATGATTTCATACTTTAGTTTTTGAATTATTATCTCAATTTCCTCCCTATGTATTGGTTAGGGTGTTATTCATTATTAATATTATATTTCATTCATATGCTTCTTAAGATTTGTTTAATAGTATTTCATTTCTTAATATTTGTTGATTAGAATATAAAATTAGACTCTGGTTGATAAATAAAAAACAGAAAATTAGACTCGTCAGAATGATTGAGGCCACTTTGCATTTTTTCATGACTGGTATAACCAATTTAAAAAATTTAAATTGAAGTTTTTAGAAAATTAAAAAATAATAAAATTAAAAAGAGTTTAGGTGACAACGACTCTATTCATCATAAAAATACATTCAATCAATTGCTTAATAATATTTAATTTTATTATACTTAATTAGTTTTTAAATATTTAATTATTTTTAAAATATTTTACTCTAAAGTTATCTTTTGAATGAGGTAATTGAATTTTTTTTTAAAATTTAAGATTTTAAATGATTTAAATATTTCAATTGAATTTTATTTATTTTAAATCTTTGTTTGAATGGAATATAAAATTTATTATTGTTAAATTTGAGGTTATTTTTATAAGTTTTAAATTCTTTAGTCTAACTTATAATTTAAAAATGAGGACTAAGTTGAATTTTAAAGGGATTAATTTGTAAAATTTAAAAAATTATTAAGAATCAATTTGAAAATTTTTGAAAATTTTGAAGATTAATTAATAAAATTTTAAAAAATATATAGACCAACTTGCAAATTTTAAAATAATAATAATATCCAGTTTAATGTTTACATTCTCTGAAGCATGAGAAATTTCAAATTCTTACTTTTATGTGTTATTTTAAAATTATTAAATTTAATTTTAACAAAATATTTTAGAAATTTTCATCATTTTAACAATTATGTTTTGGATTGAGCTGACACTTGCTCCACTGTTGGGGAGGTTCAATCCAGCGCATTTACCAAAGGCTCAAAAGTATGCAGACCAAATTGAGGACCGTTGAGCATTTTCCCACGTGTCCACTAGGAGAATGTAGCTCACGTGTCCATATCATCATCATCATCCTATCCTCCGAGAATAACGGGTCCAACTCCTATTTTCTCGGGACAGTTGACTAGGAAGGAAGCCATGTGCTGGACTCCATACACTCGTAAACCTTGTCGCGACCAAACGAAGAGCCTGCTCTTACGTGGTGATCGAGCAAAAACTTTATCGGCGAGGATTCTCTATCCCACTTCTGAAATGCGTCGAGGAATCACGAATCTCCGAGATATTACGGGAAATCCATGAGGGAATTAATGCCCAACACTCGGGCGGAAAATCTCTGGCACGAAAGGTGCTGCGAGCAGGCTATTACTAGCCCACCATGCAGCAAGATACAAGGGAACACGTCAAAAAATACGACAAATGTCAAAGACACACAGACATGCACCTCACGCCCCCCACGAACTCAAAGCATTGTTGTCCCCGTGGTCGTTCGCCTGGTGGAGGATGAACATCCTTGGACCATTCGTGCAAGGTTCATATCAAAATAAATTCCTGATTGTGGTCGTCGACTATATCACGAAGTGGATAGAGGCCGGAGCCCTGGCCGGAATCACATCGCACAATATCCTATGTTTCTACATGTGAAATGTACTTGCCCGATTCAGGATACCACAAGCGCTCGTCACTGACAACGGGACGCAGTTCACCGATCAAAGTTTCCAAGACTTCGTCGCCAAGCTGAGGCTGCGAATAGAGTCGTCCTGCAAGGACTCAAGTGCAGGCTGAGCAAAGTCAAAAAGGGGTGGGTCAAAGAACTGCACAGCGTCCTGTGGGCATACCGGACAACACCACACTCGACGACCGGTGAGACCCCAATTTAGTTAACTTATGGTACCGAAGCAGTCATCCTCGTGGAGATCATGGAGCCTTCCATGCGAACTGAAGTCCCTCTAGACGAGGAACTGAGTGACGAGGGCCTAAGGGAAGAGCTCGACCTGGTTGAGGAAATATGGTCAGGAGAAGCTCTTCGCGAAGCCACACTGAAACAACAGATAGCCCTTCGCCATGACACAAAAATTATAAAGCACGAATTTCAGGTTGGCAACCTAGTATTACGGAGAAATCAGAAAGATTCTCATGAAGGAAAGTTGGCCGCCAATTAGGAAAGGTCGTACCGCGTCTGCAGAGCTATGGACACCGGAGCATACTACCTTGAACACCTAAGTGGAGAACTGATGCCTTGACCATGGAATGCTATAAAGTTGAAACAGTATTATAGCTAGGTCCTTGCTAAAACATCGGTCCCTAGTAGTGGACGGGTCCTCTGTGATAAACGAAAGGACGCGCTCGACCATGGAGGCATATCGAGGTACGAACATAGCCTCCAACCATTAACGAAAGGCGGGTTTGTTGTTCATATCTCAAGCAGAACCTTAGCCGACATGGACACCTCGATCTAGCTCCGCTGTCGAAGTATCCAACAGGCAGAACACCCAGCTTGCGATGGGAAGTTCACGCCACGAAGTCAAGACCCCGACCGCGATCTTGAATTTGTTTCCTAGATTAATACTCCACCTCCTCGACACATTCCAACATGCGTCGACCACAACTAAGGTCGAGCACAAATCTCCCCTCATGAAAGTATAAAATGTCACGAAATGCACAAATCAAGCACAACGACAAGCAAATATTTAACAAAAATAACAAAGGGAAAGTAAAAGCATGTATAAATTCTGACCATGAAGGTCGGCGTTGTCTAAATAATTACAAAGATACAGGTACATAGACCCAAACAAAAGTAAAACGGGTGAAGCCCCTTTCAAATTTACAAAACAAATGTATGGGCACGCATGCCACTAATCCAAGCTAAAACAAAGGCGGGCAAGCAAGCCCGAAAAACATCTCAAATCTCATCCTCCCCATCACTTTCCTCCATGGGACCATCGTCAGGGGGATAAAAAATCTTACCATCAACCACCTGATTAAATGGCCTCGCACCTTCAACCACTAACTCGACCCCGGGGTTAAGTATCTTGAGCTTCTCCACAGTTGCGTTGAAGCCATAACTAAGAATATCCACGAGTTTAGTTCGAGCATGCAACTTTGCACGATTAGATCTCTCCTAGTTATGAGGGCTTTCTCTGTGTTAGTCTCTTCCTCGGAGGGCGCCACGATCCCCTCCAACTCTTTTACCTGGGCGACTAGTCGCTCATTCTCTTTATTCGTGACCTTCAGTTGAGGCTGCAGCTCATTTAGATCTTTGAGAAGCTGGACTTGTGCCTCGTACTTTGCCTCGTGGTTGAGGATATCGCCCTTCAGCTTCTCATTTATCCCTTGCAGCTTCTAGATCCTGGCATAAGCTTTTTCAAGGGCGGCCTGGGAGCCCGCGGCTTCATCGTTTAGCTTTAGAGCCATTTTGAGAACCCTCATCACGGCCACGTCGTTCAACAGGTTCTTTCGTCGAGTCTCTTTATCTTCAGACATGATTGCTTCCCTTTCATCCACGTGAAGACCTAGAGAACTCTCCCTGCTGAAAATGTCTCGGTTGAGGTAGCAGGGAGGCAACACGTAAACTCCCCTGGCTCCCTTGTCACCTTCAGGCGCTACCCGCTCGGGATCCTCCATGCGCTTCCTCTTTATCAGTTGTTTGGAAGGGGGAGCCAGAGTCTTCGAGGAGGAAGGGGAACCACTCGCTCGGGTGAAAGTTTTGGCCTGCTCCGGAAGTTGAGCAACCCGATTCTGAGGCCCCAAGGTGGAGGTGTAACGTCTGATATTTAATTAATTATTTAATTAAATATTTTCGAATATTTTTCCGATTAAATTTTCGAAGTTGTGAAATGTTGATTTAAGTTGTGTCATTTTTATTTGAATTAATTTATTTGATTAAGTTGTAGAATAATATTAAAATAATACTATTATTTGATATGGACTTATTTTAATGTTAGAAGTAGTAGAAATGGGGTGTAGGAATTTAAGCTCAATAAAACTAAATAAGAATAATAATATAGTAATTATATTATGTTAGAATGATAATAATATTATATTAGTTATTTTAGAATAATAAGGAGTAGAAGTAGCAGTAAGAGGAGAAAGAATAGGTTTTGGCAGAAAAAGATGAATAAGGGTTAGAGAAGAGATACGTGAAAACTGTAAAAAGAGGCAAATCTAAGAGTCAATCGGAGTGTTAGAGGAACCTTTAATCCAAGGTAAGGGTGAGATTCTGACTCTAAAATATGGTATGTGATGAATGATATTTGAGATTGGGTTGAAAAATTATTTTTGTTTGTGTTTGAAAATCTAATTTAATTTATATATATATATATATATATATATATATATATATATATATATATATATATATATATATATATATATATATATATATATATAAAAGTACCTTAGTTTGTTTCAATTACATAGCAGATATGTGTATAATGTAGCAGAAAAGAAGATATTAAATACTATATATTATAGACTGTAGCATTAACTCTGTCTCATGATGACACTATAGTACTGTTGCATATTGAAGTAGTGATTTTTCAAGTTAACACTACAGTACCGTTTCATATTGAAGTAGTGATTTTTCAAGTTAACACTACAATATATTATAAGATTAATATTATAAGAGTATATTATTAATAGTATAAGATCATATATCAAATTGGAACATGTTGCTACTGTCATCATGAGACAGAGTTAATGCTACAGTATATAATATATAGGCTATTTAATATCTTCTTTTCTGCTACAGTATACACATATATGCTATGTAATTGAAACAAACTAAGGTATATAAATATATATATAAATATAAATATATATATATATATATATATATATATATATATATATATATATATATATATATATATATATATATATATATATATATATATATATATATATATATATATATATATATATATATATATATATATATATATATATATAATATTAATAAAAATAATAAATAATAGTATAATAGTTAGAGATTAAATATTTGAGTTTATTAAGTTGATTTAAGTTATTTTCAATTTCGATAGAGTTGTTATAATTGTCATTTGAGTTGTCAATAAGGTTGTTAGAGTTGTCATTAGTGTTGTTAAAATTATCAATAGAGTTGTCTTAAGTTATTAAAAGTCACTTTTTATTTGTTTTGCGTAATTCTGACATGTTTAGAGTTGTCAGTAGGGTAAGTTGGAGCTTCTAAATAATAATACATTTTTTCTACATTATGATTTATTATTAGTATGGAAATTTGTTTTAGTCAAAATAGTAAATGATCACAAAATTACTTAAGCTTAAATAGACCACCAAGTAGTACATGTAGCATATAAAATAAAGTAGTATATATAATTAGCAGTAACAAATTGGTTTTATGTAGTAGAAATATTGAATAGCACTCTAGTAACTTTTGGAAAAAAACAATATCAGCAGTATAGACTATTCAATAGCAGTATAGTATTAATTTAACCGAGTCGTAATAAGAAATTTAGTATAAAGTAGAAATAATAGAACTTTTTGGCCGATAATTAATTAACCAGTTTTAATCGAAAATAGTCCGAATAATTACACGGTTTATTTGTAGTCGTTTTTGGTTGATTCGTTGGGTGGTGTTTTGGTTGAAAAATGTGAAATTACAGGTGATGTTGTATCTTGTTGAATTGCCTCTATTTATGGGCAAAATATAAGTTGTAGGCCTTTGGCCAATGCTGATTTATTGTTGTGTTGATATGTAATTATTATTGTCGTTATTTTGACATTCATATTGTGTCGCATCCATAGCATATTAAGTTGGAGCTGATGCTCGGTAAGTTAGTCTGGATTGACAAATTAAGTTGAAGGCTTATGCCTTGTTGACGCCTCTATTAATTGGCAGATTTTTAAGTTGGGAGTTCTGCTCCAATGGTACCACATGCATGTGCATTATAACGAGTCGCATTCCGTGTTTCATATTTAAGTTGTTGTGTCATTGATTTGTGATGATTGATATTAGTTGAAAGTTGTGAATGATGATTTTATATAATCCGATCAAATATATTGTTTATCATACGCTCAATTATATAGTTCGATGTCTCACCCCTTCTGTTTGAATGTTGCCCTTTGTTGGTAACGTGCAGGTAATCAAGAAGGATAGTTGTTACCTTCGTTAGTCTGAGTCGGTGTTGTCGCTCTGATACGTAGCACTCGGGGGGATGAACGCGTGTTTTCTTTATTGTTGGTTTTTATTATGTTGCTGAATTTTTAAGTTGTTTTTATTAAAGACTTGTTGTCTTAAAGTTGCTTTTAGTTGGATAAGATGTTATAGTGTTTTCAGTTGAATTTTGTGAATCCGCTGCGTAGTAATGAAAATTGTTTTATTTTTAAAGACTCAGCAGGTTGTTATCGCTTCACCCGAAATATTGTGTTATGTATCTGTGATACGATGGAAGAACGGACTTGGGATATTTTGCGTTTGATCGCAAATGTTACGATTAGTAAGAGTCACCACCGACTTTTCTTTTATCCAAAAGGAAAGGCTAAAAAGAACAAGAAAGACCTTTGAGATTATTTCTTGAGTTCGGGGGGTAGATTATGAAAAGGGAAGGTGTTAATACTCTTTTCATCCATAGTTATATATGGGCTCTTAGTTGCTTGCTAGATCACTTTCTTTTGTTTGAAAAATGTGCTTTGTGTGGTTTTTGAAAGTATTATGAAAAGGTGCCTTCGTTTAGGCAAACTTTGTAATAGTTCTCGTTCGTAAGAACGTATACAAAGTGTTGGGTTTTTGAAAATATTTCATGTTTGGAAAATATTTTGAAAGTGTTTGGTGTTTGTTTTGAATTTTTTTACAAGGATGTTTGTTTTGAAAATGAGCAAGCAACTAGGAACAATCTACCTACTCAAAAGTCTTTGTTCATTTATTTCTTCCTTTGATATTGCTATCTTACCATGGATTGGTAAGAAGCCTTATCTTTGGATGTAAAGGGACGGGGGTGGATCATCATATAATCATGATAGCAATGTTGTGAGATATCTTAGTATTTCTCTTTGAGGGACTAAGATCATTTTGAAAGGCAACATTTGTAGCGTCATCAAGGGACTATGATCTTGTATTTTTTATTTGCTTTTGCTAAGATACCTCACATGCATAACATGACCATTTTTGTAAGGCAACAAAGTGGAATTACCCTAAGGGTGTAAGTGTGCAAGTGTGTTGATTTACATGCATTGTTTATCTTGAATTAGGCTTTACTAGTTGTTAGTTTTAGTCTTGCCATACAAATCCTAATTACAAACATTTATATAAAGCGATAAATTGCATAAAATAAAATTACTACGCTATTACATCATTAGGGGAGGGGGTATACAAATTTGCAAATGGGGATTTGCAAGAAAATTAAACCTAATTATCTATTACAACCATATTGAATAATATACAAGAATAGAATAAATAATGTACACGGATATAAATGGAAAAAAGAAAATGATTTTTATTTGGTTTTTAATGAAAGGGTTTTAACCTAATTAAAGAAAATGATTAATTAAAGTTAAACAAATTTAAACTTTAAACATATTAAGAAAAGAAATTAAGTTAAAAAAACATTTTTAGGGTTTTTTATGAAAGTTTTTTGCTTTAATTAAAAAATGATGAAAACAAAAATATTTTTATGATATTTTTTTATATTCATAAAATAGGTATTATAAAAAAATAGTGTGCAAATAATCAACTCAAAAAGGAGTTGTTTTGATTGGTTAAATAAAATTCTAAAGTTTGTTAAAAAAGAATGAAATTAATGAAACAAACAAGTGGTAAAAAAAGGTTTTGGTCTTGCCAAGGTTTGAACTCAGGACATCAAGATCATTGGATCAAAGATTACCACTAGGCAAGGTGCATTTTCTTGTAAACCATTTGTTTGCATGACTATATATGAGAAAACTGCTTCCTGAAATCACAAAAAATCACAAAAATACAAAAGGGGGATTCACATTGGTTCAAACCCTCGCCCTTATGGTTAGCAAAGTCTTAATACGAGCGCGCTTGCCACCGGGGTGGCTTGTACATCCGGTCATGAAACAACTTCCATTAAATATAAAATAAAACAAGTCCTGAATATTTGAAATCATCTTCTTCCTCCTTCATGCGCGCGCAGAACACAATATCCACCATTGTTAACCCTGTAACTTTCTCGTTTTTTGACCATTTTAAAAAATACAAACATGAAACTTGCTGGAAATTTCACCACCAATTTAACCATATAATTTATTTAAGCTAAAAATAAAAGGTTAAACTTTATTTTGTTTGATACCAAATGCGTGCCCTAACTAGTCAGAAGCAAAATTCTCCAAACACAAGCAAGTAAAATGCAAACTAGGGACATGGCCAGCTTGAGGGCAATAATGTCTACATTTTTACTTCAGAATGTATGCACAAAGGATGCTTGTATCAAGATATTGAAGTTTGAAAACTTACCTCTTGCAACTGGATTTGTGTATGGATTTTGAGCAAGTTTTGAAGAGTGAAGATGATCAGGTTAGCTTGCCTGGGCCTCCCTGGATGTGTTGCAAGTCTTACTTTGCTTTGAGGATGGCTGAAACTCCCTGCTCAAGTCAAGTTGCAAGCTTGAGTTTCAAAAATGGTGGATGATAGAAATTTGATTACAGTCTTGAAACAGGGACTTGGATCATTTGTATATGATGTATGTAAGGTTTTTGGATGATTAGAAACCAAAACGCACGAGTGAAAATGGAGATGGTGAGTTTTGGCTTCAAACTGTCAAGTTTGCGCAGATTCAAGGTAATATGGAGTTAGGGAAGTTTTTGGGAGGGCTTGAAATCGTGTCTTAGCTCACAAATAGTGCCTCTATTTATAAGCAACAAGTTTGGAGGCTTGTATTTGATCAGAATTCAAAATCACATGTTTAAGCTCAACATGTGATTTTTGAGAAATCAAGTTTCAATGCCTTGTGTACTTGCTATTGTAGAGTGGTTATACTTTAAACAAACTTGCTTCTGACTTTGTAGATGGAGTGTGATCAGAGGGAACAAGTTAGAGGATCAAGAATTGACTTTGTGCATAAAGCTTGCTTTTCAAGAATGGCATTGTTAACTTTCTTCCCAAAATGGCAATTTAAATTGGATAATGCTTAAACCACTTGGATTATAGCTCAAAAGTTTGTGTAATTTATTAATGATTGACAGATACACAAGTTAGAAGGCATGCAAATCAATATTATGCAGCCTAACATTGAAATTGAATTATGTGTTCATCAAGAAATGACTTGTAATTCAAGAATGAAACCCTAACTTCTTGCCTTCGATTCTCCTTGCTCAAGTATGATCTCAATGAGTTCTTGGAAATTTTGGAAATCTTGTAGAATCTTCTACAACCTCTATGTTGGAAATTTTTAAGATTCATCTTGGAACTATGTGAAAAATTTCCATGAAGTTAGGTCAAAATCCTGCCTAAACTAGGGCAAAATTTCACTAAGTTTGGAAGTTTCATGAACATATCTTCTCAAAATCATAACTTGAAATCCATTAATTTCTATAGAAAGTTGTGTTATACAATGTTTTATATCTCATTGAGATATACAACTTTCATGTTGGAAGTTTCCTTTGAATCATCTTGCATCATGGTGGAAATTTGGCTCAAAGTTATGAAAAAAAAGTGAATTTCCAACACAGAAAAATTTCAAAGTTTAGAAATTTTGACTTTTCAAAATGAAATCTTAAATTTTTGATTTCTTGATGAACAAGTTTCATATTTTGACATGTCTTGATGAATTATGATCTTTGATACTTAATTTTGACCAAAAAGTCAAAGTTTGACTTTTCAGTGTACAATTGACTTTTCATGAGTTGACTAAAATTCATCTGTCAACCAATTGATCTTGAGGAATGTTTTGAGCCATGCCATTAGGTCAAAATGAAACATTTGAATCCTTGAGATCATGCCTCAAACCAACAAGTCATTTGCTAGGTCAAAAATCAGAAATTGCACCTTCTCAGTCAAAACCCTAATTTTAACCATTTTGCCCTTTTGATGACCTGATCAAATTTCTTGAGGAATTGTGATCCAAACTTAATCAAATGACATATATAAGTTCATGATGTTGATATGGATAAAATATTATGAAGTTTAACTGTAAATTGACCACAGTTGACTTTTTCTCCAATACAACTGATTTTAGGTCAACTGATCAATTGACTGAGCAAAAAAATGATCCAAAACTTGAAACTTGACATCAACAATATTGAGGGTCCAAAATGATCCATGAAAGTCATACAGGGCATTAAAAGTCCATTTTTCCTTGTGCAAATTCAAACTCTAATTTTCAGTTATCAATGCTTGAGGAGGTGTCTTGAGCCGATCAAGCCTTGTGCAGTCTTGAATCAAGGAGATCTTGTGAGAGATTACTTGATAAATGAGAGGGAAAATTTTAGGGTACAACAGTATCCGATTTACAGGTGATTGGTTGTCGTTGTTTTAAGTTGAAAGTGTAATATTCCATATGTTGTTGGAAATTTTGAAACTCTGATTTTATATAATTCGTTGGGAAGAAATGAGGTGTTAATTTAATTAATTATTTAATTAAATTATTTTTGGATTATTTGTTGAAGTTGTGAGATATTGAGAATTGTTGGTATAAGTTGTTAGGATAATTAATTAATTAATTAATTTCTTGATTAATAATAATAATAATGTTGGAATTAATTGTATTAGTTGTTGGGCTTGTTTTTGTGATAGAAGTAGTATTAAAGGGATGTGAGAAATTAGGCCCAATAGACATAATTATACTATTATTGACTTTAGTTATAATAATATAAAAATAGGTTTTTGTCAAGAGAAGAGGAATAAGGGTTGGAAGAGAGAAAGAGAACGTAGAAGTGGCAGAGAAAAGAAGAAAAAAGGCAAAGCGAGATTCGTTCAAAGAATTATAGAGAAACCTTCAATCCAAGGTAAGGGTGGGGTTCTGACTCTATAATTGGGTTTATGATGCATGTTACTTGGGAATTGGGTTGTGTGAAATTGTTATTGTATGTGATGGTTGTATGAATAAATTGTTGTTTGGCATCTGTGATAGTTGTGCTAACATTGCAGCGATTCGATCGATGAATTGAGTGTTGAAATTTGTTATGTATTGATGTGGGTATAGTTATTATATTGCTATCAATAGTTGTTGTGTTGGTCTGAGATCGTGGGAATGGAAAGAATCACTGATCGCAAGAAATTTAGAATGAAGTTATAAAATTGCAACTGGAATTATGGACATGTGTTGAGCGGCACATGTGTTGATAAAGGGTTCCGACCGACACCATGCTTTTGTGCCAAGGGGCACGGTTTGCATGCCGAGGGGCATGAATCCCAATTACAGTATCTCTTTTAGGTGTTTTGTTGTGTTTATTCTGGGTGTCTGTCACCTTATCATGTTATTGATGGAATGTATGTAGCAGGTTTAGAAAAAGGATGAATAACATTATAGGTTATTTATTAACAACAGAAGTGATAAATTGATGAATTAGAATAAGTACATCAACTAATATTAATGAGTAGCAGAGTTAGTAAATGTTAGCAGAAAATTAGTAATTAGTAGAGTTGTTTTAGTAGAAGTAAATAATAGAGAATTAATTATAGCAGAGTAATTTAATGGAGTTGGTATATGTATATAACAGAATTGAATAGTAGTGTACTATTAAGTTGTTAGAAAACTAATAAGGAATGTTAGTATGAAGTAGAAATAATAGAACTTTTAGTTGATAAGTAATTAGCAGGATTTAGTCGATTTGGCCGAACAACTACACAGAATAAGTGTTGTATATTTTAGTCGTTACGGTGTGTTGAATACTTTGCTGTAATATATGTAATTGCAGGCAGTGTTAAATTTGATGAATTTCCTTTATTTATCGGCAAGATAAAGTTGTAGGCTTATGGACAATGTTGATTTGTTGTTGCATTACTGTTAATTTGTTATTAATATGTTGTTGTTGAGATACCAAGTTGTAGGCTTATGGCCAATGTTGGTTTGTTGTTGTGTTGCTATGGAATTTTGTTGTTGCTATTCTGACATTCATATTGTGTCGCATACATAGCATATCAAGTTGGAGCTGATGCTCAGTAAGTTGGCCTGGATTTGGAAAATATTAAGTTGAAGGCTTATGTCTTGTTGATGCTTTTATTAATTGGAAGATTTTTAAGTTGGGAATTTTTTTCCGTTGGTACCACATTCATGTGCATTGTAACGAGTCGCATTTCGGTTCGCATATTTGGGTTGTTGTCTTGATGAAATTGTTATTATGTTATGTTGATAATTGTGTTGTGATAAATGTTGTTATAAAGCTGTGAAATGGTGATTTTGTATGATCTAATTCTAATGTATTATTTATCACACATCTGATTATATTGTTAGATATCTCACCCCTTTTGTTTGAATGTTACCCCTACATTAGTAACGTGCAGGTAATCCAGAGTAAGGGTTGTTTACCTTCATTGGTTCGAGTCAGGTGTTGTCGCTCTGATACGTAATACTCGGAGGGATGAACGCTTGATGCTTTATTATTGATTTTAGTTCCGTTACTGAATTTTATGTTGGTTTCGTTGAGTACTTGTTGTTTTAAAGTTGTTAAGTTGGACAAAGATGTTATGTCCTTTTAAATTGAATATCATGAATCCGCTGCATAGTTATGAAAGTTGTTGGTTTTAAAGGACTAAACTATGTTGTTCATCCGTGTTTATTTGTTATGTACCTGTTTTACATGTGATTAAATGTCATTGTAATAAGTTAAAATTGTAGCATCATGATTTGTATGATGGAATTTTATAACTCTGATTTTTATAATCATTGTCGGGTAGAATTGGGGTGTTACAAATTGGTATTACAGCAAGTCGGTCCATCCGACCAAGTTGTCTAATGTTGTTTGTTCCTTATTACGCGGAAAGTGTGTGAAACACTGTCGGTGCTTGCTTTCTTTTCTAATCGCTTGTATGCAGGAGTTGGTTTGAAGATAAGCAGGGGAGAAGCTTTGCTTCTCAGATATATTTTGGTTGTAAGATGTTAGTTCAGTATGCTGTTGATGGCGACAATGCAAGTATCGTTGAAGTTTTGTTGTTTCCCAAATCCAAAGGTGACATGGATTAAAGACTTTGTTTGTTAATAAAGTTGGAACGTCTTGAGGGAGGATGATTATACATTGTTGATTTTTACTTCTTAAAGGATGAGGAGCAAGGTGACGGTTGTTGATATACAAGTAGAGTGTCAATCCCTGATATTTCTGGAGGTGATTGTTGAGTAACAAGGATAATTTTTAGAATATGGAATTTAGAAAGTTGTGATGTTTCAGCGCTGCTGGTGGAGTGTGAAATTGTTAGTTTGATTAGCCCTTGCGTAAGATGTAGATGTATGAACAATGATAGAGTGATAGATTTATGTAGACCTTGTCGTGCGATCCTTGTGAGTGATTGTAAAAGTTGTTGAAGTTGTTAGAATATTTTGAATCGCGAGTCAGAGTCGGAAATGCAAGGAGATGAGTATGATCTCAAGAGTGATAAATGTTGGCGCTGGTACAAAGAAATTTTGTTTTGATGTTATCGTAAGGTGTGTAATAGTATGTCGTTGCATGGCGTTGGTGTTCGCGTTTTCGGATAACTTTAGAAATTCATATCTTATGTTTCGAGTATTGGATTGGCGTTCCATTTGAACCTATGAGGAGATAGTAATATATTATATCCTATGAAAGTGTTTTCAAATATGGTAGATGCATTCCTATTTGAAAGGACTCAGAAGTCGGGTATGAAACTAGAGGCTTTTTGGGCATAAATGATTATTATCGCAGTTGTTCGAGACGAGGTCAAGCATAATATGTTGTTGACGATTAAGTTGAGAAATGAGATGTTCAGCGTTAAAAAGGATAGTCGTTCATCATTTCAAGTATGGGATGTTACATATGAAGAAGTTTTTGTAGAACTAAAGAAAAGCTTGACGACTGCTCTGGTATTGGTTTTGGCTAATCCGAGTGAGTCATTTGTAGTGTATTATGAATGCGTCTAAGATGGGACTTAGTGGTGTACTAATTCTGAATGGACAAAGCATTGCTTGTGCTTCTAGACGACTCATAGTTCATGAGAGACATTATCCTTTGTGTGACTTAGAGTTAGCAGTGGTGGTGTTTATGTTGAAGATTTGGAGACTGTATTTTTGGTTCTAGATTTGAAGTATTTAGCAACCATAAGAGTTTAAAGTATTTATTTGATCAGATGGAATTGAATATGAGACAACGAAGATGGTTGGAGTTGTTGAAGGACTATGATTTCGGTTTGAATTATCATCCAGGTAAAGCTAATGTCTTGGCTGATGTTTTAGGTCGAAAGACTTTACATATGTCGACAATGATGGTTAAAGAATTGGGATTAATTGTACAGTTTAGAGATATGAGCTTAGTTTGCGAAGTGACACCGAAGAGTGTTATGTTGGGGATGTTGAAGATTAACAATGATTTTTTGGACAATATCAAAGAAGCTCAGAAGTTAGATGTGAAATTGGTAGATTCGGTGGTTGGAATCGATCAGTCTGAGAATGATGATTTCAAGTTAGATGCGCAGGGTGTGTTGAGATTCCGTAATAGAATTTGTATTCTTGATGATGCTGGGATGAAGAAAGTAATTCTTGAGTTGGAGGATACTTAACCTTCGTGTGATTCTAAGTGAGTGTAATATGGACCATGTAATATGTTGAGTGTTGGTGTCTCATCGACAAAATCGAATGAGAGGGGAATTGTAGGAGTATTTGTAAACCTCATTGGAAATTATTGGATTATGGTGATTTAGGTGACTATAGTACAAGTTCTAAGGGAACACTATTATAGTTTTGTAACGATGGTTCATAATCCATTATGGTTGTCGGCTATCTATTGACAAATTGAGGAATTGATCAACCTTAATCTCTTATTGATAGTATACGAGATCGTGTTGGATGGTATAGACTTGTCTTGCTATCTTAACGGTGTGTAAGTGACTGATGTTATATCGTGATGATAGTCTCTCACCATTTGTTGTACCCCAAAATTTTCCCTCTCATTTCTCAAGAATTTCCTCCCAAAATCTCCCATGACATCAAGTCTACAGTACTGATACATCAATTTGGGTTTGAATTGGCACAAGGGCAAAATGGTCAAAATGCACTCTGAAAAGTCAAAATTTAACTTTTTAATCAGAATCAAGGTTCAAGAATCATATTTCATCAAGGCATGTTAGAATATGAAGTTTTTTGCATCAAGAAAATCAAAAGTCAAACTTGCTTTGGAAAAGTCAAAATTCTAAACATTTAGAATTTTTTCTAAGTGTTAAGAAAACATGTTAAGTTCAGAACTTCTGGCTAGATTTTCATCATGATGCAAGATGATTCAAGAAGAACTTATGACATAAGAGTTTTAGATCTCTATGAGATCTAAAACATTGCAGAACAAAAATTCTTCTAGAAATGCTGGGATTTCAAGTTATAAATCTTTTAAGACACGTCCATGAAACGGAAGCACTCAGTAAATTTTGAGCTTTTCCAAGACAGAATTTGGTTACAACTTCTGGGCCAGTCTTCACGTAGGTTCAATTAGAGTTTGCAAGAGGTCCAAAGAGGAATTACAAAGCATGTTACAAGCTTTCTGAAAAGTCTGAGAACTCCTTTAGAACATGCTGGAGCATGGAGATTTAAAGATCAGAAGTTTGACATTTGTTCTTAATTTAAGTTACGTTTATGCTGAACTTCTAATCTAGATTCAAGTTTGATGCATAATCTCATGTTGCAGGTTTTCTATTTTGATAAATATCATCATCATTTAATGCTCACACCCACTTTTGAGTCTTTATCTAAAGGATTTTCCCACGTGTGGCATAGAAGTACCATTGTTGTCCTTGAAAAGCAAACTTTTGTACAAAGTTTATGTTGGGCCCATGCCTTTCTTTTTCTTATGAATGTACTTCTCCATAAATCATGCTTACAAACTCAGATTAGGCACGACTAAAGTTTCTAACCACTCTACTTTACCTTGAAACATGCCTGTCCAAACTTGCTTCAAGAACAAGTCAACGCCATAACACATGATGGTTATACTCTTGGCCTCTCCAAGCTTATAATTCCTTTGCCTATAAATTAAACTTCATTTGTAACTGTTAAATGGGGAGAAGATTAGAAAAATTATTGAAACCTTGCTGAAAATTCCCAAGAACCGGAAACTGCAAACATAAACACGAAACCTGTTAATTTCGATTTTCGCATTCAAACTCCAATTTTTCTTAAGTGTTTCTTGACCAAATCATCAATACAGTTTTTGACATACACATAGAAGCCTTCCTAATTTCTTTTTTCAAACTGTAACACAATCTTCACAAATCTCCATTTCCAAAATCAGAACTTTGCTTCTTGGCGGATCCAGAACATTGCAGCCATTCATAGCTCAAGGTAAGGGTTGTTCCAGCTTTCTGAGAATGTGAGTGTGATACGGTGGGAGAACTGACTTGTGATGTTTTGCGTTTGATTACAAATGTTGCAGTTAGCAAGAGTCGCCACCGACTTTTCTTTTATCCAATAAGGAAAGGCTGAAAAGAACAGGAAAGACCTTTGATATTATTTATTGAGTTCGAGGGGTAGATTATGAAAAGGGAAGGTATTAGCACCATTTTCATCCATAGTTATCTATGGGCTCTTAGTTGCTTGCTAGATCACTTGCTTTTGTTTAAAAATGTGCTTTTTTTGGAACATGTGCATTGTGGTGATTTTGAAAGTATTTTGAAAAGGCGCCTTCGTTTAGGCAAAGTTTGTAATAGTTCTCGTTCGTAATAACGTATACAAAGTGTTAGACTTTTGAAAATATTTCATGTTTTGAAAGTATTTGGTGTTTGTTTTGAAATTGTTTATTTTGAAAATGAGCAAGGATGTTTATTTTAAAAGTGAGCAAGCAACTAGGAACAATCTACCTACTCAAAAGTCTTTGTTCATTTATTCCTTTCCTTTGATATTGCTATCTTACCATTGATTTGGTAATAAGCCTTATCTTTGGATGTAAAGGGACGGGCGTGGGTCATCATATAGTCATGATAGCAACGTTGTGAGATATCTTAGCATTTCTCTTTGAGGGACTAAGATCATTTTGAAAGGCAACATTGATAGCGTTATCGAGGGACTATGATCTTGTATTTTTTGATTGTTTTTGCTAAGATACCCCACATGCATAACATGACCATTTTTGTAAGGTAACAAAGTGGAGTTAACCCTAGGGGTGCAAGTGTGTAAGTGTGTTGATTTGCATGCATTATTTTATCTTGAATTAGAGTTTGCTACTTGTTGATTTTAGTCTTACCATATAAACCCTAATTACTAACATTTATATGAAAGCGATAAATTGTGGAAAGTAAAATTACTACGCTATTACATCATTAGGGGATGGGGTGTACAAATTTACAAATGGGGATTGCAAGAAAATTAAATCTAATTATCTATTACAACCATACTGAATAGTTTACAAGAATTGAATAAATATGCAAAAATATAAATGAAAAAGAAATGAATTTTGTTTGGTTTTTGAAAGGGTTTTAACCTAGTTAAGAAAAAAATATTAATTAAAATTAAATAAAAATTAAACCTAACATAATTAAGAAAAGAAATTAAGTTAGAAACATTTTTAGGGTTTTTTATGAAAAGGTTTTGAGTTTAATGAAAATAAAATGGAAATTAATTAATTAAAAGAAACCTAAGTTCTAAGTTAATTTTAATTAAGAAAAAGAAAATTAATAAACCTCAATCTAATTATTATTTTATTAGAAAAAAAGAAATTAATTTGTTAAGAAAAATGTTTTTTTCTTTTGTTTTTATAAAGAAAAAATAAAATAAAAAAGTGTGAAAATAATAAATAAAAATATTTTTGGATTTTTTATTAATAAAAATAATAATAATAATATTAATAATAATAAAAATAATAAAAATAATAATAAAGAAAACTGAAATAAAATAAAATAAGAAAAAAGAAAATAAATGGAATTAAAATAAAATGTTTGGGCCATGTGTGTGAAAGTGAAGGCAGGGGTGAGAAGTTAGCAACAAAAAAAGTCAAGGCCCACTGCAGGAGGCCCAGGGCACCTGTTTGTCACAAAAAGAGAGAAAATGTGAAAAAATAAGAAAAGTGGTAGCGCTGGGGCTTGAACCCACGCCCTGAGCATGAAACGTGCGCTGCCTTACCACTGGGGTGGCTATACATCCGTTAATATAAGTTAAACAATTAATACATAACACAAGTCAAGTCCTGAAAATGACTTCATCTTCAACCTCCAGTCTGAACATCTGCAACTTTATCATTTCTCATCCATTTGCAAAAATGTAAACATCAAACTTGTTCCAAATTTCACAATGATTCCAGAAATGTAAATTACTAAAACTATAAATCAAAGATGAGCATGAATTTTAAATGGTACCAAATTCTGACCTAACTTTTTCAGAAGCTTCAAGCTTAAAATTCTCACTATTCAAACAATATAAATGAAATCTATGGACATGTATAGTTTCAGGGCAATGATATCTACATTTTATCTTCACAAATGCAAGCTTAACAATGCCTAAATGAAAAGATAGAAGTTCAAAAAAGATACCTCAAAACTGGAAATCGTGAAATGCAAATGAGATTGATTCAAGGTGCTGGAATGATCAGGTTAGCTTCCTCAAGTTCCCAGGAAGCTAATGTAATGATTAGCTTGAGCAATGGATGGCTGGAATGTCCTGGAGAAGTCAACTTGTAGTGCTTTGTTTTTTAGTTTGGAAGATGATGAAGATGGAGTTACAGTTATGAACCAGGGACATGGATGGACTATATTTTATGTATAGGAGCTTTGTGATTGATTAGGAAGTAAAGCGCACGAGGGAATTGTGAGTTGCAAGTTTAAAGTCAAAATCTATGCATCAATGGTGTTTTGGTGCAAATTCTGATTTGAGGGAGTTTTGGAGAGTTTTAGGGTGCTTCAGCTCGTGTGTTAACTTGCAAATAGGGCCTCTATTTATAAGCAACAAATTTGGAGACTTGTAGTTGATCAGAATTCAAAATCAAATGTTTAAGCTCAACATGTGATTTTCTTGAAAATTCAAGTTTCAATGCTTTTTACTTGCTAATGTAGAGTGGTTATGATTTAAACAAACTTGCTTCTGACTTTGTAGATGGAATATGATCAGAGGGAACAAGTGAGAGGCTCAAGAATTGACTTTGTGAATAAAGCTACTTTGCAAGAATGGCAATGGCAACTTTGTGCCAAAAATGGAAAGATCACTTGGATAATGCTTAAACCAAATGGACCATAGCTCAAAAGTTTGTGTAAATATTAAATTATGGTAAGATTTTCAAGTCACAAGGCCTGCAAAGTAAGATTATGCAGCACACCATGCCAATTGGATTATGTGTTCTTCAACAAAAATGGGTTGCAATTCAAGAATGAATACCCAACTTCAGGCCCTTGAATCTCCTAGCTCAAATATGATAAATTCATGCTCTTTGATGTTTTGGAAATCTTAAAACACCCTCTACAACTTTCATGTTGACCACTTTTGTTAAACCAAACTGGAACTTTATGAAAATTGGCCAAGAAGTTGGGATAAAAACCTGATCAAAACTGCTGAAAATATCTCTAAGTGTTTATTCAAAAATGCCATGACTTCTTGAATTTATAACTTAAAATCCATGCATTTCTAGAAAAAGTCCTGCTCTAAATTGTTTTAGATTTTATTGAGATCTACAACTTTCAATTTGGAAGTTTTCTTTGAATCATCTTGCATCTTGGTGAAAGAATGGCATGAAGTTATGAAAAAATATGAACTTTCTAACACTTAGAAAAAAATTCTAAGTCTTAGAATTTTGACTTTTCAAAGATGAATTTTGACTTTTTGATTTCTTGATGAAATTTTTTTATATTTTTACATGTCTTGATGAATTGTAATCTTTGAAACTTGATTTTGACCAAAAAGTTAAAGTTTAACTTTTCAGTGTACAATTGACTTTTCATCAGTTGACTGAAATTCAACTATCAATCAATTGAACTTGAGAAATATTTTGAGCCATGCCATTAGGTAAAAATTATGTATTTTAATCCTTGAGATCATGTCTTAAACCAACAAATCATTTGCTAGGTCAAAAATCAAAAATTGCACTTTCTCAGTCAAAACCCTAATTTTGACCATTTTGCCCTTTTGATGATCTGATCAAATTTCTTGAGGAATTGTGATCCAAACTTGATCAAATGAAATATATGAGTTCATGATGTTGATATGGATAAAAAATTATGAAGTTTGACTGTAAATTGACCACAGTTGACTTTTTCCCAATATAGTTGATTTTAGGTCAACTGATCAATTGACTGAGCAAAAATGTGACCCAAGACTTGAAACTTGACATGAGAAATTTGAAGAGTCCAAAATGGTCCATGAAAGTCATTTTGGGCATTAAAAGTCCATTTGTCCTTGTGAAAACTTAAACCCTAATATTCATCTATCAGTGCTTGAGGAGGTGTCTTGAGCTGATCAAACCTTATGCGGTCTTGAATCAAAGGAGATCTTATGAGAGTTTACTTGAGAAATGAGAGGGAAAATTTTGGGGTACAACAGTTGCCCCTGTTCAATCTTCTTAAACCTGAAGAGTTAGATTGGCGGATCCGCCATTCGTGACTTGAAGGTGGAAGATGATTGAACACTAGAGTGCCTAGAAATTTGCACTCGAAGATGTATCGGGAATTGGCTTATAGATGCCATTTGGAGGAATGATGGTAAATACTAGAAGAAGTATCAGCACAAATCTTTGGTCGGGTCGATTTAGACTAAAACTTGACGTTTTACCTGTGGGAAAAGGGTTAGTCAAATGCAGATATATGCATAATGTTCACAATATGAATGAGATCATGATAAATGCATTTTTCATGTATATACTATGATGTATCAATGTGGGATGTGTGTTTGTCCAGGAAAATAAATCCATGACTACTGTTGAGGGGTTCTGGGAAGCGGAATCCCGGATTGTTGTTGGGAATGAAGAGTATACATGTCTTCAAACTTTTGTTAAAAGAATGCTTCCGCTGGGGAATATCTCTTGGATGTTAGCTGTTATCTGATCGGATCCAGGCTTCACAAATTGCTAAGGATGAGGAAGTCAACTGTTATCTGGTCGGATCTAGGCTTTACGGTAACTTAATAGGGAAGAATAAATCATCTGTAATCTGGTCGGATTCCAGGCTTCGTAGAAAATTTCTTGAAATTTAAACTGTTATCTGGTCGGGTCCAGGCTTTGCAGATTTATTGAAGTGGTAACTACTATCTGGTCAGTTCCAGGCTTCATAGTTTTTAAAAAGTTATACTATTATCTGGCTGGGTCCAGGCTTCATAGTGTTTTGCTGGGGATTATAGCTAGTTGTTATCTGGTCGGGCTTCAGGTTTCACAACAAAATTCTGAGGGGAATTGCTTATCTGGTCGAATCCAGTCTTGACAATAACTTGCTTGAAAATATGAAGTTGAGAACTGATATCTTGTCAGATCCAGGCTTCATAGTAACTTGTTGGGTTAGAGGAAAACTCTACTGGGGAAAAGAATTTAAACCCTGGTCTGGTTGAGTCCAGGTTCTTCAATATCTCGAAGAGCTAAACTATTATCTGGTCGGGCCCAGGTCTCATAGTATATTGAGACGTTAACTATTATCTTGTCGGGCCCAGTCTTCATAGTAGCTGAAAGTTGTACAATTATATGGTCGGGTCCAGGTTTCATAGTACTTGAAAATTGTACTAATATCTGGTCGGGGCCAGGCTTCATAGTATCTGAAAGGTTACACTATTATCTGGTTGGGCCCAGGCTTCAAAGTGTCTTGAGAAGTTGACTATTATCTGGTCGAGTCCAGGCTTCATAGTAGCTTGAAAATTGTACTATCATCTGGTTGGGTCCAGGCTTCATAGTATCTTTTGGCCCTCTGATTTGTAATAGTTTGAAAGGCAAACTTAAGATGGGGAGGATAGACTCAACCGGGGAATACAGACTCAACTGGGGAAGATAGACTAAGTTGGGGAAGATAGACTATGCCGGGAGAATTTTTCTATTCGTTGATTGTTGTGTGTTAATTGTTGGGGAAATAAACCTTGTTGATGAACTACTGACGAGGTGAGTTCTTTTAGGAAGAGATCCACAAGGCTTCTTCTTGTAGGATGAACTTAGCTGGAGAGAGAATTGTCAAGAGTTCGAGACTCTGGATGGAGATCAATCTATGCAAAGAAACTTCGTGGGTAACTATGTTGAGGGAGAATGTTTATTGTAACCGATCTTGTGGGGATAATGCTAATGAAATAACTCTGTGGGGATATTCCATATACATTAAAGAGATGCTTGCTGCTTAGCAGGACACATGTGACAAATAGTTTTAATTATGTTCACATGCATATGTTCGTTCAATTCTAGTCAATGGACAACTTTGCATTCAAAATGAAAACAAAAAATTTGCACTTCAAAGTATATTTGTATTTGATATTTTCCCCATGAATAGGCATTTTTTGTACAAAGAGACGAAGATCTTAGTAAGAGAAAATCTTCGAATGGAAAACAAAAATTGAAAACAAAAACAAATAGCCATGCGGAAATGATCTCATTGCATTCCATCTCTACTATTGCCTCAATGCCTTCGAATGTCCCTTGCCATTGACAGAAGTTGCTTGGATTGATCTCGGACTGTTTGAACGCGGACCTTGGTGATAAAGTAGACTGTGGTGATTCCACGGGACATAGTCATACACTTTCAATCCTTAATTTTTGCTTGGACCGCCCTTTCGGGTTTTCAGCCCACCAGGATACTCATTTTTGCCCAAGTCCCCCTTTCGGGTTTTCAACTTGCTGGGTGTATAATATTTTGCATATATCCCTAATTTTTGCCCAAACATTTTGGTTTGTCGGGATACCCTTATCTTTCCTAGGTGTGTCAACCTAGCGGGTCTCTTATGCATAGTATTTTTTAACTATGTCTGCATTCACAGGATGTGGAGAGTCTTCACCATCCATGGTAGTCAGCAACGTGGCACCGCCCGAGAACACTCTCTTGAAAACAAATCACCCTTCGTAGGTGGGAGTCCATTTCCCCCTGGGGTCGCCTTGTGGAAAAATGATGCACTTTATCACCAAGTCACCAGCTTGATATACTCGAGGCTTGATCTTTTTGTTGAAAGCCTTGATCATGCATTTTTGGTACATCTGACCATGACAAACAATAGCCAGTCGTTTTTCATAGATCAAGTTCAACTGATCCAATCTTGTCTGAATCCACTCGTCTTCACCTAAACCTACTTCATTCATAATCCTTAGTGAGGGAATCTGAACTTCTATTGGCAAAACAACTTCCATGCCATAGACCAAAGAAAAGGGAGTTTCCCCAGTTGATGTCCTAGCTGAAGTACGGTAGCCATGAAGAGCAAACAACAACATCTCATGCCAATCCTTGTAGGTCACTACCATCTTCTGCATAATCTTCTTAATGTTTTTGTTGTCCACTTCGACTGTGCCATTCATTTTAGGTCTATATGGAGAAGAATTGTGATGCTTGATTTTGAACTGAGTGCAAAGTTCGGTAATCATAGCATTGTTGAGGTTAGTCCCATTGTCTGTGATGATTCTTTTGGGGATACCGTAGCGGAAGATGAGGTTATGTTTGATGAATCTGGCTACCATGTTCTTGGTGAATGAGGCAAATGAAGCGGCTTCGACCCATTTGGTGAAATAGTCGATAGCGACAAGAATGAAATGATGTCCACTAGAAGCAGTGGGCTTGATCTCTCCAATCATGTCAATGCCTCACATTGCAAATGGCCATGGAGCGCTCATGATGTTCAGAGGGATAATAGGCACATAGACCTTGTCAGCATAGATTTTACATTTGTGGCAAGTTCTCGAGTGTTGATGGCAATCAGTCTCCATTATTGACCAATAGTAACCGGCTCTCAGGATTTTCTTGGCCATGGTATGTCCGCTTGAGTGATTCCCAAAGAGACCATCGTGCATGTCTTCCATAATTTCCTCTGCCTCCTTCTTGTCCACACACCGGAGTAGAGTAGAGTCATGGTTGCGCTTGTACAACATTCCGTTACTTAGGAAGAATTTGGCTGAAAATCTTCGTAAGAATTTTCTGTCATTGATGGATGCTCCTTCGGGATATTCTTGTGCCTCAAGGTATCTCTTCACCTCATGGTACCATGGCTTTTTTGTGTCAGCGTCAAGCTCACAGCAATGTGCAGGTTCATCGAATATCTCAATTGTAATTATAGGAGCTTTGTTGTCCCATCTGACCTTGAACATAAAAGACATGGTGGCCAAAGCATCGGCTAACTGATTTTCTTCCCTAGGGAAGTGCTCAAAGGTGATCTCTTCGAAGTAAGGAATCAGAGATAGCACAAGTTCCTTGTAAGGAATGAGATTAGGGTGCTTAGTGTCCCAATCTCCTTTTACTTGGCTGATCACTAGAGCGGGTTCCCCAAACACATTCAAATGCTTGATCCTCAAATCAACGACAACTTTCAGACCCAAGATGCACGCTTCGTATTCAGCCATATTATTCATGCAATCAAAGCATTGCCTGGCAGTGAAAGGAGTGTGGAAACCTTCAGGGGATACGATCACAAAACCAATTTCGTTACCCAAGGCATTGGAAGCCCCGTCGAAGACCATAGTCCATCGGGGTCCTTATTCAGGTCCGTCATATGGTCCAGGTTTCGCACAGTCGGTCACTAGCATGATGTTCTCATACGGGAAGTCAAAGTTCATAGACTGATAATCATCAACAGCTTGATGGGCCAAATGATATGCTAGTACGCTTGCTTTGATGGCCTTTTGTGTTGTGTATTGAATATCGTACTCAGTCAAGATCATTTGCCATCTAGCTATCCATCCGGAAAGAGCAGGTTTCTCGAAGATGTACTTGATTGGGTCCATCTTAGAAATCAACAGAGTGGTATGAGTCAACATATACTGTCTTAGCCGGCGAGCAGCCCATGCCAGAGCAAAACAAGTTTTCTCGAGAAGTGAATATCTGGTTTCATAGTGGGTAAAATTTTTTCTCAGGTAATAAATAGCATGCTCTTTTCAGCCAGACTCGTCATGTTGGCCCAAAACACACCCCATATAATTGTCTAGTACTGTCAAGTACATGATCAAGGGTCTTCCTTCAACTGGAGGCATGAGAATAGGAGGTTCTTGCAGATATTCTTTGATTTTGTCGAAGGCAGCTTGGCATTCATCGTTCCATCTGACTACTTGATCTTTCTTCAAGAGTTTTAAGATTGGCTCACAAGTAGCAGTTAAGTGATATATGAAGCAGGCGATGTAATTAAGACGACCCAAGAATCCTCTAACTTCCTTTTTAGAGTGAGGGACTGGCATTTCTTGGATGGCCTTTACCTTGGCAGAATCGACTTTGATGCCTTTACCGCTGACAAGAAAACCTAGAAGCTTTCCAGATCGTACTCCAAATGTGCACTTGTTAGGGTTTAACCTCAACTTGTACTTTTTCAGCCTTTCGAATAGCTTGTACAGGTGATCGAGATGTTCTTCCTCAGTTTGTGATCTTGAAATCATATCATCCACATATACATCTATTTCATGATGGATCATATCATGAAACAAAGCTACCATAGTCCTTTGATATGTTGCCCCTGCATTCTTCAATCCGAATGGCATGACCTTATAGCAAAAGGTGCCCCATTGCGTGACGAAAGTGGTCTTCTCCATGTCTTCGGGAGCCATCCTAATTTGATTATAGCCGGAGAAACCATCCATGAAAGAGAAGACTTTATGCTGAGCAATGTTATCGACCAAGACATCAATATGAGGTAGAGGGAAGTCATCCTTGGGACTTGCCCTATTCAGATCCCTATAATCTACGCGCATGCGAACTTTTCCGTCTTTCTTCGGTATTGGCACCATATTTGCAACCTATTGGGGATAAGATGTCACAGCTAAGAATCCTGCATCAAATTGTTTCATCACTTCAGCTTTTATCTTTTCACACATGTTAGGCCTCATGCGATGAACTTTTTGTTTGACAGGAGGACAATCTTCCTTTGTCGGCAGACGATGAACTACAATGTCAATATCCAACCCTGGTGTTGTACCCCAAAATTTGCCCTCCCATATTCTTCAAGATTTGCCAAAGATCAATCTCCAGATGATTCAAAATCACTCAAGGGTTGCATAGTCCAATTGCCTCCTAGCACAGTCAAAACTAGGGTTTTGGTTCTTGCAAAGAAATTGAAGTTTTCAAGGGTCCAATCAAGTCCCACATGCCTATAAACATTGTCAAGCATCCATATGTCAAGTTTCAAGACTCACAGCATCAAGTTGCACAGTCAAAAACCCTAATTGCTTCACAGTCAACTACAGGGGCAAAATGGTCATTTGAGAGTCAAAAGTCAAACTTTTTGGTCAAAATCTTATTTTGAAGCCACAAACATCATTTGATCAATTCTTGATCATGATTTCACAAGCATGGCTCAAAAAGTCTCAAGATGCAAAAGTTTCTATTTTTGGACAGTTGAAAAAGTCAACTGCAAATTGACCAGGGCATAACTTCTTCATGGTTTATCAAAAAAATCCCATCCAAAGCTCATTTTGAAAAGAATGACATTTATTACAACTCATCTTCACACTTCAAGTCCAAGAAATGCTCTCACAAAAAGTTATCAATTTCAACATTATAGGTCATTTTCAAAAGTCAACAAAAAGGCCTTTTAAGTCAAAGACCATAACTTGAGATTGGTAAATCAAAATGACATGGGACCAAAGGCATTGGTTAGAGGACTTCAAGACCTTTCCAAAATGTCCAAGAACATGATCATAGCATCAAAATTGAGCAAGATGTGCCTTGTAGAAGTTGGGAAATGTTTGGGAATTTTGAAAAGTCAACTTTGCACAAAAGACTTCAAAATTGCTAATGGGCCACAAATTCTTCCATGAATCATTACCCAAAGGCTATGCACGACCCATTAAGCTCAAAGGGAGTTATTTTCTTATTTTTGATTAATTATGTGAATTTTTATTATCATTAATTCATTTAATTAAATTCAAATATAAGAAAAATACCAAATCATGTTTTTTAAATCTTTTTATGCAGCAAATATCTTCCACACATGTAAGAGATTTCGTGCATCAATCAACAAGGACAATATCATCCAAATTTGGCATGATTGGCATGGAAAAAGATTGAAAAAAGATGTGGAAAAATCAAAGATTGGAATCATTAATTCAATGGATTATGGGCTTGTTTTTTGACCTAATTCCATTGACCTACAAAGGCATAAGATAACCTAATGCTCATGGACACGAAAGAGCTGCTAGAGAGGCTGAACAAAATTGCATTTTTTTCCATAAAAACTTGAAATCTGAAATCCTAGTTAGAGGATAATTCAAAGCTCCAAACGCATTCCAATACATTGCCAAAGCATCCAGGAATCAATTACAATCAAAACCTGGTCTCCATACCCCAAGAATTGGTAGAACAGCATTGCACTTTTCATGAACATATCCATTATCGTTTTTTAATGTACATGCATTATTCAAGAGTTTTAAGTGTTGATTCTTGCTAACAATGTTGTTCTGAAGCTATTGGTGATATTTGATTGAACTAACGATGCGTGTATCAGAATCCACCATTGTCAAAAGCTAGGTTTTTCAGAGCTTCAAATTGGGGCTTTCCCCATATGGAAAAATTGGACCACCAAACCTATGCCAATGGATTCGTGACCTCAAGACGAGACAAACAATTACCTCGCGCCCTTTTTATATTTGTCCATGTGCTATTCGCTATTTTTGCAGGTCGTGTTTAGTGGGGGTTTAAAACCCCCGCTATTTGGTTATATTTACAGGTACAAAACGAAGAAGACGCATGTGTGTCATCTCCTGGTTGGTCAATTCAAACCTTGGCGCGATTTTTTCAATGTTCCAGCATAATATTCCTTTTTCATATATATTATTTGTTATCTATTAAATATACAAACGCGCTTCACAGCTCACATGGCAAGGCATTCACTTGGTAAACGCTGGGACCTGGGTTCGATTCCCAGGTCCCCTCTCATATTTCATAATTTTTTCCTTAATATGTTTCCATGCAGCGTCCATCACAAGGCCTATCATGCATCCTCACATGCTAGCCTGCCACGCGCCCATGAGCTTCAATCTGAAGGCTACCTAAAGACGTCCACCATATACCTCAGTCCATGGATGAGCATTCAAACTGGAAAAGTCAACGTGGCTAGATTTCTAGTGGGCCTGAATTCCTTGCAATTTACCTCCCAAATGGGCCAGACACCCCCATGGTTTGCATCAATTTTTGATTTTTATTTGTTTTTCTTCTTAATTATTTTAATTGTTTTCAATTGTTTTCTTTAATTTACCAAAAATAGTTTTCACAATAAAAAGTCAGAAACAAAAAGTGTAATATATTTAATTATATTTAATTTCTATTAATTTATTTTGTAAATAAAAATCTAACCATTAACTTAGTAAATTAGGTTTTAAACTTAAATCATTTTCTTAATAAAATAAAATATGTAGAAATTAGGGTTTCTAATTTTTTTATCTTTTTTTCAATAAATAATTTTCTCATTATTATTATTATTATTATCAAATATCTTTGTAAATAAATATGTAAATAATCAATTAGCATAAATTAGGTTTTAAACTTTAACCTTTTCTTTAATAATTAAAAATATTTAGAACTAGGGTTTCCTTCTAATTTTAATCTTTCCTTATTTTCATAAATACAAAAAAAACCTAAAAAACATTTCTTTTCTTTAATTTAATAATCAATTAGTTTTTTTTAATTCAATTTAATTTCAAAAGGGTCCAACGCCCTCGAACGTTCTATTTTCATTTCTTTCGCACATTTATTTTCTTTCAAATATTATGTAATTGCTCAAGCCTTGTAATAGTAATTAGGTCTTTTATTTTCCGCAGTTTTATTAAAAACGGGTCTTTGTAATTTGGCGATGTATAGACCCGCGCCTTGTAATAGCGTAGGATTTTACTTTCCGCATTTAAATTTCTGCACTTTTAAATTCTAAACTTTGCATGAAAGAATGTATGGCCTAAATTAAAAACAAGCGTAGATCACCATGATACATGTACAAGATCAAACATAACATGAAAATAACACACAAATTCACACACCACTTCTAGGGTACGCCTCACTGTTGCCTTACCTTCGAAACGTGGTCATCGAGTATAGGACGTCTTAGTAAGTCCTTATGTCCATGATCCAGTTGCCTCGAAACGGTTGCCTCAGAATAGTTGCCTCGAAACGGTTGCCTCGGACTAAAAAAGGATCAATGGCATGAGGGTAGCTTCTAAGGTGTCCTACTGTTGCTCTGGTGACCACACTGTCCCTACAAACGAATTGACCCGAACACCTCCAACGGTGGTGCTACCTACCTCTCAATGGTGGGATGGCACTACCTTAAGGACATTTACACAGCCTAATTCCTTAGGGTAGGTAGATGACTCATAGATACTTGTTCTCTCTAAAAAACAAAACAAAACTCTTTTCACACTGACACTTTCAAAAAGCTTTCAAAACAATTTTTCAAACACTCTTGAGGACTGATACAAGAGTTATTCAGAAAACTTTCAAAGATACTTTTTCAAACCCACTCACACTTTGAAAAGCAAACATTTTGAAAACACGATGAGCAAGTATCTAAGAGCCCATGGATAACCATGGATAGAAAGGGTGCTAACACCTTCCCTTTCTATAAATCTACCTCCCGAACTGAGAAAATATCTCATAAGGAATTTTGCTGTGCTTTTGTCCTGTCCATGTTGGAGAAAATAAAAGACGGTGGCGACTCTTGCTTACCGCGACATTTCGCGAACCAGCATTAAACAGTCAGTTCCAGATCCACCGATCACACCTGGCATATCTTCATACGACCAAGCAAACACTTACACATAGTCATACAACATCTGAACCAATATGCTTTTGACATTGCTTTCCAGGTTAGCATCGATCTTGACTTCTTTCTTGTCTGTCTCGGTACCCAGGTTGATAACTTCAACCGACTCTTCGTGCGGCTGAATAACTTTTTCCTCTTGTAATAGAAGTCTGGCTAATTCTCCCGATATTTCACAATCTTCCTCACCTTCGTCTTTGGCTTGGTTAATTGGACATTCGAAATCATAGTCGGAAATAGTAGAGTCATTGGCAATAAGATCCTGAGTGGATGAGGACCTGCAAGAGTGTGTGTGTGCGTGTGCATGTAAGATACATGGCTATTTTAAAAAATGTATTTGAATAAAAAGAAAGACAATGAGCACAAAGATTTGAATGCCAAAGAGTCTAATAATTTGTATTGAATGATCATATGATAAGATGAACATAAATAAAACCCTTGACAAATGAACCATAGTGCCCCGGGCTAGGCACATGGCTTAAAAGTTATTGTTTAAATATTACAGACAAAATGTTCTTGAATTAATAAGAAAGCAAAAAACAGGTGATTACTCCTCAATGAAGGAGATGGGCACGAAGTCCTTTGCGTGCCAATTCTTGAGCTCTATTGTAGTAGGATACACTCAATCTTCAAATGCAACTTCATCATCAGAATCACCCACAGTGTTAACTTCATTGACATCCTTGCCATGATTTAGCATAGGTGCGGTGATTACATTCGGAGTTGGAGGAGGATCAAATTCAACGGTCTTGTTATCGATCAAGTCCTGAATTTTATTTTTCAGTGCCCAACATTGGTCAGTCTTATGCCCGGGACTACTTAAGTGATATACACATTTGGAGTTCGGATTATACTTTAGTGAAGAGGTATCTGGATTAGCCAGAGGATCGTGCAATGAAACCAAATTAGCCTTTAATAAGTGTTGTAAGGCTTGAGATAGTGACATGCCTAACCTCGTGAATTGTCTTCTCGGAGCTTTAAACCATTGATGATTAGCAGATGGTCTTTGAGTAGGAGTTGGATTGGAGATTCTGACAGCATTAACAGACTGGCGGTCATCGTTCTTGGTATGGGTCCTTGCCACATACACAACATTGACTTCTTTCTTTGCAACAAAAGGTTTCTTTATAGGATTGGAGGTGGAGGCAGATGCCATGGGAATTTTCCCGCTTTTGATGCCGCTTTCAACTCTTTCACCGGTTAAGATCAACTCGGTAAAGCCGAAAGAAGAACAGCGAACCAATAAGTTAAAGAACGGACCAGATAAAGTGCCCATAAACATGTCAATGTCCTCTCTATCAGTCAAAGGTGGTTGAACCCTACTGGAAAGGTCTCTCCACTTTTGTGCGTATTCTTTAAATCCTTCATTCTTCCCCATTGTCATATCTTGCAACTGAACTCTTGTCGGTGCCAAGTCGACATTATACTGGTATTGGTGGTAGAAAGCGGTGGCTAAGTCCTCCCATGTATTGATACGGGAACCATACAACTGGTAGAACCACTCTAGTTGTGTTCCGGCCAAGCTTTCTTGAAAAAAGTGAACCCAGAGTTTCTTATCAGCAATGTGCGGCTGTATCTTGTGCACATAAGATTTAAGGTGAAGTTTTGGACAAGAAACCCCATTGTACTTTGCAAAGACTAGTATGCTGAATTTGTCGGGAATGACAACTCCATAGATCAAACCCAAATCACCAAAATATAAACTGGGGACGGTTTGGATCTCAATGGCCTTCAATCTGTTTTCTAACTGCTTGTACTTGACATCAGAGGGAGAATACTGCTCATCAAAATAATCATATTCATCAGATGCTTGATCAATAATACACCCATCCTGGGTGCTCCTAGCTTCTCCAATTTGATTCTCATCTTCCTCAGATGAGTCTTCCATTACTAGGATCTGATGGACCGACTCTTTGAACCTCCTACCCATGTTGACCAAAGCTTTCCTCTTAGGATTCTTTTTGGCTGTAAGCAATGCCATCATATCTTGTTTCCCCTTGGCTAGGGCAAGTAGAGTCTCTTGGAATTGAGAGTTTTGTGTCTGAAGGTCCTTCATTGTTTTCTCTAGATCCATCTTGCTGAAATAAACAACAGAAAGATAAGGAAACTTGTTGAGTGAAAACCTGTCATGTTATGATGCATGGAAGATGTATATGCAAATGATTTCAAGGATTTATAGGATTTAAATTTGTATAGAAAAATAATGAACACGCGTTAATTTTCATTAATTAGTTTTAAATGATTACATCATGCCTCTTGGGCTTACAAAATAAATCTCTAAGATAGAAAGACTGAGCGCATCCTCTTCGGTGCAATGTAGGCGTTCACACTTTGCTCCTCATGTAACCGCTTTGTAAGCTCCAAGAACCTTTTCTCACTAGCGTGGAATTGAGCTTCGAAGGTATCTCTTTCCTCCTTCAGCTGAATCCAACCCTTTTGCAAGTCTTCAAGAGAAGTTGGCATGTCAGGATGGAGAAAAGTGTACGGGACGTCTCCTTCAATCGCAGGCTCCATGATAACTGGTAAGATGGAGGGATAAGGCATCAAAAGTTTTTGAGCACGAACTCGTACCCACCTAAGGTAAGGCTCAAGGGGTATGGAATTCTTGTGTCCTAGCGTCTTACTATCCACTTTGTTTACCATCCTCCAGGCTCGTATAAACCTCTAACGGTAGCTTTGATCGTCGCTCTCGTAGTCAAATACCACTCCTTGGATGAGCATATCATGCGGACCATCCCATCGTGCATATCCAAATTGTCGTAAGGCTAAGCAAGGGTTGTAAGTGATACCTACTCTAATGCCAAGCAAAGGGACATTAGAGAATTCCCCACAATGGTCGAGGATAGTAACGTTCTCCAAGGATCGAGGACACCAATGGATATCTAAATGTCTGAGCGTCATCAACCTATGGGAACACCTCAAACCTTGCTCGTTCTTCAATACAGACCGGGGAAGATGCGAAATAAACCATCTGGTCAAGAGAGGCGTGTAACACATGAGGGCTCGTCTTTTCCTCATAGTGCGAGAGTGGAAATAATGTAGGTCAGGGTTTGGAAACAAAACCATCCCATAGATGAGAAGGGCCAAGGTTTATTTAAAAGCTTGTAAGTCCAAAGAGTTCCAACAGTGTTGAGCTTTCTCAAACAAGAACTTGGCTAAGAATCCTTTGACACCACTCCTTGTTTCCCAATTAGTCGTGACATAAGATTGTTTCAAGTGTAATTCTCGGGCAATCTCTTCAGGTCTTGGATCTCTTTCTGTACCGTTGAAGGATAGTTGTTTGAGAATGGGAATCCTCAAGAGTTGAGAGAATTCTTCCAGAGTAGGCACAAGTTGATAATCAAGGAAAGTGAAGCAATGGTGTATAGGATCAAAGAACTGGAACAACACCTTCATCATATCTTCATTTGTGCTAGAGGTAACCATATTTAGGAGGCAACCATGTCTTTCGGTGAATGAAGAATTCTCAGGGACCCTTGATGCTAACTCTTTGAGTTGAGAAGGAATTCTTATGAGATTGACTTGAATGGTTTTCCTGCGAATAGAAGCCATGTCCTACAAAACAGAACAAAGATAAATCCCAATAATCCTTGAAATGGTTAGTGAGAATGAGTATGATGTTATGATGTTATGTACAAGTAAGCATATACACACAAGACAAACAAGTCCTTAGGCTTAGGCTTGCATGGAGTCTTATAGGTAAGTACCCTCTTGAAGTTAGTTGGCTCAAACTTGTCCTAGAAATAGTAACCGGGTTCTAAGGGATCTCAATATCACTGATCTTTCTTGTCGGGCATGGTTTCAGCGCAAGCCTCTTTAATGGTGACCGAAATATCCCGAGAAGTCTGATATCAATGAGTGTAGTATCGAGTATCAACCAACTTCAGACTGCACCAAAGCCGGTTATCTCACTACTTCCTAATGGCCAAGTTGGTCAAGTAAAGGTTCTAAAGTCAGTTAGTGCTTCATGACACCACACAACGACCCCGTATTCTCCTTGACTATTCAAGGGCTACCGGTATCCACAAATGTGTTACACTAATGTAGCTATTGCTTAGACCATGTCGGTATACCCTGCACAGTTTCCACAATGTATTACTACTTGCCTATAAGGTATCCCAAATTCGGGTAGAGGGTTTAAAACAAGCCCAAACAATGAACCAAAACGTAAAGAAAACAAATCAAACAATGAAAGTAAGTAAAGGTGATTTATCCCTAAGGTAACCCCACTTTTAAGTTTTCCCCAGCAGAGTCTTCAGTTCTGTGATACGATGGGAGAACTGACTTGTGATGTTTTGCGTTTGATTGCAAATGTTGCGGTTAGCTAGAGTCACCACTGACTTTTCTTTTATCCAATAAGGAAAGGCTGAAAAGAACAGGAAATACCTTTGAGATTATTTCTCGAGTTCGTGGGGGTAGATTATGAAAAGGGAAGGTATTAACACCCTTTTCATCCATAGTTATCTATGGGCTCTTAGTTGCTTGCTAGATCACTTGCTTTTGTTTGAAAATGTGATTTGTTTGGAAAATGTGCATTGTGGTGATTTTGAAAGTATTTTGAAAAGGCGTCTTCGTTTAGGAAAACTTTGTAATAATCCTCGTTCGTAAGAACGTATACAAAGTGCTGGACTTTTGAAAATATTTCATGTTTTGAAAGTATTTGATGTTTGTTTTTGAAAGTGTTTGTTTTGAAAATGAGCAAGGATGTTTGTTTTGAAAGTGAGCAAGCAACTAGGAACAATATATCTACTCAAAAGCATTTGTTCATTTATTCCTCTCCTTTGATATTGCTATCTTACCATTGATTTGGTAAGAAGCCTTATCTTTGGATATAAAGGGACGGGCGTGGGTCATCGTATAGTCATGATAGCAACGTTGTGAGATATCTTAGCATTTCTCTTTGAGGGACTAAGATCATTTTGAAAGGCAACATTGATAGCATCATCGAGGGACTATGATCTTGTATTTTTTGATTGTTTTTGCTAAGATACCCACATGCATAACATGTCCATTTTGTAAGGCAACAAAGTGGAGTTAACCCTAAGGGTGCAAGTGTGTAAGTGTGTTGATTTGCATGCATTGTTTTATCTTGAATTAGGGTTTACTACTTGTTGATTTTAGTCTTTCCATACAAACCCTAATTATTAACTGTTGTACCCCAAAATTTTCCCTCTCACTTATCAATAATTTGCTCACCAGATCTCCTTTGATTCAAAGACTGCATTAGGGTTGATCAGCCCAAGACACCTCCTTAAGCACTGATGACCAAAATTAGGGTTTGAGTTTGCACAAGTATTTTTTAACTTCCAATGCCCCATATGACTTTCATGGATCATTATGGACCCCCAAAATTACTCATGTCAAGTTTCAAGCCTTGGATCACACTTTTGATCAGTCAATTGAGCAGTTGACCTAAAAATAAGTTGTATTGGGGAAAAAGTCAACTATGGCCAATTTACAGTCAAACTTCATAATTTTTTATCCCCATCAACATTTTAAACTCATATGTATACCTTAATCAAGTTTGGACCACAACTCCTCAAGAAATTTGATCAAATCTCCAAAAGGGCAAAATTGTCAAAATTAGGGTTTTGACTGGGAAAGGGCAATTTCTGATTTTTTGACCTACCAAATGATCAATTGGTTTAAAGCATTATATCAAGAGTCTAATTGCATAATTTTGACCTAATGACATGGTTCAAAATATTGCAAGTTCATTGGATTGACAGATGAATTTTTCAGTCAATTGATCAAAAGTCAACTGTATACTAAAAAGTCAAACTTTGACTTTTTGGTCAAATTCAAGTGCCAAAGATCATAATTCATTAAAAAATGTCAAAATATGAAACTTATTCGTCACGAAATCAAAAAGTCAAGATTTCAATTTGAAAAGTCAAAATTTCTAAACTTAGAAATTTTTCTAAGTGTTGAAAATTTCTTATTTTTTCATAAATTTGAGCAAAATTTTCACCATGATGCAAGATGATTCAAGAGAAACTTCCAAAATGAAAGTTGTATATCTCCATGAAATATACAACTTTTCCTCACACAACTTCTTCCTAAAGTGCTTGGATCTCAAGTTATAATTTTATGAATATGTGGTCATGAAACTAATCACTTAGTGAAATTTTGCCCTAATTTGGTTAGGATTTTGACCCAACTTCATGGAACTTTTTCATATAGTTTCAAGGGTAATATTCAAAAGAAATTCAAATATGGGTTGTATAGAACATTACAAGCTTTCTAAAATGTCCAAGAACTCCTTGAGATCATTCTTGAGTAGGGAGAACCGAAGAGAGGAAGTTAGGGTTTTATCACTTTAATTACAAGTCATTTTAGTGATGAACAAAATTCAAATTCAAACTATGCTGCATAAGCACTACTTTGCAGGCCTCAAACTTGTTAGGCACTCCATAATTAATGGTTTACACAGCTGTTAGAGGTCTCACTTCAAGCATTCAATGCATGGACATGCTTTATATCCATTTTTGGAAGAAAGGTTACATTGCCATTTTGATAAAGTGACTTTTTGTACAAAACTTGTTCTTGAGCCTTACACTTGTTCTCTTCTGATCAAACAGGTCCTATAACTCATGAGAAATGTTTCAAACACTTACAATCACCCATCCCATGCTTGTACCTCTTCTTGAAACTCGTTTCCCTCTTTTCTTCAAAATCAAGTAACCTAGCCAAAAGCTAGAGACTTGTACTTCTGATTGTCCAAAGCTCTCAAACACTTTTATTTATACATACACAAACCATTTGACACAAACACACGAATGCTCAAGCCTTGAAAGAACCAAAAACTCAGAATCACACTACATACTTCCATTTTCACACAAACTGACCAAAAACTTGAAACCCATAATCTACTCGTGCGTTTCTTGGCCTTTTGGTTTCTAAAGTTTCTAAATATCATATAGAGTTGATCCCACACCTTGTTACAGAATTGTAACACCATTAACACCATCCTCTATTTTCAAAAACTCATCTCTGCACATTGACTTCTCTAGACCATTTCAGCCATCCATTGTTCAAGCTAATCATTGCATTAGCTCCCTGGGACCTCAAGGAAGCTAACCTGATCATCACCATCACTTGAAACAGGCTCAAACTCAAAACACGATTTCCAGTTTTTAGGTAAATTTTCTCATCTTTGAACTCTTCATACAGGCATCATCAATAGTTTATTTGTGAATAAAACATGTAGATATCATTTCCCTGAAGCTAACCATGTCCATAGTTTCCATTAATTTTGCTTGAGCTTGGAGAATTTTGACACTGAAATTTCTGAGATTTTTAGGGTTCAGATTAGGGCCACTAAAATTCATGCTTATCTTTGATCTATACTTTTAATGCTTTACATTTCTGAAACCGTGATAAAATTTGCTACAAGTTTCATGTTTACAGTTTTCATTTTTGATGAGAAATGAGCAAGTTACAGTTGGTCTGCCTGGAGGTTGAAGATGAAGTCATCAGGACACGTTTTACCTTACATATTTATTGATTTGCCTATATTAATGGATGTATAGCCACCCCAGTGGTAGAAGCGCGCACCTGTAACCTTTGGGACCTGGGTTCGAGCCCCAGTGGTACCCTTTTGTGTTTTTTTCCTATTTTTGCAAGCGCCTGTGCCTTATTGGGCTTATACTGTTTTTTTTTTGTTTTTGCTTACTAACCCCCCTGCAAGCTAATTGCACCCCTGGCCCAGTTTATTTTTATTTTCCTATTTTTATTTCTTTGTTTTCTTAATTATATTTTTACTAATATTAAAAATCATAAAAAATATAAAAAATTAGATTTGCATTTTAATTTAGTTTATTTTATTTTTCTCACAAAATATATTTTTATTAACTATACTTTATTTTATTTTTTTACAAATCATCTTGTAAATTAAATTAAAACTAGGTTAGTATTTATTTTTCTTTTTTACACCTATTAAAATATATTTATTTATATATAAAAAAAGGGCCAAAAATATTTTATAATGTCATAAATATTTTCAAGATAAAAATACTAAAAAATACTTTTCTTAAACTTATTTTCTTTTGATTAATCAATAGAACTAGGGTTTTATTTAAAATATTTTCTTAAATAAATTCAAGTTTAATTAATTATTATTTTTAATTAATTAGGTTAAAACAATTTCCCTTTTTCTCATAAAAATCTAAAAATACCCATTTTCTTAATAATTACATTTCTTGTACATTATATTCATTTAAATCTTTGCACATCAATACCTATTCAATATGGTTGTAATAGACTAACTAGGTTTACATTCTCGCAATCCCCTTTCAATTTGTACACCCCCTTCCCACAAATATTGTAATAGCGTAGTAACTTTAAATTCCGCAATTTATCGCTTTATATACAAATGTTAGTAATTAGGGTTTGTATGGAAAGACCAAAACCAATACTTAGAAAATCCTAATTCAAGACAAAAACAAGCATGAAAACAATACACTTGCACACAAGCACCCCTAGGGTTATTCCACTTGGTTGCCTTATACAAAGTGGCCATATTACGCATATAAGGCATCTTAGCAAAAACAAGCAAATACAAGATCATAGTCCCTCGATGACGCTATCTAAGTTGCCTTTCAAATGATCTTAGTCCCTAAAAAGAATGCTAAGATACCTTACAACATTGCAAATCATGGTTATACGATGACCCACGCCCGTCCCATTTACATCCAAAGATAGGGTTACTTACCAAATCAATGGTAAGATAACAATGTCAAAGGAAAAGGAAATGAACATGAAAGACTTTTTGAGTAGGTAGAATGCTCCTAATTACTTGCTCAATTTTAAAATAAAACATCCTTGCTATTTTCAAACACCCACACTTTAAAAACATCTTACAAATTGAAAACATTTTCAAAAGATCAAACATTTTTGTATACATTCTTACAAACAAGAATCATTACAAAGATTGCCTAAACAATGGCCTCTTTACAAAATACTTTCAAAAACTACACCAAGCATAATTTTCAAACAAAAATCAAGTGATCTAGCAAGTAACTAAGAGTCCATGGAAAACCATGGATGAAAAGGGTGCTAATACCTTCCCTTTTCATAATCTACCCCCTGAATTCAAGAAATAATCTCAAAAGTCTTTCCTGTGATTTTTCACCTTTCCTTTTGGATAAAAGAAAAGTCGGTGGCGACTCTTGCTAACAACAACATTTGAGATAAAACGAAAAACTTTCAAGTCAGTTCTCTCACCGTATCACAGAATTGGCGACTCTGCTGGGGAGAATTCTAAAAGTGGGGTTACCTTAGAGTTAGATCACATTTACTTGCTTACATTGTTTGAATTGTATGCTTTACATTATGGTTCTTTATTTGGGTTTGAATCCTCTACCCGGATTTGGGATACATTATAGGTAAGTAGCAATACATTGTGGAAACTGTGCGGGGTATACCGACATGTTCTAAGCAATAGCTATGTTAGTGCATCATATTTGTGGGTACCGGTAGCCCTTGAGTTAATCAAGGAGAAAACGGGGCCGCTGAGTGATGTCATGAAGCACTAATGAACTTTTAGAACCTTTACTTGACCAACTTGGCCTTTAGGACGTAGTGAGATGACCGACTTTGGAGAAGTCCAAAGTTGGTAGGTACTCAATACTGCACTCATTGAGGTTTGGTTTCTTGGGATATTTCGGTCACCATTAAAGAGGCTTGTGCTGAAACAATGACCAAGGAAACAAACCAGTGATATTGAGCTCCTTAGAACCTGGTTACTATTACTAGGACAGGTTTGAGCCAACTAAACTTCAAGAGGGTACTTACCTATAAGACTCCATGCAAGCCTAAACCTAAGGACTTGTTTGCTTTATTTGTATATACATACTTGTACATAACATCATGAACATCAATACATCATACACATTCACTAACCATTTCAAGGATTTTGGGATTCATCTTTGTTCTTGTTTTGTAGGACATGGATTCTATTCACAGGAAAACTATTCAAGTCAACCTTGTAAGGATCCCTCCACAACTTAAGGAACTAGCTTCAAGGATCCCTGAAAAATCTCCATTAACCGAGAGACATGGTCGCCTGCTTAACTTGGTCACTTCCAACACAGATGAGGACATGATGAAGGTGCTCTTTATGTTCTTTGACCCCTTACACTATTGCTTCACATTTCCCGACTATCAACTTGTGCCTACTTTGGAAGAATTCTCCCGACTCTTGAGAATTCCCATTCTTAATCAACTACCTTTCAACGATACGGAAAGAGACCCAAAGCCAGAAGAGATTGCTCAAGATCTACACTTGCACTCATATGATGTCACTACTCATTGGGAAACAAGGAGTGGTTTCAAAGGTTTCCTAGCAAAGTTCTTGTTTGAGAAAGCCCAAAATTGTTGGAACTCCGTGGATTTGCAAGCCTTTGAGGAAATTGTGGCTCTCCTCGTCTACGGGATGGTTTTGTTTCCAAATCCTGACCAACTCATAGATGTGAACACGTCAAAATCTTCATGTCCCGTAACCTGATGCCTACATTGCTAGGGGACATCCTACATTCTTTTCATACTCGCACTATGAGGAAAAGAGGTGTCCTTATGTGTTGCACTCCTCTCTTGGCAAGATGGTTTATTTCGCATCTTCCCCAATCTGTATTAAGGAACGAGCAAGGTTCAAGGTGGTCACAAAGGTTGATGATGCTCAAACATTCAGACAATCATTGGTGCTCCTGATCCATAGAGAATGTTACTATTATTGACCGTTGTGGAGAGTTCCCTAATGTCGCCTTACTTGGCATTAGGGGAGGTATCACCTACAACCCCTGTTTATCTTTAAGACAGTTTGGTTATGCCCAAAGGGATGGCCCGCATGAGATGTTGATTCAAGGTTTGGTATTTGACTACGACAACGACGATCAAGGTGTTCGCCAGAGATTTATCCGACCTTGGAGGATGTTGAACAAGGTAGATAGCAAGACTTTGGGGCACAAAAATTCCATCCCTCTTGAGCCTTACCTCAAATGGGTACGAACTCGTGCTCAGAGTCTTATGATGCCTTATCCCTCCATTATCCTGGTAATCATTGAGCCTGTCATGGAAGGAGATGTTCCATATACTATCCTACATCTTGACATGCCCACCTCTCTTGAAGACCTACAAAGGGATTGGATACAACTCAAGGGGGAGCGAGATACTTTTGAAGCCCAATTCTACGCAAGCGAGAAGAAGGTTTTGGAACTCACTAGGCTACTTCATGAGGAGCAGACTCTGAATGACTACATTACACCAAAGAGGATGCATACTACCTTTTTATCTTAGAGGTCTTGTATTATTTTGCCCAAGAAGGCATTGATGTACTCGAGCTTTAATCTATTAATATAACGTGTGTTTCCTTTTTGTCTAAAAAAAATTTGAATCTTAAAATCTTTGAAATCATTGCATATGCATTTACCATTCATCATAACATAAGCAGGTTTCTTGCAACAAGTCTCCTCATCTCTCTACTGTTTATTTCAGTAAGATGGATCTCGAGCAAGCGGTGAAGGACCTCCAAGCTCAGAATGCACAGTTTCAGCAATTGTTCTTAACTTTGGCCAAAGGACAAGAAGAGTTGAAGACCTTGCTGGTTGAGGAGAATAAAAAGAAGACGAAGAACTAAATATGGGAAGAAGATTCCAAGGGCAAACAAGAAGGGCCTTAGACTTTGCAACGACATTCGGTGAGAAAGACAATCAAGATGGGAAAGGCAGGGAAACAATTGTTCAGTCTGATTCAGAAGAGGAAGAAGAAGACTATTCTGAAGAATAATACCCTCCAACTGACGACAAGTATAAGCATCTAGAAGAACGGTTGAGTGCAATGGAAATCCAAAATGTGCCTGGCTTGGACTTTGAGGAGTTGGGGTTAGTATCGGGGATTGTCATTCCTCCAAAATTCAAAGCACCTGTGTTCACCAAATATGACGGAGTCTCATGCCCCAAAATACATCTCCGGTCCTATGTAAGGAAGATCTAGCCCCATACCGCTGACAAGGATTTATGGGTACACTTTGTTGTACCCCAAAATTTGCCCTCCCATATTCTCCAAGATTTGTCAAGAATCAGTCAAACAGAATTTTTCTTTTCAGTCTAGCCAAATTAGGGTTTTCATGGACTTTTGATACAGTTCAAACAAATTATTAGGGTTTGGTTGATTTTGGCTCAGGTTTTGATCAGGCAGGCACTTCTGTGAAAATTAAGACAAGAATCAGGGTTTTGTGCGCATATTTCTCAGAAAAGAATTAATTCTATCAGTGCTTTTCAATTTACTCTGAGATATGGACTGAGGCTGTTGATTGAGAATTTGCAGTATATGTACTGAGGCTGTTGACTGAGAATTTGCTGTGTTTGGACTTAATCAGTAAAGGCAAAGGAATATGGACGTTTTGTTTGATTAACTGTGCAATGTTTTGGATTATTCGGAACGCCGGACGTTTATTAATTATTTCTTTTTCTAAGTCAAAATAATTGGATTTACTTCCAGTTGTTTCAATTTAAGAAATTCAAATGATTAAATAAACAGGGATTTGAAAGAAGGAATTAACTGACAAAAAGGGATTTTTATTCATATTTAATTATTTGTTACAAATTATTATTTAAACAACTGTAAATTTATTTACATTTTGTTTCCAATGATAATGTTACAAATAATTGAAGAATGAATTGAAACTATCCTAAAATTTCCTAAGTCTCCATCTTATATCCAATGCTCCTTTGCTCAATTATCTTTACCTGCAAAAACAAAGAAAAGAAAAAGTCAAATGCAGATAAAATAATTAAAGAGCAGACAGATAAAAATTGGATTCATCATTAAAAGCAACTGGCCGGAATCAGTTTGCCCTCTCTGGAAATCACAAGATTTCTCTTGGTTCACAAAGAGGGATGGAAGTTTGCTTGCAATTAAAGTATGAAATGCACAAGTATACAAATTGCACAAATTCAAAATGGTCAAACAAACTGCATAGTTCATGATTCAAGTTTGTCAAACATACTGCATAAATCCAAAATTCCAAACCAAGGATAAAAGGCAAACTGAACTAGGCCTAACCAAATCAAAAAGGCAAGCTGAAAGTTACAATTTCAAATTGTCCAAAGCTGTCCAAAAGGCTATTCAAGCTATCAAACAAGTACAAAATGCTATCAACAAGAAGCAGAAAATCTGGAAAAAGGAGATAAGAAGTATGCAGAGGAAAATATGCATTGCAAGCAACATCAAAATCACATCACTTTCCAGCCAAGTTGCTTTTTCAGAAAATAGTACATCTAAGCAATAAAAAATGCTTAAAAACTGTAGAGAGAGAAAAAGAGAAAAAAGAAGAAAGGCTTACAGGGCTTAGGCTTAAGAATATAAAAACAAACTGTTATAGAACAATAGAGGAGGCAGAAATAACACAAACAAAAATACCACAAGCTTCAAGCCTAAAGCAAAAATCTCTCAAACTGTAACATACAAACAACCACTCCACAAACACTTTCAAAACAAACTTTCAAAAACATTGAAAACTTTTCAAAAGATACACACCTTTGTATACATTCAAACATGGATCCTTATAAAGGTTGCCACAACAATGGCCTCTTTTCAAAACATTTTCAAACCCACACACAAAGCACCATTTCAAACAATTGAAAACACAAGGCAAGTGATCTAAGCAAGTAACTAAGAGCCCATGGATAACCATGGATAGAAAGGGTGCTAATACCTTCCCTTTCTATAATCTACCCCCCGAACCCAAGAAAACATCTCAAAGGTTTTTGCTGTGCTTTTTAACCTTTCCTTAGGATAAAATAAAAAGTCGGTGGCGACTCTTGCTAAACCGAAACATTTGCGAAAACAAACGCAAAACCTCAAGTCAGTTATCCCACCGTATCACAGAACTGGCGACTCTGCTAGGGACTAATTTAAAAGTGGGGTTACCTTAGGGTTTAGATCACCTTTACTTTCTTGTTTTGATTGCCTTGATTGCTTTACATTTTGGGTCCTTGTTTGGGTTTGTTGTAAATCCTACACCCGGATTTGGGGGCACCTTTTTAGGTAAATAACAAAAAAACTGTGAGGGAACTGTGCGAGGTATACCGACACGGTTGAAGCAGTAAGCTATGTTAGTGTGACATATTTGTGAGTACCGATAACCCTTGAGTTCAATCAAGGAGAGTACGGGGCCGCTGAGTGATGTCGTGAAGCACTAACAAACTCTTAGAACCTTAATTGACCATCTTAGCCTTTTTAGGGGTAGTGAGATGACCGACTTTGGTGTAGTCCGAAGTTGGTAGATACTCGATACTACACTCATTGAGGGTTGTTTTCTTGGAATATTTTGGTCGCCAGTTAAGTGGTTAAACCAAAACAATGAACACAGAAAACAATCCAATGATATTGAGCTCCTTAGAACCCGGTTTCTATTTCTAGGACAGGATGAGCCGACTAACTTCAAGAGGGTACTTACCTACAAACCCCATGCAAGCCTAAACCTAAGGACTTGTTTGCTTTGTGTGAATATGATTACCTGTATATACACTCACTTGCTTTTGCATACATGTACATAACATCATAACATCATACCATAACATTTTCCCTAACCACTTCAAGGATCTCGAGGGTTCTTTTGATGCAGGGTTACGTTGAACCAGACGTCTACCAAGGGGCAAGAGGTTTTCTCCTCTAAGCAAATGCCATCAACGATCAAGTGTAACAACTTGAATCAGGGGCTATGACCCACTTGACATGGTGAGCTTGATTCTCATGGAAAGACATCCACCGGTGCAAAGTTCTCCAATCAAAGATCAAGTGCAACAACTTGAATCAGGGGCTATGACCCACTTGACATGGTGAGCTTGATTCTCGTGGAAAGACATCCACCGGTGCAAAGGTCTCCAATCAAAGATCAAAGTTCAACCTCTAACATTTTCTTGTGTTTACCCTAAGAGATCCTTGAAAACATGCATCCACATATCATGCATTGCATCATGACAGTTTTTCCTTTTCAGGTTTCCTTACTCTCCTAATGTTTATTTCAGTAAGAGATGGCCCTAGAGAGGACTGTCAAGGATATCCAGGACCAAAATGCTCAGCTTCAAGAAATGTTCTTGAACCTGTCTCTGGGACAAGAAGAAATGAAAGATCTCCTCACAAAGGGCTTGGTCCAGGAGACTTCAAACAATGCCAGGAGTTATCAGTTGAAAGCACTGCAGTCTGAGCTGACAACAATGAGGATCCAAATGACGGGGCAACTGGTGGGCCAGATGGCTCTCATCCAGGACTTGGCTCAAAGACAAGAGGAACTAAGAGTTCTCGTCAACCAACTGATTCAGGACAACTGTTGTACCCCAAAATTTGCCCTCCCATATTCTCCAAGAAATTGCCAAGCCAAGCTTCAAAATTCCCCAAGGGTTGCACAGTGCAAAGGTCTCCCATACAGTCAAAACTAGGGTTTGTGTTCTGGTCAAGAAAATGAAGTTTCCAAAGGCCCAATCAAGTCTCACATGCCTACAAATATGGTCAAATACCCTCATATCAAGTTTCAAGGCATTCAGCTCAAAATTGCACAGTCAAAAACCCTAATTGCACTACAGTCAACTGTAGGGGCAAAATGGTCATTTGGCAGTCAAAAGTTCAAATTTTTGGTCAACATATCATTTTGAAGCCACAAACATCATTTGATCAATGCTTGATCATGATTCTCAAAATTTGGCTCAGAAATAATCAAGATGCAAAAGTTTCCTTATTTGGACAGCTGAAAAAGTCAACTGAAATTGACCAGGGCATAACTTTCACATGGACTATCAGAAAAATTCCATCCAAAGCTCATTTTGAAGAGAAAGACATTTCCTACAACTCATCTTCACACTTCAAGTCCAAGAAATGCTCTCACAAAAAGTTATCAATTTCAACATTATAGGTCATTTTCAAAAGTCAACAAAAAGGGACTTTAAGTCAAAGGCCATAACTTGAGATTGGTAAATCAAAATGACATGGGACCAAAGGAATTGGTTAGAGGACTCAAAGACCTTTCCAAAATGTCCAAGAACATGAGAAAATCTTAAAACTTGAGCAAGTTATGCCTTGTAGAAGTTGGGAAATTTTTGGATATTTTGAAAAGTCAACATTGATTCAAATGACCTAAAATTGCTAATGGGCCCATTTTTCTTCCATAATTCATCTTCCATGACATGCGCACGACCACTTGGCCCAAAGGGAAGTATTTTCTCATTTTTTATTTATTTATTTGAATTTTCATTTATAATAATTCGCTTAAATCAATTAAATATGTGAAAAATATTTAACTTAACCTAACCAATCTTTTTATACATGTTTTAGCCTAAAGATTTCGTGCTTGTACCAATATGGAAAGATTTGGGTTGATTGGCTTGATTTTGAACCAAAAACACATGGAAAAAGATATGAAAAAATCTTAAGAAATCAAATTTCCAAAATCAATGAATGCAATGGATTTGATTGATTTTTCTTGACCTAATTCACTACTACATATGCTAGGATCACAACCCTAATCAGAATACACACTAAGCTGCGCAAAAGAGCACAAAGCAAACTTGAAATTTTTCTCCACAAAGTCAATTCTGAAAACATCCTTCCAGGGCGATTCAAGACCTAATTCTTGTTCCATTAGCTTCCTTGAAGGTCACTGGACATATTCCAATCAAAAACAACAATCAAAACGCAAGGAATTGGTATACAGCATTCCAAATATTTCATAAAAAACTCATAATCGTGTTCTCAAATTGAGGCATTTTCATAACATTTTATTCATGGATTCTTATTCCTCATTTGATTCTGAAGCTAACCAATGCATTTAATTGTCTTTTTATTTGCTATACGCGATTATGCCATGTTTGAGTTTTAGGGTTTGCAGAGTTTGAAATTGGGGATTTTGAAACGAGGAAAAATTGAGACTCAAGACTACCACCATTCAAACCAGCGCATTTGGACGAAGGCAATGGAACCCTCGCGCTCAATTTATGAGCGTCAGAGGGCTAATCGTTATTTTCCCATAAGCTGTCTAAGAGAACGCATGAGAAACCGTGGCCAATGTGTTCTTGTTTCAGAAAAAAATAAAACACGCGAGGAAGATGAATGCGTGGCGTGCGTTGGTTGGTCCTTTTAAATTTCGCGCGCAGAAACCCACTAATGCGTTGTTTCATATTATATTAATTGTTGTTTATTTATTTAACAAACGCGTGATAGTGGTCCAGTGGCAGGTGTGAACGTTGGCAATGCATATGACCTGGGTTCGAGTCCCAGGTCTACGTTAATTTCCATATTATTTTGCAATACCTATTCCTATGCAGTTTCAAAGGTGGAGCGCACCATACATCCTCCAGATCAAATCGCCCACGTGCCTAGTGGAATCAAACCAAAGGCTGAGATTGAAGGGACACCCTAAACCCTAGTCAGTATGCCAGCAGGTTGTCTGAAAAAGTCAAACGGACCAGGTTGTTGGGCCAGATTTCTCAATTCATACCTCCACTTTGGGGACTACCACCCCTTAGGTTTGCATAATTTTTGCTTTCTTTATTTTTTTTTTAATTCTATTTTTATTTTAATTATTACTTGTTTAATTAATTAATTATTTTCATAAAAATAAAAATATACAATAAAAATCAGAAAAAAGGAAAAACATAATAAATATTTTATTTTAATATTTCCTGTAAATAAATGCATGTAAATTAATTAGTTTAAATTAGGGTTTTTAATTTTAATTCCTTTCATAACAAAAATCTAAAAAATATAGAACTAGGTTTAATTAATGTTTTATTCTTTTTTATTTTTCTTTTTCACAATAATATTATTATTTTATTTATTTTCATAATTAAGTGCATTAGGTTTAAATTAGGTTAAATTTTAACGTCTTCTTAATAAATTAAAATAAAATAGAATTAGGGTTTGCGTCGTATTTTGATTAATTCTTTTTTTATTAAATCCTAAAATACTAAAAATACCAAAAAAAAAATAATTCCTTTTTCATTTTTATAAATTAATGCCATGTATTTTAATTTTTGCAAAAGGGTCCAACGCCCTCGTTTCGTTTAATTCTCATTAATTCGCGTATTTATTTTATTTCATTATAATACTTATGTATCTCTCCCGAAGCCATGTAAATTACTTCTCGCACTTTTAATTCCTTTATTTTTCTGTCAAATCGGGTTCGAGAAACTTTTGGCGATGTGGACCCGCGCCTTTGTAATAGCTTTAGACTTTTACTTTTCCTCGCAAATATTTTTAACTGTTAATCAAAAGCATGCAAGAATGAATGTCCAAATAAAAGCAATGCGTAGAACACCAAAAACATGACAAGACAAATATCTGAAAATGACACACAAATCACACACCACCCCTAGGGTACGCCTCACTGTTGCCTTGCCTCGAAAGGTGATCGTCGAGTAGAGGATGTTTTAGTAAGTCCTCATGATCCGGGAACCTGGCATGAGGGTAGCTTCTAAGGTGTCTTCCTATTGCTCCGGTGATCACCATGTCCCGAACCCCGAATTGACCCGAACACCTCCAACGGTGGTGCTACCTACCTCTCAATGGTGGGATGGCACTACTTTAAAGGACATTTACACAGAAGAATTCCTTAGGGTAGGTAGACGACTCTAGATACTTGCTCTAATTTCAAAGACAAATCAAAAATACTTTTCACACCGACACCTTTTCAAAAAGCTTTCGAAAGCAATTTTTCAAACACTCTTGAGGACTGATACAAGAGTCGAACTGGAATTTTCAAAGAAACTTTTTAAAACCCACAGTTGAAAAGCAAACAAAACCATTTTGAAAACACAATGTGCAAGTATCTAAGAGCCCATGGATAGAAAGGGTGCTAACACCTTCCCTTTCTATAATCTACCTCCCGAACCGAGAGCAATCTCTATAAGGAATTTTTCTGTGCTTTTGTCCTTTCCATTTGGAGAAAATAAAAGACGGTGGCGACTCTTGCTTCCGCAACATTTCGCGAACCAGCTTTAAACAGTCAGTTCCAGATCCACCGATCACAGAACTGGCGACTCTGCTGGGGACCCTTTATAAAGTGAGGTGTACCTTAGGACTAAGATCACTGTGTTTTCAATTGTCTGAATTGTTTGCTTTATTATTGTGGGTACTGTCTTGGGAGTTCTATAGATCCTAACCTGGATCTGGGGATACCTTCTTAGAAAGTAGCAACAAGGCTGTGAGGGAACTATGCGGGGTATACCGACATGGTTGAAGCAGTCTGCTACGTTGATGTGGCACTTTGGTGTGTACCGGTAACCCTTGAGTCAATCAAGGAGAGTACGGGGCCTCCGCGTGGTGTCGTGAAGCATCAACAGACCTTAGGAACCTTAATTGAACCATCTTGGCCTCTTTAGGGTAGTGAGATAACTACTTTGGTGTACTCCGAAGTCGGTTGATACTCGATACTACACTCAATTGAGGGTTGTTTTCTTGGGATATTTTGATCGCCAGTCAGTGGCTAAATCGAAACGATGAACAATGAAAGCAATCCGATGATATTGAGATCCTTAGAACCCGGTTACTTTGATAGGACAGGTATGAACCAACAAACTGAAAGAGGGTAATACCTAGACCTCATGCTGGCCTAAACTCTAAGAGTTTCTCTTGTGTGACTTGTGTGCCTTTGTACTTGCCTACTTGCATGCTTGTTAGCTGACACATGAACTACTTGCAGGTTTTGTTTATAGTCCTTAATTAGGACTCATAACAAGGTTTACCGAGTTTCTTGCAGGTTTTGTTTTAGTCCTTAATTGGGACTCATGACAGTTTTTACTTGAGCTTCTTGCAGGTTTTGTTTATAGTCCTTAATCGGGACTCATAACAAGAGTGTACTAAGTTTCTTACAGGTTTTGGTTTGCAGTCCTTAATTGGGATTCATAACAGGGCTACTCACATTACCCCATGCATACCATAACATCATACCATTGCATACATCCTAACCAATTTCAAGGATCTCAAGGGTCTGTGATGCAGGTCATGATGAATCAAACATCTAGCAAGGGGCAAAGAGGATTTATTTTCCTCTAGCCAAGGTTGTCAGGGGCTATGACCCACTTGATATGGTGAGCTTTGACCCTTGGAAGAAAGATTCCCAACAAACATGAAGCTCTTTCAATCAAGCTACCGGATCCAAATGCTAACAAAATTTCCTGTTTATCCCGCGAGATCCTTGAAAACATTGCATGCATATCATACACATCATTGCATAACAGGTACCCTTGTTACATGCCACATACCCTCTTCGCTGTTTATTTCAGCAATGGCTTTCCAATCAAACACCCAGGAGTTCCCTACTCAAGAGACTCAGTTCAGGGAGATCTTCCTAAGCCTATCCAAGGGGCAGGAAGAGTTGAGAATGCTCCTCATGGGGAATTTGGTCAAGAACAGTCCAGAAGACGTTAAAGATGAACGGCTGAAACATATGCAAGCTGAGATAGACGTGATGAGGATTCAGATGCTGGGGCAAATGGCCCTTATCCAAGGCTTAGCTCGGGAACAAGAAGAGTTGAGAACTGTGATCAAACAGCTTCAGCAAGACAGTATGAAGCAAGTAGCCAAGGCTGGAGACCAAACCGGTAATCAGCCTCCAATAAGTCAAAGGCTTGGTTCAATGAATAGACCTCTCCAAGCTGCTACTACTTCACAGCTCCAACCACAACCTCGCCCAGAGCAACGGGTTGATCAGAGCAAGCCCAGAAGGCAATTCACCCAGCTCAACACGTCGCTGTCCCAAGCTTTGCAACACCTGTTGAAGTTGAATCTGGTGACGTTGATAGGACCTCACCCTAATCCTAAGACTTCTTCACCCAACTATAATCCTGGGGCCAGGTGCGCATACCATTCTAACAGCCCGGGGAATGATACTGATGACTGTTGGAAGTTGAGGTACAAAATCCAAAGCCTGATTGATGAAGGAGCTGTGGAATTCACCCCAGATGGTCAGGTCGAGTTCTTCTACTATCCCTGCGAGGTTCACCATTTGAAATGACAAGCCCTGAGACTAGAAGACTTTTGTTCATTCGAATGCTCAAGTTGTAATTTTCTTTTGATTGTTCAAACATTTGTTCATTGTTAAATGTTGTTATTTCATTAATGCATCGCATATGTCTGTTTTGAAGCAATATATTCGCATTTATTATGCTTAAAACTGTTTTCATATTTTTGTGATGTTCAATGCTCGGTTAACAATTCTAAGCCTCTTGAGGGAGGATGACGAAAACGATACCGCGATCATTACAGTATGCTTTTGAATAGACCCCGCTGATGAGGTACAGGCATTGTTTCAATCCCTAAACACTGGAGTTATAAGGATGATAATCCCTCGTCAACCCCTTTGAGCCAAAGAAGTAGGAGTTTTTCTTTTCGAAATTTAAAACCCTTAATCATAACCTGGGGCAGGGTAATCTCTCAGTTGATCCAAATGCATAACGAATGGCACTGAAGAAGTCCTTACAAAACGAAGAAAGACAGTGATGGTTCCGAATAATCAATAAAGAAAGGCAGTCATTATCTCAAAAAATAAAAAAAAAACCCATTAAGTCAAAACCTATGAAGGAGACTTATAAAACTGGGGCATCCCGCTGACTGTAATCACAAAAGAAACAGTCCAGGCAAAAAAAAATAGGGATAATAAAATAAAAAAAAAGAGGTCACATAAACCCTCAACAAAAAGAAATGACTGCCCATTCAGAATAAATCATCATTATTTGAACCATCATTGGTATATCAAAGCAAAGACTCAAACAAGGTCTAACGCATGGTCAGCTGAGTTTAGGTTTGAAGAACATCACGAAGAATGGGTGGGTACAAATAAAATTTGAGCCTTTATCCTTTGTTTCTTAAACCGTGAACCAGGCCACGTTATAACCCTTAAAAGTCCTAGCTGAAGCATGGGTTAGTTCGAAAGCATACTGTTACGAAAGGTATCCTGACTCCTGAAGGCCTACGGTAAATACGAAGTTGACATCACGTTTTACAAACATTCACTTGTTTTATGGAAAATAATGCATTTTCAAAATCTTCAAGACAGACATAAGCTTTGCATTTTTGACATAACTTTGTTTGCATATGACTTTTTGTTTGAACAGCAGGGAAATTCGCACGACGAATGCCTAATGAACAGAAGTACCTCCAATCAAGGGGCACAACATGATCATGGTCCAATCATCTGGGGCAGTCCAATCAAGATTCGGAGAATCTCTCAAGGGCCAAATAGCCTGGGGCAAATCTCCGCCTAAGTCACTTGGGTCATTTCAACAACGAATCTTGCACGATCAGACATCTTCTGGTAACATGGCAACATAAACAGCCAGGGGCACCTCCCTGCATTCTAAGAACATGGACATAGTCGAAAGAATACTACGCATAATCAAAGACCCGCTAGGTTGACATACCTAGGCAAAAATTAGGGCTTCCCGGCGAACCAAAAGGGTTCGGGCAAAAATAAGGGATGAAATGAAAAAAATCTGTACACCCGGCGAGTCGAAAACCTGAAAAGGAGACTTGGGCAAAAATGGGTATCCCGGTGGACTGAAAACCCGAAAGGGTGGTCCAGGCAAAAGTTAGGGATCAAAGCGTACGACTATGTCCTGCTATCTTGTCACCTGTCTACCAGAAGAAGGGCTGTCCATCAACAACTATCAGCACCTCACAGGTCCTCCTCTCCCTACATCAGAAACAGGGGCAATAAAGAGTTGTCCAAGCAATCTAATTGTTCTGTCCTCCAAGGTATCAAGGTGAGTTCAGCTAAAGAACATAACCAGTACATCTAAATTCCCCAGAGAATAAGTCAACAGTCAATGCATTCTTCTCTAAACAGTTATCAACCTTAAGGAAGATGGGTATCCTCCCGCAGATCTCAACCTTCCCCAGCAGCATACAGTCTTAACAAGCATCCCTGGAAGTCTTGGTCTAAAGATTGTTCCCCGGCAGCATATCAAATATTCAAAGGAATCACTTCCCCCGCAGTTCAAAACTCCCCCAGGAGAATCCAATCTAGTTCCCCAGGAAATTTAGAATTCATATCCCCAAGCAATAAGCTTATCCCCAGTAGATTCTGGAAGCTTATCCCCTCGCAGAGCACGAGCGCGTCGTCCGGCTTGATTTAAAGAGTTATTTCCTTAAACAGGATATAACTGGGTTATCCTCAGCCAAAGGCCACGGAAAGAGTGTCGTCGACAAAGTCTTCTTATCCCCAGCGAAGTCTATCAACACTTCCAGCACAACAAGGATATCCTCAGCAAGTTATCAACAATTCAGCAAAGCATCCCTCTTCCCACAGAGTATTGCTTCCCAGCATGGTCGCTAGAATATCTTTTCTCCCTGCAGAATCTTCCATTTGCCAAGTTTATTCCGCAACCGAGTCATCTTCTCCTACCGGTATTCTTGCAGTTATCATCCCCAGCGGAAGCAAAATCTATTCTCCAACAGCAGCCCATGAGTGACTTCCCGGCATCCGTCAAGGATTTACTTTCCTAGACAAAAACATACATTCATAAATCATCACATATATCATTATAGCATGCATAGACGCATTATATCATACAAATCTCACTTATGTTGAGAACATCATTGCTTGATCCATATCATCCATTGCATATGACTGACCTTTACCTTTCAGGAAAGATGCAGTTGAAATTCTCAACCATCTGTTAAGACCTAGACCGGTTCAGTTAATCGACTAAAAAGATTTCTTATCCAGTCCAAGGCCTTCTCTAGTCCAGCTAAATCGACTCCCAACAGATTTTTCTGATGAAGACTCAGCAGAAGTTATTCCAGATTATAATTTCCTATTGGTCCTCTCTCCGACGGTGCATGAGATTTCCATTTTAGGGTTTTCTTTAAGATTATAATTTTCAGATGTTTCCCTCTCCGACGGTGAGTGAGGTGATAGTCTCCTATGGTTCCCTCTCCGACGGTGAGTGAGGTGGTAAGTCCTTTTCAGATGTTTCCCTCTCCGACGGTGAGTGAGGTGATAGTCTCCTAGGGTTCCCTCTCCGACGGTGAGTGAGGTGGTAAGTCCTTTTCAGATGTTTCCCTCTCCGACGGTGAGTGAGGTGATAGTCTCCTATGGTTCCCTCTCCGACAGTGAGTGAGGTGGTAAGTCCTTTTCAGATGTTTCCCTCTCCGACGGTGAGTGAGGTGATAATCTCCTATGGTTCCCTCTCCGACGGTGAGTGAGGTGGTAAGTCCTTTTCAGATGTTTCCCTCTCCGACGGTGAGTGAGGTGATAGTCTCCTATGGTTCCTTCTCCGACGGTGAGTGAGGTGGTAAGTCCTTTTCAGATGTTTCCCTCTCCGACGGTGAGTGAGGTGATAATCTCCTATGGTTCCCTCTCCGACGGTGAGTGAGGTGGTAAGTCCTTTTCAGATGTTTCCCTCTCCGACGGTGAGTGAGGTGATAGTCTCCTATGGTTCCCTCTCCGACGGTGAGTGAGGTGGTAAGTCCTTTTCAGATGTTTCCCTCTCCGACGGTGAGTGAGGTGATAATCTCCTATGGTTCCCTCTCCGACGGTGAGTGAGGTGGTAAGTCCTTTTCAGATGTTTCCCTCTCCGACGGTGAGTGAGGTGATAGTCTCCTAGGGTTCCCTCTCCGACGGTGAGTGAGGTGGTAAGTCCTTTTCAGATGTTTCCCTCTCCAACGGTGAGTGAGGTGATAGTCTCCTATGGTTCCCTCTCCGACGGTGAGTGAGGTGGTAAGTCCTTTTCAGATGTTTCCCTCTCCGACGGTGAGTGAGGTGATAATCTCCTATGGTTCCCTCTCCGACGATGAGTGAGGTGGTAAGTCCTTTTCAGATGTTTCCCTCTCCGACGGTGAGTGAGGTGATAGTCTCCTATGGTTCCCTCTCCGACAGTGAGTGAGGTGGTAAGTCCTTTTCAGATGTTTCCCTCTCCGACGGTGAGTGAGGTGATAATCTCCTATGGTTCCCTCTCCGACGGTGAGTGAGGTGGTAAGTCCTTTTCAGATGTTTCCCTCTCCGACGGTGAGTGAGGTGATAGTCTCCTATGGTTCCCTCTCCGACGGTGAGTGAGGTGGTAAGTCCTTTTCAGATGTTTCCCTCTCCGACGGTGAGTGAGGTGATAGTCTCCTATGGTTCCCTCTCCGACGGTGAGTGAGGTGGTAAGTCCTTTTCAGATGTTTCCCTCTCCGACGGTGAGTGAGGTGATAGTCTCCTATGGTTCCCTCTCCGACGGTGAGTGAGGTGGTAAGTCCTTTTCAGATGTTTCCCTCTCCGACGGTGAGTGAGGTGATAATCTCCTATGGTTCCCTCTTCGACGGTGAGTGAGGTGGTAAGTCCTTTTCAGATGTTTCCCTCTCCGACGGTGAGTGAGGTGATAATCTCCTATGGTTCCCTCTCCGACGGTGAGTGAGGTGGTAAGTCCTTTTCAGATGTTTCCCTCTCCGACGGTGAGTGAGGTGATAATCTCCTATGGTTCCCTCTCCGACGGTGAGTGAGGTGGTAAGTCCTTTTCAGATGTTTTCCTCTCCGACGGGGAGTGAGGTGATAATCTCTTATGGTTCCCTCTCCGACGGTGAGTGAGGCGATAATTCCTTTTCATATGGTTCCCTCTCCGACGGTGAGTGAGGTGATAATTCCTTTTCTTATGGTTCCCTCTCCGACGGTGAGTGAGGTGACAATTCCCTTTCAGATTATAATTGCCTATGGTTCTCTTCCCGACACTGCAAAGATGGTAATTCCCGCTAAGATTTTTTCTCAACGAGCGTTGTTGAAGTTAAAAGTCGCCCAAGGTTCTCTTACCGTTCGTGCTAAGGTAGTAACCATCCCTGGTTCATTCATCATCTTGTGAAGCTCCAGATTCAACTCCTGTGACCAGTCAGGACATACCTATACCAAACATCTGAAAACCAGTTCCTGCAACGTGTCAGGTACTCATGTTTCTTTTGCAGGTATGCAGGTTCTCGCTAAGGAATCTCTTACGCGATCAACATCCAGATGGCATCTATAAGCCCATCATCCTATTCATCGACCTCTAAATGGCATCTATAAGCCCATTCCCATCACACTGCCACTATGTGAGCGCAAATTTCTGGGCACTCTAGTGTTCAATCATCTTCTACCCTCGGATTACGAAAGGCACGTCAGCCAATCTGCATCCTCAGGTCTAAGAAGATTGAACAGGGGCAACTGTTGTACCCTAAAATTTGCCCTCCCATATTCTCCAAGAAATTGCCAAGCCAAGCTTCAAAATTCCCCAAGGGTTGCACAGTGCAAAGGTCTCCCATACAGTCAAAACTAGGGTTTGTGTTCTGGTCAAGAAAATGAAGTTTCCAAAGGCCCAATCAAGTCTCACATGCCTACAAATATGGTCAAATACCCTCATATCAAGTTTCAAGGCATTCAGCTCAAAATTGCACAGTCAAAAACCCTAATTGCACTACAGTCAACTGTAGGGGCAAAATGGTCATTTGGCAGTCAAAAGTTCAAATTTTTTGTCAACATATCATTTTGAAGCCACAAACATCATTTGATCAATGCTTGATCATGATTCTCAAAATTTGGCTCAGAAATAATCAAGATGCAAAAGTTTCCTTATTTGGACAGCTGAAAAAGTCAACTGAAATTGACCAGGGCATAACTTTCACATGGACTGTCAGAAAAATTCCATCCAAAGCTCATTTTGAAGATAAAGACATTTCCTACAACTCATCTTCACACTTCAAGTCCAAGAAATGCTCTTACAAAAAGTTATCAATTTCAACATTATAGGTCATTTTCAAAAGTCAACAAAAAGGGACTTTAAGTCAAAGGCCATAACTTGAGATTGGTAAATCAAAATGACATGGGACCAAAAGCATTGGTTAGAGGACTCAAAGCCCTTTCCAAAATGTCCAAGAACATGAGAAAAGCTTAAAAATTGAGCAAGTTATGCCTTGTAGAAGTTGGGAAATTTTTGGATATTTTGAAAAGTCAACATTGATTCAAATGACCTAAAATTGCTAATGGGCCCATTTTTCTTCCATAATTCATCATCCATGACATGTGCACGACCAATTGGCCCAAAGGGAAGTATTTTCTCATTTTTTATTTATTTATTTGAATTTTCATTTATAATAATTCGCTTAAATCAATTAAATATGTGAAAAATATTTAACTTAACCTAACCAATCTTTTTATACATGTTTTAGCCTCAAGATTTCGTGCTTGTACCAATATGGAAAGATTTGGGTTGATTGGCTTGATTTTGAACCAAAAACACATGGAAAAAGATATGAAAAAATCTTAAGAAATCAAATTTCCAAAATCAATGAATGCAATGGATTTGATTGATTTTTCTTGACCTAATTCACTACTACATATGCTAGGATCACAACCCTAATCAGAATACACACTAAGCTGCGCAAAAGAGCACAAAGCAAACTTGAAATTTTTCTCCACAAAGTCAATTCTGAAAACATCCTTCCAGGGCGATTCAAGACCTAATTCTTGTTCCATTAGCTTCCTTGAAGGTCACTGGACATATTCCAATCAAAAACAACAATCAAAACGCAAGGAATTGGTATACAGCATTCCAAATATTTCATAAAAAACTCATAATCGTGTTCTCAAATTGAGGCATTTTCATAACATTTTATTCATGGATTCTTATTCCTCATTTGATTCTGAAGCTAACCAATGCATTTAATTGTCTTTTTATTTGCTATACGCGATTATGCCATGTTTGAGTTTTAGGGTTTGCAGAGTTTGAAATTGGGGATTTTGAAACGAGGAAAAATTGAGACTCAAGACTACCACCATTCAAACCAGCGCATTTGGACGAAGGCAATGGAACCCTCGCGCTCAATTTATGAGCGTCAGAGGGCTAATCGTTATTTTCCCATAAGCTGTCTAAGAGAACGCATGAGAAACCGTGGCCAATGTGTTCTTGTTTCAGAAAAAAATAAAACACGCGAGGAAGATGAATGCGTGGCGTGCGTTGGTTGGTCCTTTTAAATTTCGCGCGCAGAAACCCACTAATGCGTTGTTTCATATTATATTAATTGTTGTTTATTTATTTAACAAACGCGTGATAGTGGTCCAGTGGCAGGTGTGAACGTTGGCAATGCATATGACCTGGGTTCGAGTCCCAGGTCTACGTTAATTTCCATATTATTTTGCAATACCTATTCCTATGCAGTTTCAAAGGTGGAGCGCACCATACATCCTCCAGATCAAATCGCCCACGTGCCTAGTGGAATCAAACCAAAGGCTGAGATTGAAGGGACACCCTAAACCCTAGTCAGTATGCCAGCAGGTTGTCTGAAAAAGTCAAACGGACCAGGTTGTTGGGCCAGATTTCTCAATTCATACCTCCACTTTGGGGACTACCACCCCTTAGGTTTGCATAATTTTTGCTTTCTTTATTTTTTTTAATTCTATTTTTATTTTAATTATTACTTGTTTAATTAATTAATTATTTTCATAAAAATAAAACTATACAATAAAAATCAGAAAAAAGGAAAAACATAATAAATATTTTATTTTAATATTTCCTGTAAATAAATGCATGTAAATTAATTAGTTTAAATTAGGGTTTTTAATTTTAATTCCTTTCATAACAAAAATCTAAAAAATATAGAACTAGGTTTAATTAATGTTTTATTCTTTTTTATTTTTCTTTTTCACAATAATATTATTATTTTATTTATTTTCATAATTAAGTGCATTAGGTTTAAATTAGGTTAAATTTTAACGTCTTCTTAATAAATTAAAATAAAATAGAATTAGGGTTTGCGTCGTATTTTGATTAATTCTTTTTTTATTAAATCCTAAAATACTAAAAATACCAAAAAAAAATAATTCCTTTTTCATTTTTATTAATTAATGCCATGTATTTTAATTTTTGCAAAAGGGTCCAACGCCCTCGTTTCGTTTAATTCTCATTAATTCGCGTATTTATTTTATTTCATTATAATACTTATGTATCTCTCCCGAAGCCATGTAAATTACTTCTCGCACTTTTAATTCCTTTATTTTTCTGTTAAATCGGGTTCGAGAAACTTTTGGCGATGTGGACCCGCGCCTTTGTAATAGCTTTAGACTTTTACTTTTCCTCGCAAATATTTTTAACTGTTAATCAAAAGCATGCAAGAATGAATGTCCAAATAAAAGCAATGCGTAGAACACCAAAAACATGACAAGACAAATATCTGAAAATGACACACAAATCACACACCACCCCTAGGGTACGCCTCACTGTTGCCTTGCCTCGAAAGGTGATCGTCGAGTAGAGGATGTTTTAGTAAGTCCTCATGATCCGGGAACCTGGCATGAGGGTAGCTTCTAAGGTGTCTTCCTATTGCTCCGGTGATCACCATGTCCCGAACCCCGAATTGACCCGAACACCTCCAACGGTGGTGCTACCTACCTCTCAATGGTGGGATGGCACTACTTTAAAGGACATTTACACAGAAGAATTCCTTAGGGTAGGTAGACGACTCTAGATACTTGCTCTAATTTCAAAGACAAATCAAAAATACTTTTCACACCGACACCTTTTCAAAAAGCTTTCGAAAGCAATTTTTCAAACACTCTTGAGGACTGATACAAGAGTCGAACTGGAATTTTCAAAGAAATTTTTTTAAACCCACAGTTGAAAAGCAAACAAAACCATTTTAAAAACACAATGAGCAAGTATCTAAGAGCCCATAGATAACCATGGATAGAAAGGGTGCTAACACCTTCCCTTTCTATAATCTACCTCCCGAACCGAGAGCGATCTCTTTAAGGAATTTTTCTGTGCTTTTGTCCTTTCCATTTGGAGAAAATAAAAGACGGTGGCGACTCTTGCTCCCGCGACATTTCGCAAACCAGCGTTAAACAGTCAGTTCCAGATCCACCGATCACAACAACCAACTGGGGCAAACATCTGAGGTTGAAGAGCAAGTCACCACTCAAGACGACAAGGGGAAGGCTCCTCTACTTGCTTCAGGGTTACAAGCCCAGTGACAACCTCGCCAGCATCAACGGGGTAATCGGCGTAAGCAAAATACGTCGGGGAGACAGTTCACTGAGACTGACATACCGTCATCTCTAATACTGCAGCGTTTGTTGGAAGTCAATCTGACTGCTTTGAGGGATCCTATTCGGAAGCCCAATACCTCTGCTCCTAACTATCATCCCGACGCATTTTGTGTTTACCACTCCTACAGCCCGGGACATGACACCGACGACTGTTGGGCCTTGAAGAACAAGATTCAAGATCTGATTGACATTGGAGTGCTGAGGTTCATGCCAGACGGCGAGATGAAAATCTTCCGTTAAGGAGTTCTCCACCTGAAGTGACAAAGCTCAAACTGAATTTTCAAAGTTATAATTTCTTTTGTTCTCAAACAATTACCTGTTGATGTCAAAACTCTGTTTTCATTAATGCATTGCATATGTTTGTCTTGAATTCATCCATTCGTTTCACTACTCTTATGCTTTATTTATGATATTTGACTCCTGATAAAAAGCTGCAAGCCTTTAGAGGGAGGATGACGAGACAATACCATAATCTCATACAATATGCTTTTGAACAGACCTTGCTGATGATGTACAGGCATTTCTTTCAATTCCCAAACATTGGAGTTATAAGGAAGATAATCCCTAGTCAACCCCTTCGAGCCAAAGAAGTAGGATTTTTCTGTTCTAAACAAATCGAAACCTATGATATAAACCTGGGGCAGGGTAGTCTCTCAGTTAATTCAAAAAAGTGTGCATTGAAGTTCCAAACTCTCAGTTCGTAACACAAAAAGAGAAAAGCATTCCTCTAGACAGTGATGGTTCCCTATCACATAGGTAGTCAATCTCTCAAAAGAGAAAAGCCCACCAAGCCAAAACCTATAAAGGAGGCTTAAGAAAGCTGGGGCATCCCGCTGACTGTAATCCCAAAAACAGGAACAATCAGGCAAAAGTTAGGGATAACAAATCAAAATCAAAAGAACGAGGTCGTTACAAATCCTCAACAACATGAAAAATGTTGATAAATAAAAAGGAGATGATGACTGTCTCCCAAATTCAATTGGTGAACCATCACCCAAAAAGTTGTCCCAAACTCAAACAGAGTGCGACGCACAATTAACTGAGCTTAGGGTTGAAGAACATCACGAAGAGCGGGTGGGTACAAATATACTTTGAGCCTTTATCCTTTGTTTCTTAAACCGTGAACCAAGCCACGTTACAACCCTTCAAAAGTCCTAATTGAAGCATGGGTTAGTTTGAAAGCATACTGTTACAAAAGGTATCCCGACTCCTGTAAGGCTTTGCTCTAAATCTTGTGTTGATTTGTCTTATAAAAAGTTTTCTGCTAAAAAACGCATTTTTCAAAAACTTCAAGACAAACATAAACTTTGCATTGCTTGAATATCACTGTTTGCATTTGACTATTTGTTTGACAGCGAAAAAATTCATACAGCGAATGTTCGGAGGAACGAAAACTCTCTCAGTGAGTAAAATCACTTCAAAAGGATGACACTTCCAACGATAAGTCTCATATAAACAAGGGGCATGTCATGTCACTATCCAGTTAACCTGGGGCAGTCCAGTCAAGGTTTCAACAAATCTTTCAAAGTTCAGTTAACCTGGGGCAGTCCAGTCAAGATTTCAAGAAATCTCTTAATTCGCAGAGTAATCTGATTTAAGACTCCTTCATCATCACTTGGGGCATTCGAATGTCAAAAGTGTTCAACAGTTCCTTCATCACCTGCTGGAAGTTACAACCACCAACAGAATAACGGACAATTGAAGCTCCTAAAAATCTGTTTCTCTCAAGAGTGAAGACTCTCATCCTTATCACCTCAGAAGATGGGTATACTCCCAATTTCTGACCCTTAACAAAATCAAGATCTAGATATAGTTCAAGATGTGACCCAAGACTTGGCGACATTCTATAACTTATTCAGATTTGCTTCCAGATATAGTTCAGATGTGACCCAGATTTGGCGACATTCCGTAACTTATTCAGAATTTCCTTCTAGAAATAGTTCAGATGTGACCCAGGTTTGGCGATATTCCATAACTTATTCAAGATTCGCTTCTAGATATAGTTCAAGATGTGACCCAAGATTTGGCGACATTCCGATACTTATTCCAGATTTGCTTCTAGAGATAGTTCAAGATGTGACCCAGAGATGGCGACATTCCGTAACTTATTCCAGATCAACACCTGCAATGGTCAAAATATTCTCGACTTCCCCAGCCAGAGAGCCTTCCAGAAGCTAACTCCCCTCAGAGTCATGTTTCAAAGTCCCCGGTGGAGCCAAAACTGTCAATCCCCAACGAAGCTAAAACTTCCAACTATCAATCCCCAAGCAGAGTGAAGACTCTCATTCTCAGTTCCTTACAGGATATTCGAATATTCTCCAGTGAAGATCTCCTCAAGACAGGAATCCCCAGTAGATTGGCATACAACCCAAGCTCCTGTTTCCCCAACAGTGGTCCCAGGATTTCTCACTTTCAACAATCAAAAGATTCTTGCCCTCCCCTGCAGCAGTCAAGGATTCACTTTCCCGACAGCAATCAAGATTTTTCCTATCCCCAACGGAGTTCATCAAATTCCCCAACATAACTTACCAGTGGAATCCCCAGCGGAGTTCTCATCAAAGCCTCATCAAAGTATCTCTTCCTACAGAGTAATTCCCCGCAGAGTAATCTCTCCAACAAGTTTATCCCCCGACGGAGTCATCTTCTCCTACCGGTTTATTCTTGCAACCATCATCCCCAGCGGAAGCGAAGAACTCTACTCTTCAACATCAGCCCAAGATTCCACAAACTCCTGGCAGTCGTCAAGGATTTATTTTCCTAGACAAAAATACCTTCATCACATTATCATACACCATGACGCATGCATATACGCATCATATCACACAATCTCATTTATTCTTGAAAACATCATGACCTCATGCATTTCATACATCATGACATTGCATACAACTGATGTCTTGCCTTTTCAGGAAAAAGGACAACCCAAAGATGATTACTATCAACTTTCACAATTCCAGATTCGATTCCTGTATCTAGCCAGGGCATATCTGTGAGTGATTGATTGTAGATTCGATACCTGTATCCAGCCAGGGCATGTCTACATGAAGAGTTTAGAGATTCGATTCCTGTATCCAGCCAGGGAATATCTGTAGACGACCAATTCCAGATTCGATTCCTGTATCCAGCCAGGGCATATCTGTAGACGACCAATTCCAGATTCGATACCTGTATCTAGCCAGGGCATATCTGTGAGTGATTGATTGTAGATTCGATACCTGTATCCAGCCAGGGCATATCTGCATGAAGAGTTTACAGATTCGATACCTGTATCCAGCCAGGGCATATCTGTAGACGACCAATTCCAGATTCGATACCTGTATCTAGCCAGGGCATATCTGTGAGTGATTGATTGTAGATTCGATACCTGTATCTAGCCAAGGCATATCTGCATGAAGAGTTTAGAGATTCGATACCTGTATCCAGCCAGGGCATATCTGTAGACGACCAATTCCAGATTCGATTCCTGTATCCAGCCAGGGCATATCTGTGAGTATTTGATTGTGGATTCGACACCTGTATCTAGCCAGGGCATATCTGCATGAATAGTTTAGAGATTTGATACCTGTATCCAGCCAGGGCACGTCTGTAAGCAACCTTTTGAAGTTCCGGGTTCGATTATTGTATCTAGCCAGGGCATATCTGTGAGCAATTGATTGTAGACTCGATACGTGTATCTAGCCAGGGCATATCTGCATGAAGAGTTTGAAGATCAACCCCTATAACATGCCAGGAAATTATCTTTCTTTCTCAGGTACGCAAGTTTTCGCTAAGGAATCTCTTACGCGATCGACACCCCGAATGGCATCTTTAAGCCCATCTCCACAACTATCCATTACACTTCCAAATGGCATCTATAAGCCCATTCCCGACAAGTTTCTGTCACATCTCCAGATGGCATCTATAAGCCCATCCTCCTATCCACCATCTCTCCAAATGGCATCTATAAGCTCATTCCCGACATCACATTGCTGATACTCCACTATGCGAGTGCAAATTTCTGGGCACTTTAGTGTTCAATCATCTTCCACCTTCGGATCACGAAAGGCACGCAAGCCAATCTACATCCTCAGGTCTAAGAAGATTGAACAGGGGCAACTGTTGTACCCCAAAATTTGCCCTCCCATATTCTCCAAGATTTGTCAAGAATCAGTCAAACAGAATTTTTCTTGTCAGTCTAGCCAAATTAGGGTTTTCATGGACTTTTGATACAGTTCAAACAAATTATTAGGGTTTGGTTGATTTTGGCTCAGGTTTTGATCAGGCGGGCACTTCTGTGAAAATTAAGACAAGAATCAGGGTTTTGTGCACATATTTCTCAGAAAAGAATTAATTCTATCAGTGCTTTTCAATTTACTCTGAGATATGGACTGAGGTTGTTGATTGAGAATTTGTAGTATATGGACTGAGGCTGTTGACTGAGAATTTGCTGTGTTTGGACTTAATCAGTAAAGGCAAAGGAATATGGACGTTTTGTTTGATTAACTGTGCAATGTTTTGGATTATTCGGAACGCCGGACGTTTATTAATTATTTCTTTTTCTAAGTCAAAATAATTGGATTTACTTCCAGTTGTTTCAATTTAAGAAATTCAAATGATTAAATAAACAGGGATTTGAAAGAAGGAATTAACTGACAAAAAGGGATTTTTATTCATATTTAATTGTTTGTTACAAATTATTATTTAAACAACTGTACATTTATTTACATTTTGTTTCCAATGATAATGTTACAAATAATTGAAGAATGAATTGAAACTATCCTAAAATTTCCTAAGTCTCCATCTTCTATCCAATGCTCCTTTGCTCAATTATCTTTACCTGCAAAAACAAAGAAAAGAAAAAGTCAAATGCAGATAAAATAATTAAAGAGAAGACAGATAAAAATTGGATTCATCATTAAAAGCAACTGACCAGAATCAGTTTGCCCTCTCTGCAAATCACAAGATTTCTCTTGGTTCACAAAGAGGGATGGAAGTTTGCTTGCAATTAAAGTATGAAATGCACAAGTATACAAATTGCACAAATTCAAAATGGTCAAACAAACTGCATAGTTCATGATTCAAGTTTGTCAAACATACTGCATAAATCCAAAATTCCAAACCAAGGATAAAAGGCAAACTGAACTAGGCCTAACCAAATCAAAAAGGCAAGCTGAAAGTTACAATTTCAAATTGTCCAAAGCTGTCCAAAAGGCTATTCAAGCTATCAAACAAGTACAAAATGCTGTCAACAAGAAGCAGAAAATCTGGAAAAAGGAGATAAGAAGTATGCAGAGGAAAATATGCATTGCAAGCAACATCAAAATCACATCACTTTCCAGCCAAGTTGCTTTTTCAGAAAATAGTACATCTAAGCAATAAAAAATGCTTAAAAACTGTAGAGAGAGAAAAAGAGAAAAAAGAAGAAAGGCTTACAGGGCTTAGGCTTAAGAATATAAAAACAAACTGTTATAGAACAATAGAGGAGGCAGAAATAACACAAACAAAAATACCACAAGCTTCAAGCCTAAAGCAAAAAGCTCTCAAACTGTAACATACAAACAGCCACTCCACAAACACTTTCAAAACAAACTTTCAAAAACATTGAAAACTTTTCAAAAGATACACGCCTTTGTATACATTCAAACATGGATCATTATAAAGGTTGCCACAACAATGGCCTCTTTTCAAAACATTTTCAAACCCACACACAAAGCACCATTTCAAACAATTGAAAACACAAGGCAAGTGATCTAAGCAAGTAACTAAGAGCCCATGGATAACCATGGATATAAAGGGTGCTAATACCTTCCCTTTCTATAATCTACCCCCCGAACCCAAGAAAACATCTCAAAGGTTTTTGCTGTGCTTTTTAACCTTTCCTTAGGATAAAATAAAAAGTCGGTGGCGACTCTTGCTAAACAGAAACATTTGCGAAAACAAACGCAAAACCTCAAGTCAGTTCTCCCACCGTATCACACACTTCTTCTAAGACAGTCTGTCTGGAACTCAACTTGATTGGTTTTATCAGTTAGAAAGAGCCAATGTTCATAACTGGGAAGATCTTGCTGCACCCTTTTACAAACAATACCAATACAATGCTAATCTTGCACCTACCCGCACTCAACTTCATAGTATGGCCATGGTGTCAAGTGAAGGCTTCAAGGACTATGCACAAAAATGGAGGGACTTGGCCGGAAGAGTTCAACCTCCCCTATCTGAAAGAGAGTTGGTAGACATGTTTTTGGGAACCTTGTCTGGTCCCTTCTTCAATCACCTTATTGGGAGTTCATCGGCGGGTTTTACTGAATTGATATTGACCGAAGAAAGGGTAGAAGTCGGGATAAAGAATGGAAAGATTCAAAAAGATGCATCCTCTGCTGCTGTAAGGAAGCCATTCATCAGAAAGAAAGAAGTGGTTGTTGTATATCCTCAGAGAAACCAAGATAGGACCGAACGTCGTCCAATGGTGGGGGCTGTTATGATTCCTAAACCTGCGCCTGATCAGCAAAGAAATAACCAACCAAGAATGGAAAGACTAGCCAGACAATTCACTAGAATTAATATGACACTATATTAAGTATTGCCGCATTTGTTAAGATCCAACCTAGTGACCTTGAAAGAAGCTCCAAAGAACCCTAACACAACCTCCCCTCACTATCATCCCAATGCCCGTTGTGCATACCACTTTGAGAGTCCCGGCCATGACACTAACAATTGTTGGGCTCTTAAGAACAAAGTAAAAGACCTCCTTGAAGCCAAAGAGATTGAATTCGATGCGCCAGAAAAGCCCAATGTCATTTCTGCCCCTATGCCCAAGCACAGCCATAATACCAACGCCATTGAGGAAGATATGTTTGTTACTTCAGTTGATGAACTTATGACCCCACTCCTAACTATCAAAAATAACTTATTGAATGCCAGTTGTGATACGGTGGCAGAACCGACTGTTAATACTGGTTTGCGTTTTGCATTTTTTATTCGCAAAATGTCGCAGTAAGTAAGAGTCGCCACCGACTTTTATTTTATCCAATCACGAAAAGGAAAAAGAACAGAAAAAACCTTTTTCGAGAATATTTCTGAGTACGGGGGTTGATTATAGAAAGGGAAGGTGTTAGCACCCTTTCTATCCATGGTTTTCCATGGGCTCTTAGGTACTTGCTCATTTCTAAATTGCTTGTGTGTGCTTGTTTTGGGAAAATAAAGTTTACTTCGTGATAACCCTTGTATCAGTCCTTAAGGATGTGACGAAGTTGTTTTGAAAATTGTTTGAAAAATGTTGGTGTGAAATTTGTTTTTTGATAAAGTACCTAGGAACTATCTACCTACTCGAAAAAGACTATTCGTTTTCCTTTAGACATCGCTATCCCATTATTTAGCACCGTCGTTGGATTTTTAAGGGACATTCGAAGGGACAGATACGGTCACAAAAGCAGTGTTAGGAGGTGTTAGTAATCATCCTAAAGCCTTAAAGATATTTTTCCGAGGCAACATCCAAATGGGTCATTTGAGATCTTTCGGGGCTAGAGGACGACCACTAACAAACCCTATACTTCATGACCGTTTAACCGAAGGCAACTGAAGTGGAGTAAACCCTAGGAGTGAGCATGTGCGAGTTAATTTTTTCAGTTAATTTGTCTTTTCACATTTAGGTTATCTACCGTTTTAATTTTCAAATGTTCTTGCCATACAATCCTATTAGCATACATCTAACAGTTTATAATTGCGGAAATTAAAGTGCGGAAATAGAAATCCTAACTATTACATGGCTTCCGCAGATACAAAATTATTTAGACAGTAAATAAAATGCGGAATTAAAACCTAATTAAAGCTATTACAACCTCGGAGCAATTACAAAAATAATTAAAAAGTAATCAAAATACGCGTGACGAATTAAATGCGAGGATGATAAAAAAAATCTAATTTGAGAAAAAATATTTAAGTTATTTTTGAAGCAAAATTAATTATTTACAAAACCCTAATTTCTAATTTGATTTTAATTATGAAAAGGAGTTAAATTAACCTAATTAGAATTAAATTAATTAAATAAAGAAAATAAACATTTTATGAAAAAACAAAATGATTTTTGGGTGTTTTTTTATGATTTTGATTAAAAAGAAATAATTTTGATGTTATTTTAAGAAAAGAAATATAATTAGAAAATAATTAGTAAGAAATAAAAATAATAAATAAAGAGGAAGAATGGGCCTGCTTAAGCAATTTGAGGGGGGTGTTGCTGAAAATACTCCAGGCCCACCAAGCTGAAGCCCAGTCTACGCTGGATCCAGTGGGGCAGCTTCCTGATGGTGCACCATGGTCTCTGGAAGGTAGAGGCGTTGGATCTAGTTGATCATGAATGTGATGAGATCCTGCGGTTGAATGATGGAGGTGCATGATGAGCGCTTGAGTGGGTGATGTACAAGATTCTGTAAAGAAGAATAAAATAAGAAAGTTGCTGGGACCTGGGATCGAACTTAGGCCCTCTACCCTTTCCAACGTGCATGCTTGCCAGCTGCGCTACCTGCTTTTCTTGTCAATATAAAGGCAATAATATATAATATATGCAAACAAGTGAATTAATGGACAAAACAAAAAAAGACGCGCCAGTTTGAATGGCCTAGTGGTTAGCTGCCACGTTACTATCTTCTTCGCAAATTCGTCGTCTTAGGTAAGTAACTTATACCTACGGACATCTTCCATAGCTACAAACCTGCAAATTTCCAAAATCCAGCACAGGCATGATAAATGAATTATGGCTACACCAATCAAATTGTTTTGACCTCACGAGTGTGATGCGGTGGGAGAACTGACTTGATTGTTTTGCGTTTTATCGCAAATGTTGCGGTTAGCAAGAGTCGCCACCGACTTTTCTTTTATCCAAAAGTAAAGGTAAAAAAGCACAGGAAAGACCTTTGAGATTATTTCTTGAGTTCGGGGGGTAGATTATGAAAAGGGAAGGTATTAACATCCTTTTCATCCATGGTTTTCCATGGGCTCTTAGTTACTTGCTAGATCACTTACTTTTGTTTGAAATTAAGCTTTGTGTGGTTTTTGAAAGTATTTTGTAAAAGAGGCCATTGTTTAGGAAATCTTTGTAATGATTCTCGTTCGTAAGAATGTATACAAAGATGTTTGTCTTTTTGAAAATGTTTTCAATGTTTGTAAGATGTTTGGAAATATGTGTGTTTGTTTTGAAAATAGCAAGGATATTTGTTTTGAAATGGAGCAAGTAACTAAAAGTAATATACCAACTCTAATGTCTTTCTTGTTCATTTTCTTTTCCTTTGATATTGTTGTCTTACCATTGATTTGGTAGGCAACCCTATCTTTGGATGTAAACGGGACGGGCATGGGTCATCGTATAGCCATGATTAGCAATGTTTCAAAGTATCCTAGCATTTTTTGAGGGACTAAGATCATTTTTGTAAGGCAGCTTTGAATAGCGTCATCGAGGGTCTATGATCTTGTATTTGTTTGTTTTTGCTAAGACACTTTACATGCGTAATATGACCATTTTGTATAAGGAAACCAAGTGGGATAACCCTAAGGGTGCTTGTGTGCAAGTGTGTCATTTTAATGCTTTGATTTTGTCTTGGATTAGGGTTTTCTATTTGATTGATTTTATCTTGCCATACAAACCCTAATTACTAACATGTTATGTAAAAGCAATAAATTGAGAAATTTAAAGATTACTACACTATTACAATACTTTGTGGGAGGGGGTATACAATTTATGAATGGGGATTGCAATAATATAAACCTAATTAATCTATTACAACCAAATTGAGTTTGTATAAATATTGGAATAAATAATGTACTAGATAAATTAAATATGCAAAGATGTATATAAATGCAAAAGAAGATTTTGTTTGATTTTTTACATGGAAAAAGTTTTACCCTATACCTAGTAAATAAATCAAGATTCTCTCAAATTAATTAGGAAAAGAAAATATTTTTTTAGAGAATATTTTTAGTAAACCCTAATTCTAATTTATCAAAAGGAAATAAATTTCTTTAAGAAAAGGTAAGTATTTTTGTATTTTTTGTCTTGAAAATAATATATGGTATTTATGAAGTATTTTGGTATTTCTATATGTTAAAATAAATATTTAATAGGTGTGAAGAAAAATAAATATTTAACCTAATTCTAATTTAATTTACAAGTTTATTTAACAAAAATAGATAATATATAGCTAAATAAAAATATCTTTTATGAGAAAATAAAATAAAATAAAACAAAATATAATATTTATCATTTTTATATTTTTTATGATTAAAAAATATATTTGATAAAAAAAAAAGTAAATAAAATATTTGGGCCAGGGGTGTCATGATTAAACTGGAAGTAGCATATTAGCAAAAAATAAGAGGCCCAAGAACTGAAGCCCATGCTGCAAACAACAAAAAAAAGGTGGAAAATATGGAAAAAATGAAAAAGGCAGCGCCAAGGCTCGAACCCGTGACCTAGGGAATTTTTGCGTGCTGCCTTACCACTGGGGTGGTTGTACATCCGTTAGTCTAAGTGAAAACACAAATACATAACACAAAACATTGCCTTTCCATGTACTTCATCTTCAACCTTTGGCCAGCCGGACCCCTGTAACTTTTTCATTTCTCAACAAAAATGGAAAGTGATAACATGAACTTTATAGCATTTTACCTCACGATTCTAACCATGTGCATAACTAAAACTATAAGTCCAAGATCAGAGAGAATTTTATTGGCCCTAATTCTTAACTTAATTTTTTCAGAAACTTCAAACTTAAAATTCTCTAAATTCAAGCTATGGATATGTACAACTTCGTAGCAGTGATGTCTACATTCTATATTCACAAATGGAGGGCTAACTATGCTTGTATTAAGAGTTAGAAAAACAGAAAACTCACCTTGAAAATGGAAATCGTGTTTTGAAAATGAGCTTGCTTTAGGATGTTGTGATGATCAGGTTAGCTTCCTTGAACCTCTAGGAAGCTAATGCAATGCTTAGCTTGTCTTGAGGGTGGCTGGAATGGTCTGGAGAAGTCCACCTGTGTTACTCTGTTTTTGAACTTCAATAATGGGGAAGATGGAGTTAAAGTGATGTTTCAGGGTGTGGGATGGTTTACTTGTAAGGTAAGGAAGCCTGGGAAAGCAAAAGGCCTGAAAATGCACGAGTGAAATGGAATATTCAGTTCACAAGTCAGAAATGGCAAGTTTGGAGGTTTGGTATGCAATTTCTGATTCTAGGGTGTTTCAAGGCTTGGGCATCCGTAGTTTTAATTACAAAATGATGGCTTTATATAGAGCAAAAGGTTGGAGGACTTGTGCTTGCTTAGAAGTACAAGATCACATGTCTTGCTACATTTCTTGTTTTTGAAGCAAGTGTGAGAAATGACTTCTTAAGGCATGATTCTGATCTTGTAGGGTGGCTTGAAGCTTTACACATGTTTTGTTCAAGTTTAGAGACTTGGTTTGTGCAGAAAGAACAAGTCCAAGGCTCAAGAAATGGAAAAATGCAAAAAGCATGTGTGATACGGTGGGAGAACTGACTTGAGGTTTTGCGTTTTATCGCAAATGTCGCGGTTAGCAAGAGTCTCCACCGACTTTTATTTTATCCAAAAGGAAAGGTGATAAAGCATAAGAAAGACCTTTGAGATGTTTTCTTGAGTTCGGGGGGTAGATTATGAAAAGGGAAGGTGCTAGCACCCTTTTCATCCATGGTTTTCCATGGGCTCTTAGTTACTTGCTTAGATCACTTGCTTTGGTTTGTTTGAAATGGTTCTTGATGTGGTTTTGAAAGTATTTTGTAAAAGAGGCCATTCGTTTAGGCAATCTTTGTAATGATTCTCGTTCGTAAGAATGTATACAAAGATGTTTGTCTTTTGAAAATGTTTTCAATTTTTGGTAAGATGTTTTTGAAATGTGTGTGTGTTTGTTTTGAAAATAGCAAAGATTGTTGTTTGAAATGGAGCAAATAACTTAGAAGCTATCTACCTACTCAAATGTCTTTCTTATGCATTTTCTATTCCTTTGATATTGTTGTCTTGCCATTGATTTGGTAAGCAACCCTATCTTTGGATGTAAACAGGACGAGCGTTGGGACGTTTGTGTATTCATAGAAGGCAACATATGGAATGTTTTAGCAATGTCGTTTTAGGGACTAGATCATTTACCAAACGCAACATCGAGGGTCATCGAGGGACTACGATCTTTTATCGAGGGTCTTTGCTAAAACACCCATGCTCGAGGGACATGACTATTTTCCGAAAGGCGACAAAGTGAGATTACTCTAGAGGTGTTAGTGTGCGAGTGTATTATTTTGCATGCATTTTGTCTTGATTAGGGGGTTATCTACTTGTTGATTTTTTATCTTACCATGCATCATATTTACTAGCAATATATGAAAGGCAAGTAAAATGCGGAAAGTAAAATCTAAGCTATTTACATCATTTTAGGGGGATGGGGGTACAAACTTACAATGGGGATGAAGTGGAGACTGAAATATTACAACCATATCGAATGATAATGAAAACGATGTAAAATAAAAGGAAAACTGCATTTTGAACTGCTATGTGTCGACCCATGCTGCTATGCATCGACACATAGCTTTTCCTTGCTCCTGTAAAACAAAATCTGCTCAGTATGAGTCGATACATAATGAGATGTGTCGACTCATGCACCTTCTTGCATCGATGCGAAACGTGTATGTGTTGACTCATGCATCTTTTTGCATCAACGCGAAATGCGTATGTGTCGACTCATAGTCTTTTCCCACTTCTGTTTTGTAACCTGAAATCAGTATGAGTCGATGCATGGGGGTCATGTGTGGACTCATACCCTGTTTTTCACTAGGATGAGTCGACACATGAGGATATGTGTCGATACATGCTGCATTTTCCTGCCTTAAACATATTTTTACTGAATGTATAGGTTAGTGTTGTACCCCAAAATTTTCCCTCTCATATTTCCCAAGACATTGCAAGAATAATCTCCAAGTGGCTCAAGTTTGCTCAAGAGTTGGACAGTCTAACTATCTCCTAAGGCAGTCAACCTCAAATTAGGGTTTTGTGTTGCATCAAGGTCCTTGCATCCAAATTACCTCAAGTGCTCCCCAATGTCATAATATGTTCTCAAGTTAATCCATGTCAAATTTCAAGCCTTGCAGAGGAAATTTGCTCAGTCAATTGTTCAAAGGGTCCAAAAATCGACTGTGCTAGGACAAAAGTTAACTGTGACCCAAATATAATCAAACCTCAAGATTTTTTGTCAACATTCTCATTTTTAAGGATATTTCATCATTTGATCAAGGGTTGATCATGATTCATCAAGGATTGCTCAAAATTCATCAAGACTCAAAAGTTGCTAAATTAGGGTTTTGTAGGAAAAGTCAACTCAACTTTGACCAAGCATAACTTTCTCATACTTTATGAGAAATGAACCATCCAAATGTCATTTTGAATATGATGCAATTTCCTACAATCCATATTCACACCCCAAGATCAAGAAATGCATTCACAAAAAGTTACAAATTTGGACATTATAGGTCATTTTTGAAAGTCAACAAAAACATCTTTTTTGCAAAAGCTTATAACTTGAGCATGGAATATCAAAATGAGATGAGACCAAAAGGGTTGGTTAGAGAACATCTCAAGATTTCTAAAAAGTCCAAGAACACTTCCAAAAGTTCAAAATTGAAGAAGTTATGCATTGTTGAAGTTGAGCATTTTTGCAAAATTGCCAAAGTCAACTATCCCCAAAACTTCAAATTTTGTCAAATGGGCACATTCTTTTCCACTTGATTTGATCTTGTCACACTACACACGTGTCCTAGCTTCAGCCTTGTGACCATTTGTCAATTTTATTATTTAATTTGATTTTTTAATGAATTATTTCATTTTTAATCAATTTAAATCAAATAAAATCCAGACATTGATTATTTGATTTCTTTTTGGCTATTTCAGGACCTAATCATCATCATCAAGTGAATCAAATTCGTATCATACATTCCATGTGCAAAAATATTGGATTTTGGACAAAATTGGAAGGTTATCAATGGAGGATCAAATTAAATCTCCAAGCATTGATGTACAAGGATTCAACCCACATTTGTTGACCTAATGCATTGCAGCATATATATAAATGCAAAGCACGAGAATTCAAGGGCTAGAGACTGCAAGAATCTCAAGAACAAAACATGAAAAAAGGTGAAAAAGTGTGAAACTGAAATCATGCATAAAGGCAAATTCAGAAGCAAATCTCCACACTAATCCATTGATGGGCAATCATTGAAGCGAAACCAATCCCTAACAAGCCCTCATACGTGCCCTAAAGCTCTGTAAGTGTCTCAAAAATATGCTTTTCAGTTGAATTCGTATATCATTGTTCTTGCACTTTTCTTGCAAAATCTTGGCATATTCATGATTATCGTTCAATTTACAAGCTTTATGCATTATTTGATTGCATTAATATGGCCTGTAACCCCCTAGCCGAATTTAAGGTTCGTGGATTGTTTTTTTGGGTGTTTCTTTTTCAAGCAAAATCAACCCTATTGATGGACATGGATGTAACCAGGGGAGATAGACGAGCATGACCATGTGCTTGGAATCAATTTCCATGGCCTATAATGAATTTTAGAACGCACATGCGAATTTAGCTGCAGACATAAATCCGCAGGAAAATATCCAGGGTTGAACGAAGAAGATGAAGACGTGCCCCCCTCATATTGGCTGGTTCAAACTTGGCGCGTGTTTTTTTATATTTTCTGGAATTTTGTTTGTTTTCCCATATTATTATTTTTGATTAATCTATTGACAAATGAAGCATAATGGTCCAGTGGTCAAGGGGAGCGCTCTCAAGGCATTGTTGGCTGGAGGTCAGGGATTCGATCCCTGCCTCCAGCGCTTTACATTTTCCTTTGTTTTATTATGCAATCAGGTGCAAACCAATAGTGGAAGCCTATCATGTGTCCTCAAATCTCAAAGCACCAGATGGCCCCAGGCCAGATCTGGTGGTCCAGAATGAATGCCTACCATGAGCCAAAGTCAGCGCGTATGCATGGAATCATGAGAGTCAACACAGGCCAAGTCAATTGGGCCTTGGGAATTGCTATCAAAACCTCCAAAATCAGACCCATATACTCCTAAACTCTCTCTTTTCTTTTATTATTTTCTTTTATTTATTTATTGTTATTATTTTTATTATTTAATCAACCAACCAAACTTTTTTTCTTAATAAAATCAAAAACCAAAAAAATACTTAATTAAATTAATTTTCAGCATTTTTATTTTTGTTAATAAATATTAATTTAATTAATTTAGTTTAATTAGGAAATAACTTTAATATCTTTTGCAATAATTAAAATTAACTTAGATAATTAGGTTTTATTAACTTTGATCAAATTATTTTTATTTCTTTAAATATCAAAAATCCAAAAATATCATTTTCATTAATTAATTTAATTTGTTTATTAATTTAATAATTAATTTAGTTTAATTTCTTTTTTAATTCAAAAATAACCAAAAAAATCTTTCTTTAATAATCAAAGGGTCAAAACCCTAAAAAACTCGCGCGCAATTTAATTTCCCGCACGCGTTCCATTTTTATTCAATATTTTATCTGTTTCCCAGAATGTAATAGCTTTAATTAGGACTTTAAATATTTTTATCGCTTTATTTATTTTCCGTATTTTAATTTCAAGGGTTGCTTTTGGCGATGTAAATACCCGACGCCTTGTAATAGTTAGTTTAATTTCTGCAATTTAATTTCCACAACTTATAAACTGTTAGATGTTTGATAATAGGGAATGCATGACAAGATTGAACATTTAAACCTAAAATCAACATAGATCACCCATGACATGTATAAAGACAAAATTAATTGAAAACAACATACTCGCACATGCGCACTCTTAGGGTACACCTCACTTGGTTGCCTTCGAACGTGGTCATTGAGTATAGGAAGTTTTAGAGGTCGCCCTCTTGTCCAAAGATCATAGTTGCCTCGAAACAGTTGACTCGTAAAAATGATCTAAGACATTAGGGTTACCGCTAAGGCGTACTAACATTGCTTTGGTGACCGCACGTCCCTTAATCGAATTGACCCTTAAACTCCAACGACGATGCCACCTACTCATCAATAGTGGGATAGCATTGTCTAAAGGAAGATAACATAGAACGATTCCTTTTTCAAGTAGGTAGATGGTTCTTAAGTACTTGCTCTTTCAAAAAACAAAAACATTTCACACTTACACCTTTCAAAACAAAAACTTCTTTCAAACCCACAAACACAAAGAAAAGAAAATTTTGAAAACAATATGAGCAAGTACCTAAGAGCCCGTGGATAACCACAGATAGAAAGGGTGCTAATACCTTCCCTTTCTATAATCTACCCCCCGGACCCGAGAAACACCTCAAAAAAGGAATTTTCTGTGCTTTTTTCCTTTCCTTGTTGGATAAAATAAAAGACGTTGGCGACTCTTGCTTACCGCGACATTTTGCGAAAACAAACGCAAAATGCAAACCAGCATTCCAGAAACAGTCAGTTCTCTCCCACCGTATCACAGTTAGCTTATGGCGTATGATGGATAAACATGAACAACAAATGATTGAATAAGCCTAAACAAAGTGCAGATGACTAGTTCAAAAAGATATTAAAGTACTACATCTTGTCTTCAAAGAACAACAGCTTGTTAATGATGTAATGACAAGATGTCAAGTTAAGAGGACTTACCTTTGGGCTGCACTGGTTGTTTTAGATCTGAATGCTTTTCCAAGTGATGTGATAACCTTGTGAGTCTTCAGGAAGTTGCTCTGGACTGCTAGAACTGAGTTGGATTGTACTGTAATAGTTTTGGTATTTTTGATGATTAAGGTGAGTAGCACTACAAGGACTGTTTTTATGTTTGGACAAGCTTTGTATGAAGTGTTTGGCTTAGGGAGAGTTTGTATGGTGGAGTAACAGGTTGGGGTTCTGTTCTGAAAAAGAACAAATTTGATCTTGAAAAATCAGTCAAGGTTAACAAGAATACTGTTTTTCTGCTCAATGAGACTCTCTATTCTCTCTCTCCTCGCTTCTGAATCCAACCCCTTGTCTCATGAGACAACCCTCTTTTTGTAGACCCCTTGACAATGGTTTAGGGGGGAAAACAAACAAACCATTTTGAATTTTTTTGGCATACTGCTTTGACACTTTCTGCACACAATTTTCTTTTGCCATTTTAGTGTAATTTTGGGGTTGTCATGGTGCAGGCTTGAGCTGACTGCATAGAGCAGTTTTGGATTGTATTGGCAGCATGTATGCTTGGGATGCAGCATAGTTGTAGCATGTGATACATCATATTTTCTTCAATTTTGGACAACATAGTTGTAGCATGTCACAAATTTAGTCTTATGCACATTATGTCAAAGGCAAAAAAATTGTGACAATGTTTTAATCAATACATGGTTTTAGAATATGTAATTTTGCAAAAATGTCACTTTGTAATAACTTGAATTACTTGCATCATCTTTAATTAATTGGAGTTGTAGTAAAATTCCATGAAGCAAATGAAATTAACCAAGTATAGAAAATACTTAAAAAAATCTCAAAGTCTTGCAAAGTTGGATTTTTTATTCTCTTGACTTCTTAATGATCAAGCTTGATATTTTTGAATGTCTTGATGAAATTTGATTTTTGGGTTGTAATGTTGATCAAAAAGTCAAAGTTTGACTTTCTAGTATGCAATTGACCATTTTGCCCTTGTGCCAATTTCAAGTCTAGATTGATGTATCAGTGCTGCAAACTTGACGTCTTAGAATATCTTGTGAGCAAATACTTGAAAAATGAGAGGGAAAATTTTGGGGTACAACAGCTGCCCCTGTTCAATCTTCTTAAACCTGAAGAGTTAGATTGGCGAGTTTTGCCATTCGTGACTCGAAGGTGGAAGATGATTGGACACTAGAGTGCCCAGAAATTTGCACTCGGCAATGCGATGATAGGAGAAATGGGCTTAAAGATGCCATTTGGAGAGGTGATATAATCTTGTTGGAGATGGGCTTGTAGATGCCATCTAAGAATGCTTGTTGAATTGTAATTTGTAAGTTGGAAGAATGAGTATCAGAATTGCGTCCATGTCTGGAATGTATTTGAGATGTATCTAAATGAGTATCAGGATGACATTCGTATGTGGAGCGTATCTGAACTGTATTTAAAAGCTGAATCGGAATGAGTATTAGGATGACATCTGTATCTGGAGCGTATCTGAACTGTATCTGAAGTTAAATTAGAATGAGTTGGTCGAGTAGATATTTGTCCTGTCTGGTTTCAGGTATTAATCTTTGACCTGAGAAAGAGAGGTAGTTTTCCTGGCTTACTACAGGTATTAATCTTCAATCTCTTCATGTAGATAGTTTTCCCGGCTTTTTACGGGTATTAATCTACAATCAGTCGTCCACAAATAGTTTTCCTGGCTTGCTACAAGTATTAATCTGGAACTTAAAAAGGTTGGTCGACGAGATAGTTGTCCTGTCTGGTTTCAGGTATTAATCTCTGAGTTGAGAAAGAAAGATAGTTTTCCTGGCTTGCTACAAGTATTAATCTTCAATCTCTTCATGTAGATAGTTTTCCTGGCTTGTCACAGGTATTAGTCTACAATCAGTCGTCCACAAATTGTTTTCCTGGCTTGCTACAGGTATTAATCTGGAACTTGAAAAGGTTGGTCGACGAGATAGTTGTCATGTCTGGTTTCAGGTATTAATCTCTGACCTGAGAAAGAAAGATAGTTTTCCTGGCTTGCTACAGGTATTAATCTTCAATCTCTTCATGTAGATAGTTTTCCTGGCTTGTTACAGGTATTAGTCTATAATCAGTCATCCATAAATAGTTTTCCTGGCTTGCTACAAGTATTAATCTGGAACTTGAAAAGGCTAATGGTAGCCATCTGTTGATTGACCTTTTCCTGAAAAAGGTAAAATGTTAGTTGTATGCAATATCATGATGTATGAAATGCATGATGTCATAATGTTCTCAAAAATAAATGAGATTGTGTCGTATGAACTTATCATGTATGTAAATAGGAGGTGTGAATGTTTACGAATGCATTTTCGTCTAGGAAAACAAATCCTTGACAAATGTCAGGGCATTTGTTAAATCCTGGATTGCCGTTGAAGAGTATGTGTGTCTTCAAACTTTACTTAGAATGTCCACTGGGGATTCCTGTTTTGTTGTTTGAGGAGAACTCCGCTGGGAAATATTGAAAATTCTGTGGGGAGTATGTTTATTCCTGCTTGGGGAAAGAGTTCAGGAGTCTCGATTGTCTGTTGCTCTTACTAGGGAATCGAAGTTGAACTGACATCTGGTCGAGTCCAGGTTTCACAGTAACTTGCTGGGGATTGTAGAGTAGTCTACTAGGGAATAGGGGTTGTGGTCCTCTGATTTGTAGTAGTCGGAGAGGCAAACTCAAGCTGGAGAATCCTGCTGTTTGTTGGGGAAATAAACCTTGTTGTCGGTCTGCTAGAGAGGTGATGAACTCGTTGGGGAAGTCCTCGAGGATTCTTGAAGTTTTCCCAGCTGGGGGAAGGTTTTCAGAGATTTAAACTCTGGATGGGAGTCATCCTATGAGAATGATTTTGGGGAGATTTGTCACTGCCCCTAGTAGCGAGTGTTTGTGGCACTGCCTGGAAATGTTTGACTGTACGTAACCCTTCGTCGGGATTGACGTTCAATGCCCCAAGTGACGCAGATGGAGACTTGCCCCCGGTTACTCTACAATTCTTGGGAGATTTCTGGGAATCTTGACTGGACTGCCCCAGGTGTGCTAGATAGTGACATGTCATGCCCCCTTGTTTATAGGAGATTTGTCGTTGGAAGTTTCATCCTATTGAAAGTGATTTTGTTCACTGAGAGAGCTTTCATTCACTGGATATTCATTGTGTGATTTTCTCCGCTGTCAAACAAATAGCCATATGCAAACAGTGATATTCAAGTAATGCAAAGTTTATGCTTGTCTTGAAATTTTGAAAATGCATTTTTTAGCAAGAAATTTTTGTAAGAAAAATTCAACTCAGGATTTTGAGTAAAGCCTTACAGGAGTCAGGATGCCTTTTGTAACAATATGCTTTCGAACTAACCCATGCTTCAATTAGGACTTTTGAAAGGTTGTAACGTGGCTTGGTTCACGGTTTAAGAAACAAAGGATAAAGGCTCAAAGTGTATTTGTACCCACCCGTTCTTCGTGATGTTCTTCAATCCTAAGCTCAGTTAATTGTACGTTTGAACTCCAATTGAGTCTGGGATGAAGTTTTGGTGATGGTTCAAACAAGTTAAGTTTGTTGGAAGGCAGTCATTTTTGAAACATTTTTTTTCATGTTGTTGAGGATTTGTAATGACCTCTTTCTTTTGATTTGCTATCCCTAATTTTTGCCTGACTGTTCTTGCTTTGAGATTACAGTCAGCGGGATGTCCCAGTTTTTTTCTTTAAGTCTCCTTTGCAGGTTTTGACTTAGTGGGCTTTTATTTTTTTTGAGAGATAATGACTGCCTATGTGATAGGGAACCATCACTGTATTTTGATTCCAGAGGAATGTTTTTGATGTCATTCGTTGTATTACGAAATGAGAGTTTGCGGCTAAACGCGCATTTGAATTAACTGAGAGACTACCCTGCCCCAGGTTTTGATTAAAGGTTTCAACTTTGTGAAAAAGAAAAACTTCTACTTCTTTGGCTCGAAGGGGTCGACTAGGGATCATCTTCCTTATAACTCCAATGTTTAGGATTTGAAAAAAAACGCCTGTAAATCGTCAGCAAGGTCTGTTCAAAAGCATACTATATGAGATTATGGCATTGTTTTCGTCATCCTCCCTCTAAAGGCTTGTAACTTTTAGCAAGAGTTGAATATCATAAAGAGAGTAAAAAGCATAGTTTAAATGTAACGAAAATGAGTGGATCAAAACAAGACAAACATATGCAATGCATTAATGAAAACAAAGTTTGACATTAATAGATAATTATTTGAATAACAAAAGAGATTACAACTTGAAAATTCAAATGAACAAAAGCTTTCAATGATTCGTCATAGGAGCAGTGATTATGTTTGGAGTCTCCAGAGGGTCAAACTCGATCTCCTTGGCATCAATCATGTCCTGGATCTTATTCTTCAGAGCCCAACAGTTGTTTGTGTCATGCCCTGGGCTACCAAAATGATAAGCACATCTTGCATCTGAGTTGTAGTTAGGAGAAGAAGTCTTAGGGTTCGGATGAGGAGCCTTTAACGTAATCAGCTTTGCCTTCAACATGTGATGTAGTGCTTGAGCCAGTGACATGTTGATCTTAGTGTATTGTATTTTATGCGCGACCTCCTTACGCTGATGCCCCTGTCTTTGTTGAGCAGGCGTAGGATTAGAGATCAAGATTGCTCCTACGTGTTGGTCATGACGAATCTTTTGACTATACACATCATTGGACTCTTTCTTCCCACTGTATGGCTTTTTCTGAGCATTAGAGGGTGTAACTCCTTGGATCTTTCCACTTTTGATGCCACCTTCGACCCTTTCACCAGTCAGTATCAGCTCGGTGAACCCGGCCGAGGAGCTTCCGATCAAGTGATTAAAGAAAGGTCATGTCAGAGTTCCCATGAAGATGTCAATCAACTCCCTGTCAGTTAAAGATGGTTGCACCCTACCAGCCAGATCTCTCCACTTTTGGGCATATCCTTTGAAGCTCTCGTTGGAACCCATGGTCATGTTCTGCAACTACACACGAGTTGGTGCAAGATCAGCATTATACTGATACTGCTTGTGAAAAGCAGCATCTAAATCCTCCCAGGTGTGGATGCTAGAACTCTCCAATTGATAGAACCACTCGAGTTGAGTCCCTACCAGGCTTTCTTGGAAGAAATGGATCCAAAGCTTTGAATCAGTTGTGTATGGTTGAATCTTGCGGACATAAGACTTTAAGTGCATCTTAGTGCAAGAGACTCCATCGTACAGGGAAAAAGTAGGGATTTTGAACTTTGGCGGGATGACCACTCCAGAAACCAAACCCATGTCTCCTAAATCCAAGCCAGGTGTTGTACCCCAAAATTTGCCCTCCCATATTCTCCAAGAAATTGCCAAGTCAAGCTGCAAAATTCCCCAAGGGCTACACAGTGCAAAAGTCTCCTATACAGTCAAAACTAGGGTTTGTGTTCTGATCAAGAAAATGAAGTTTTCAAAGGCCCAATCAAGTCTCATATGCCCACAAATATGGTCAAGTATCCTCATATCAAGTTTCAAGGCATTCAGCTCAAAATTGCACAGTCAAAACCCTAAATTGCACTACAGTCAACTGTAGGGGCAAAATGGTCATTTGACAGTCAAAAGTTCAAATTTTTGGTCAACATATCATTTTGAAGCCACAAACATCATTTGATCAATGCTTGATCATGATTCTCAAAATTTGGCTCAGAAAATCATCAAGATGCAAAAGTTTCCTTATTTGGACAGTTGAAAAAGTCAACTGAAATTGACCAGGGCATAACTTTCACATGGATTATCAGAAAAATTCCATCCAAAGCCCATTTTGAATAGAAAGACATTTCCTACAACTCATCTTCATACTTCAAGTCCAAGAAATGCTCTCACAAAAAGTTATCAATTTCAACATTATAGGTCCTTTTCAAAAGTCAACAAAAAGGGACTTTAAGTCAAAGGCCATAACTTGAGATCGGTAAATCAAAATGACATGGGACCAAAGACATTGGTTAGAGGACTCAAAGACCTTTCCAAAATGTCCAAGAACATGAGAAAAGCTTAAACATTGAGCAAGTTATGCCTTGTGGAAGTTGGGAAATTTTTGGATATTTTGAAAAGTCAACACTACTTCAAATGACCTAAAATTGCTAATGGGCCCATTTTTTTCCATGATTCATCATTCCAAACATGTGCACGACCACTTGGCCCAAAGGGAAGTATTTTCTCATTTTTTATCTATTTATTTGAATTATTATTTATATTAATTCATTTAAATCATTTAAATATATGAAAAATATATAACTTGACCTAATAAATCTTTTCATGCATGTTTTGGACTCAATATTTCGTGCTTGTACAATTATGGAAAGATTTGGCTTGATTGGATGCTAATTGATACAAAAACATGTGAAAAAGATATGGAAAAGATCTTAAGAAATCAAATATTCAAAACAATGAATTACAAGAGATTTGATCAATATTTTTGACCTAATGCATTCACTACAAAGGCTTGATCATAAACCTAATCGTGCTACACACAAAGCTGCGCAGAAGAGGCCATTGCAAACTTGGAATTTTTGTCAAAAAAAGCAATTCTGAAATCATTGTTACAGGGGGATTCAAGGCACAAAAACTATTCCAATAGCTTCCTGGGAGATCATTGATCATATTCCAATCAAAAACATCAAGCTTTGCGCTTTGGAACGGTATACAGAAGTCCCTCTTGTTCCATATTCTTTCATTATCGTGTTTCATTATTTATGCACATTCATGGCATTCTAACTATATATTCATGATCAGTGAAACATTTGCAAACTAACCCATGCGATTAATTGAGTTTTTGCAAGCTGTAGGCGATTCCACCATGTTCAATTTCTAGGGTTTGCAGAGCTTAGAATTAGGGCTTTTGAAATAAAGCAAAATTGGGGGACGAGACCAAAACCATTGAACTTGACGCATCTGGACGAACAGGAAGCACCACTCGCGATTAATTTATGGACACCATAGCTCTAGTCGCTATTTTCTCGAAACTGACCTTAGACAACGCACGTAAAACCGTTGCCTTATATTTTGTGTTTCAGGCACGCGAGGAAGACGACTGCGTGGCTGCCAACGATTGGCTAATTTAAATCTCGCGCGCTTTAATCCACTAATGTTTCGCTTTTCTTTTATATTATTTACTTGTTACTAATATATCAAAAAGGTTCAGTGGCTCAGCTGGCAAACGCTCATTGCTTCAACATCCAAGACCTGGGTTCGAGCCCCAGGTCTGTATAATTTCCATAATATTTTTCATTAGCAATTCCCATGCAGCGCCAGTGTTAAGACACACCATGCATCCTCAAAGATCCACAGACACGCGTCCATCAGAAGCAATCCAAGGGTGCAAAATTGAAGGCACATCATATACCATGGTCAACGCATGTGCACGCTGCATGGAAAAGTCAAATGGATCAAGCTTAATGGGCCAAAATTTCTTGGATCATACCTCCTAATTTGGGACTGAATCCCCCCCTGGTTTGCAAATTCCACATTTTCATTATATTTTATTTTCAATTGTTATTTTATTTTCTTTGTTGTTTTCATTTAATTAATTAATTTTACCAAAATATAAAAAATGCCTAAAAATCAAAAAAGGACAAAAAAATATAATAAATACTTTATATTAATTATTTTCATAAACAAATTGCATGTAAATAAATTTAACCTTAAACTAGGGTTTTAATATTAATTCTTTTCATAAAAAATCTAAAAAATGTAGAACTAGGTTTAATTGATAATTTTTATTCCTTTTAATTTTTTCTTTCCCATAATATTATTTATTTATTTATTTTTATAATTAAATTGTACATAAAAAAATTAGGTTTAATTTAGGTTTCAATTTAATATTTTCACAATAAATTTAAAAGCCATTAGAATTAGGGTTTGCATTCAATTTTAATTTTCATTAATTCTTTTTTTCTATTAAATCTTAAAACACTAAAAAAACACCAAAAACAAATTCTTGCTTTCTTTTAATTTTAATTTTAATTCCTCGTTAACTTTAATTTTTTGCAAAAGGGTCCAACGCCCATATTTTTAATTGTTTAATTTCGCATATTTATTTTATTTCGCTCAAATAATTATGTATATGTCCCAAAGCTTTGTAACAATTACTTCTCGCACTTTTTAATTCTTTTGATTCTTTACTTTTCCGTCAAATCGGGTCCGGTTTAATTTTTGGCGATGTGGACCCGCGCCATTTGTAATAGCTTTAGATTTATTTTTCCTCGCAACTTTTAACTATTAAACAAAGCATGCAAGAATGAATGGCCTTAAATAAAATCAAGCGTAGGTCACAATGAACATGACAAGACAAATACAAATGAAAACGACACACGAATCGCACACACCACCCCTAGGGTACGCCTCACTGTTGCCTTGCCTTCGAAAGGTGATCGTCGAGTAGAGGATGTCTTAGTAAGTCCTCATGATCCGGGAACCTGGCATGAGGGTAGCTTCTAAGGTGTCTTCCCATTGCTCTGGTGATCACCATGTCCCTACAAACTTGAATTGACCCGAACACCTCCAACGGTGGTGCTACCTACCTCTCAATGGTGGGATGGCACTACTTTAAAGGACATTTACACAGACGAATTCCTTAGGGTAGGTAGGTTCTCGTAGATACTTGCTCTAATTTCAAAAACAAATTCAAAAATACTTTTCACACCGACACCTTTTCAAAAAGCTTTCGAAAGCAATTTTTCAAACACTCTTGAGGACCGATACAAGAGTCGAACTGGAATTTTCAGAGAAACTTTTTAAAACCCACGTTGAAAAGCAAACAAACCAATTTTGAAAACACAAATGAGCAAGTATCTAAGAGCCCATGGATAACCATGGATAGAAAGGGTGCTAACACCTTCCCTTTCTATAATCTACCTCCCGAACCGAGAGCAATCTCTTTAAGGAATTTTTCTGTGCTTTTGTCCTTTCCATTTGGAGAAAATAAAAGACGGTGGCGACTCTTGCTTCCGCGACATTTCGCGAACCAGCGTTAAACAGTCAGTTCCAGATCCACCGATCACAGAACTGGCGACTCTGCTGGGGACTTAACTTAAAGTGAGGTGTACCTTAGGGTTAGTTTATAACTGTGTTTTCAATTGCTTTCCTTGTTTGCTTTAAATTGTGGGACTGTCTTGGGAGTTCTATAGATCCTAACCCGGATCTGGGGATACCTTCTTAGAAAGTAGCAACAAGGCTGTGAGGGAACTGTGCGGGGTATACCGACATGGTTGAAACAGTCTGCTACGTTGATGTGGCACTTTGGTGTGTATCGGTAACCCTTGAGTTCAGTCAAGGAGAGTACGGGGCCTCCGCGTGGTGTCGTGAAGCATCAACAGACCTTAGGAACCTTAATTGAACTATCTTGGCCTCTTTAGGGTAGTGAGATAACTGACTTTGGTGCAGTCCGAGGTTGGTTGATACTCGATACTACACTCAATTGAAGGTTGCTTTCCTGGAATATTTCGGTCGCCAGTTCAGTGGCTAAATCGAAACGATGAATAATGAAAGCAATCCCGTGATATTGGGAACCTTAGAACCCGGTTACTTTGATTAGGACAGGTTGAACCCACCAACTTCAAGAGGGTACTACCCAAACCCCATGTTGGCCTTAAACCTTAAGAGCTTGTCTTGTGTGCCTTGTGTGCCTTACATGTTTGTCTTTGTATATATCTGTGGTGTGTTTAATCATAGCATCATGACATCATCTAGCATCATATGCATTGACTAACCATTTCAGGGGTTCGAATTTTCATCTTTGTTCTTGTTTTGTAGGACATGGAAACTGTTCGTAGAAAGACAATTCAAATCAGTCTTGTAAGGATCCCTCCTCAGCTTAAGGAGCTTATATCCAGGATTCCCGAGAACTCTTCATTCAGTGAAAGGCATGGAAGCCTCATCAGCTTGGTCAACACCAACGTTGAGGAAGATATGATAAAGGTCCTGTTCCAGTTCTTTGATCCTCTGCATCACTGTTTTACCTTCTTGGACTATCAGTTGGTACCTACATTGGAGGAGTTCTCCCGACTCCTGAAGATCCTTATCCTTGATCAGCTACCCTTCAACGGTACAGAAAAGGAACCTAAGCTTGAAGAGATTGCTAAAGCCTTGCACCTACAGACATCTGACCTCAAGGGATATTGGGAAGTCAGAAGTGGTATCAAAGGGTTCTTAGCCAGGTTTCTGTTTGAAAAGGCCCTTGAATGTTGGAACTCCCTTGACTTGCAAGCTTTTGAAGAGGTTGTGGCCCTTCTTGTCTATGGTTTGGTGTTGTTCCCTAACCCCGATCAGCTTATTGATATCAGTGCCGTTCAGATCTTTATGTCCAGGAATCCCATACCTACATTGCTGGGGGACATCCTTCACTCATGTTACACTCGAACCATGAGAAAAAGAGGTGTCCTTATGTGTTGCACTCCTCTCCTGGGAAGGTGGTTTATTTCGCACCTTCCGCAACCAGTCTTGAAGAATGAGCGGGGTTTGAGATGGTCACAACGGTTGATGACTCTTACACATGCAGATATACATTGGTGCCCTAGGTCCAGAGAAGATGTCACTATCATTGATCGTTGCGGGGAGTACCCTAATGTTCCTTTACTTGGAATCAGAGGAGGTATTACTTATAGTCCATGCCTGGCTTGGAGACAGTTTGGTTATGCTCGGAGGGACGGTCCTCATGACATATTAATTCCTGACATAGTTTTCGACTTCGACAACGATACTCAAGGACTTCGCCAGAGATTTATCAGAGCTTGGAGGATGCCCAGTAGGATAAACAGCAAGACACTGGGGCACAGGAATTCCATCCCGTTGGAACCTTATCTCAAGTGGGTACGAGCCCGCTCCCAGAAGTTAGTGATGCCTTATCCTCATATGCTCCCAGTAATCAGAGAACCAGTCCTGGAAGGGGAAGTGTCCTATACTATTCAGCACCCTGATATGCCCACATCCTGGGAAGAGATGCAGAAGAGCTGGATCCAGCTTAAGGAGGAAAGGAATTCTCTTGAAACTAGTCTGCATGCCAGTGAAAAGAAGGTCTTGGAACTCACCCGCCTGTTGCATGAGGAGAGGAATCTCAACACTTACATAGCTCCAAAGAGGATGCGCAGTGTATTTTGGGATTGATTTGATTTTTTGTACTTTTGCCCAGGAGGCCTTAATGTATTAAACAATGATTTCCTTAATGATAACGTATGTTTCTTTTTGTCTACAACAAATTTGAACTTTCGAACCCTTGAATGCATTGCATAAACACATCTCATTCATCATGTGCATAGCAGGTTTTTCCCCTTTTCAGGTTGCTTACAGTTCTTCGCTGTTTATTTCAGCATCATGAATCCCGAATCTGCATCAACTGAGACATCGATCAAGGCTCTTCAGGTGCAGAATGCGCAGTTTCAAGAATTAATCAAGGGTCTGGCTCAAGGCCAAGAAAAACTGAAGGCTATGCTCCTGAAGAAGGAGAAGAAGAAGAAGAGAAGAACTGTTCTGTTCAACTCGGGCCGAAGGTTTGGCAATACTCTGCAGCATGAAGAGGCTGGTTCTTCTGTTGGCAAGAGTCCTTCTCAGGCAGAAGTAAAGGTCCCTAGTCCGGTAGTCTCCGACAACGAGACAGATTTTGATGAAGAGCAGTACCCTCCTACAGACGACAGATATAAGCAACTGGAGGACAGGTTGAAGGCTATGGAGGTTCAACAGGTACCTGGGCTGGATTTCGGAGATCTGGGTTTCTCAACTGGTGTGATTATCCCCCATAAGTTCAAAGCACCATCCTTCTCTAAGTATGACGGGGCGTCTTGTCCCAAGCTTCATTTGAGGTCCTATGTTCGGAAAATTCAGCCGTACTCTGCGGATAAGAATTTATGGATCCACTTCTTCCAGGAGAGTCTTTCAGGGACTCATCTCGAATGGTTCTATCAGCTGGATGGGACCAAGGTTCGTAACTGGGAGGAGTTGGCTACTGCTTTCTACAAGCAATATCAATATAATGCCGACCTTGCCCCTACACGTACCCAGCTCCAGGGTATGTCGTTAGGTGCAAGCGAAGGTTTTAAGGAGTACGCTCAGAAGTGGAGAGACTTGGCTGGCAGGGTGCAGCCATCATTGACTGATCGGGAGTTGGTGGACATGTTCTTGGGGACCCTATCTGGGCCATTTTTCAACCATCTCATCGGGAATTCATCTGCAGGGTTCACTGATCTAATCTTGACTGGAGAAAGGATTGAAGCTGGGTTAAAATCTGGAAAAATTCCGAAGGGTGCATCATCTAGTTCTGAGAAGAAACCCTTCAAGAAGGAGTCTAGCGCCGTATATGGTTCCAGGAGATCAGAGAGACATGAGCACCGCCAATCTGTCAGTGCGGTAATGATTGCTAAGCCTGCTGCCGCTCCCCGGCCAAACAATCCTCAGAAGTTTGAAAGGCCCCGGAGAGAATTCACCCGCTTAAATATGACTTTGTCGCAGATCCTGCCACAGTTGCTCTCAACCAACTTAGTGACTGTCAGGGAGGCGCCGAAGTTTCCCAATACTGCATCCCCCAAGTACAACCCGAATGCTCGTTGTGCTTACCATTCAGATAGCCCGGGGCACTCTACTGATGACTGTTGGGCGTTAAAAAATAAGGTGCAAGACCTTATCGACGCAAAGGAGATACAGTTCGAAGCGCCTGCAAAGCCGAATGTAGTTACCGCTCCTATGCCTCAGCATGGGGTAAATGTTGCGGAGGAAGATGTTTATGCCATTTCTGTGGATGATCTAGCCACTCCTCTGAAGACTGTCAAAAAGAACCTGCTGCTGGCCGGTTTATTTCCGGGTTGCAGCGAGGGTTGCCTGTTATGTGCTGTGTCTCTATCTGGTTGTCCCTTGCTAAAATTAGGCATCCAAAACCTAATGGATAGCAAGGAGATTCTGTTTAAGAAGTCTGCTGTTCGGTTGGTTCCAGTGGAAGAAGTTTCTGTGGTGACTATCTTCAATAATCCGATCCCGGCTCTCCCGAAGAAGCCCGTTCAAATCATGACCGTTGCACCTGTTATTATCACCGTTCTGGGGCCCCTGCCCTATGTATCTGATAAAGCTGTCCCTTGGCACTATGGGGCAGACATACATGTAAATGGGATTAAGCAAGAGTTCAACGCTGGCGCCAGCATTTGTGACATCACTGGCCCAGCCAAAGTTACCCGCAGTGGCAGGCTCTTCTCACCTGACATTGCACCGCCTGCTGCCCGAAGACCACTTCTCATAACCCCTGCAAGTATACCTGTTCCTGCTGCTGATCCGATTGTTTCTCCTGCTGCCGAGTCATCCAATGCTCGGGGCAAGGGAATTGAAGTTGAGCCTGCCCAGATGGAGGCACCCGTACATATAGCTGCTGAGGCCTCCCCACAAGAGATGGAGGAGATTCTGAAGATCATAAAGAAGAGCGATTTTAATGTTGTGGAACAGCTGGGGCATACGCCCTCCAAGATCTCCATGCTCTCTTTATTGTTGTGCTCCGAGGCCCATGCTAAGGCCCTAATCTCATTCCTCAAGACGGCCCATGTGCCACATGAAACCTCTGCAGTCCAGTTCACTGATTGCGTAGCAAATCTAACGGCAGACAATGACTTGGGTTTCTCAGACGCTGACTTGACCGCAAAGGGGAGAGACCATAATGATGCTCTGCATGTCTCTATTGAATGCAGGGGCACTACCTTGGCGCATGTGCTGGTGGACACGGGGTCTTCTTTGAATGTGCTACCCAAGAAGGCTTTGGACCGTTTAGATTGCGAAGGTCTGGAATTAAAACCCAGCAACATCATCGTCAGGGCCTTTGATGGTTCAAAGAGGATGGTCCATGGAGAGGTTGACATTCCGATTCGTGTGGGCTCTCAGGTGTTCGAATCCACTTTTTATGTGATGGACATCCATCCATCTTACTCTTGTCTACTGGGTCGACCCTGGATACATAAGGCTGGGGCGGTGACCTCTACCTTGCATCAGAAGCTGAAATACCCCGTCAGAGGGAAGATCGTCACCGTGCAGGGAGAGGAGGAATATATGGTGAGCCACCTGAACTCCTTCAGGTACATTGAGATGGATGGGGAGTTTATTGAAACTCCCTTTCAACATTTCGAGGAGGTGTTTCCAATTGCAGCAACAGCAACAGAAGAAAGTGGTCCTTTGAAGATGGCTTCCCTGAAGGATGCCCGGGCTGTAGTTCAGAAGGGTGAATGTGCCGACTGGGGCAGACTTCCAGACTTTACTCAGAAGACTGATAAACTTGGGCTGGGTTTTACCACAGAAGGTCAGAGAGATATGAGGAAAGCGAAGATCGGAAGACCTCCGGTATTTATTAAAAGTTCAGGAGTGAATGCGGTCGGGGAAGACAACGAAGTGGATGAAGCGGAATTTAATAGCTGGATCTATCCGACGACCGAAGGCGGATTGAACAACTGGATTGCTAAGGATCATACTCCTGTTACCTTTGTGACGCAGTAATAAATTTCTTTGTTTCGTTATTTTGTAATAAACAATGATAAACTCTATGGCCCGGTGTCTTACCCGAGGCACCGTGGTTCTATTTGTGAGGGCATACAAATTGTCATTTCATATACCATGAATGAAAATCTTGGACGTTTTTCGCATTGCAAATTTTGTGCTCCTTTTCTGTCTTTCTTTCCCTTTACATATATTTCAAAACAGCTGTATTTACACACACACTCACTCATACAGGTTTCAATCCACTCTGGATCTCACTGATAACAACTCTGCTACTGCCAATTATGACTTCGAAAATCCTATCAACTTAGCCGAAGACGAAGGTGAAGATGATTGCGAAGTGCCTGACGAGCTTGCAAGACTGTTGCTTCAGGAAGAGAGGGCAATTCAACCCCATGAAGAGCCAGTGGAAACAATAAACTTGGGTACTGAAGCAGACAGGAGAGAGGTAAAGATTGGTGCCAACCTAGAGCTCAGCGTGAAGCAACGGTGAACCAAGATGTTACATGATTATATGGAGATCTTTGCCTGGTCCTACGAAGACATGCCCGGGTTGGATACCGACATTGTGGTCCATCACTTGCCAACTAAGGAAGACTGTCCTCCAGTTAAGCAAAAGGTCCGTCAGATGCGTCCAGAGATGTCTGAGAAAATTAAAGCCGAGGTCATGAAACAGTTTGATGCCGGGTTCCTTGCAGTAACTTCTTACCCTCAGTGGGTTGCTAACATGGTGCCGGTACCTAAGAAGGACGGTAAGGTCAGAATGTGTGTCGATTACAGGGATCTGAACAGGGCCAGCCCCAAGGATGACTTCCCCTTACCTCACATTGATGTCCTTGTTGATAATACCGCTCAACACAAGGTGTTCTCTTTCATGGATGGTTTCTCAGGTTACAATCAAATTAAGATGGCACCTGAAGACATGGAAAAGACTACATTTGTTACGCAGTGGGGCACCTTCTGTTACAAGGTCATGCCATTTGGATTAAAGAACGCTGGGGCAACCTACCAACGTGCCATGGTTGCCTTATTTCATGACATGATCCATCATGAGATCGAAGTGTATGTTGACGACATGATTGCTAGGTCCCAGACTGAGGAAGAGCACCTAGATCATCTGCAGAAGTTGTTTGACCGGTTGAAACTGTACAAGCTAAGATTGAACCCTAACAAGTGCACCTTCGGGGTAAGATCTGGGAAGTTTCTAGGCTTCGTGGTCAGTGATAAAGGTATTCAAGTGGACCCTGCTAAGGTTAAAGCTATTCAAGAGATGCCAGTCCCTAAGACAGAGAAGGAAGTCAGAGGCTTTTTAGGACGCCTGAATTACATTGCTCGCTTCATCTCACATCTGACTGCTACCTGTGAGCCAAACTTCAAGCTGCTGAAGAAAGATCAGGTAGTACGTTGGAACGATGAATGTCAGGCTTCCTTCGACAGAATCAAAGAGTATCTCCAAGAACCACCTATCCTTATGCCACCGGTTGAAGGGAGACCTCTGATACTATATCTAACAGTGCTTGACAACTCAATGGGGTGTGTGCTGGGGCAGCATGACGAGTCTGGCCGAAAAGAACATGCCATTTATTACCTTAGCAAAAAGTTTACCGACTGTGAGACCCGATACTCACTGCTTGAGAAAACTTGCTGCGCTTTGGTATGGGCTGCTCGCCGGCTGAGACAGTATATGCTGACTCACACTACCTTGTTGATCTCAAAAATGGATCCGATAAAGTACATATTCGAAAAGCCTACTCTGTCGGGGAGAATTGCAAGATGGCAAATGATCTTGACGGAATACGACATTCAGTACACAACCCAGAAAGCCATCAAGGGAAGTGTATTGGCAAACCACTTAGCACATCAAGCTGTAGATGATTATCAATCAATGAACTTCGAGTTTCCAGATGAAAGCATCATGATAGTAACAGATTGTGAAGTGCCTGGACCGGATGAAGGACCTGAACCAGGATCCCGATGGTCTATGCACTTTGACGGAGCCTCCAATGCTTTGGGTAATGGTATCGGCGCCATAATCATATCTCCTCAAGGTACTCATACTCCACTCACTGCCCGGCTATGTTTCAACTGTACCAACAACATGGCGGAATATGAGGCGTGTATCATGGGTCTTCAAGCTGCGATCGACCTAAGGATCAAATTTCTAAGTGTCTTCGGAGATTCCGCTCTTGTGATCAATCAGATCAAAGGAGAGTGGGATACGAAACATCCAAACCTGATCCCTTACAGAGAATGTGTGTTGACCCTGATCCCCCACTTCACAGAGATAACCTTTGAACACTTTCCAAGAGAAGAGAACCAGTTAGCGGACGCGTTAGCTACAATGTCTTCATGTTCAAGGTCAAATGGGATAACGAGGCTCCCCGGATCATCATCTGGAAATTGGACGAACCGGCATACTGTTGTGATCTCGAAACTGAATTGGTGACTGAGAAGCCTTGGTACCATGAGGTGAAGAGATACCTGGAAGCTCAGGAATACCCTGAAGGTGCCTCTATCAATGATAAGAAATTCCTAAGGAGGTTTGCAGCCAAGTTCTTCCTTAGCAACGGCATCTTGTACAAGCGAAACCATGATTCAACCTTACTGCGTTGTGTGGATAAGACTGAAGCAGAAAGGATCATTGAAGAGCTACATGAAGGGACCTTTGGTACGCATTCCAGTGGACACACTATGGCTAAGAAAATCCTACGGGCAGGATACTATTGGTCCACGATGGAAGCTGACTGTTACCAACATTCCAGGACATGCCACAAGTGTCAGATCTATGCAGACAAGGTGCATGTTCCTCCGGTTCCCCTGAATGTTATGACTGTGCCTTGGCCATTCGCAATGTGGGGCATAAACATGATCGGCGAGATTAAACCTACGGCATCTAATGGACATCGCTTCATCCTAGTGACGATTGATTATTTTACGAAGTGGGTTGAGGCAGCATCCTATGCTACGGTAACCAAGACTGTTGTGGCACGGTTCATTCGGCACAACCTGATCTGTCGGTACGGCGTCCCTGAGCGGATTATTACAGACAACGGTACCAATCTGAATAATAAAATGATTGCTGAGCTCTGCGAACAGTTCCAGATACAGCACCATAATTCTTCTCCTTACAGACCAAAGATGAATGGGGCTGTAGAAGCAGCAAATAAGAACATCATGAAAATCGTGCAGAAAATGACAGTGACTTATAAAGATTGGCACGAGATGTTACCGTTTGCTCTACATGGGTACCGTACCTCAGCTAGGACGTCAACCGGGGCAACTCCTTTCTCTCTGGTTTATGGCATGGAGGCAGTCTTGCCAATCGAAGTGCAAATACCCTCTCTCCGGATAATGAAGGATGCAAATCTGAACGAAGATGATTGGATCCAGACACGACTTGATCAACTCAACCTCATTGATGAAAAGAGACTTGCTGCTATCTGCCATGGTCAAACGTATCAGAAACGGATGATCAGGGCGTTTAACAAAAAGGTCAGACCACAGGAATATCAAGTTGGGGATCTGGTGATCAGGAGAATCATCCTTCCTCAGAGTGATCCAAGGGGCAAATGGACCCCCACGTACGAAGGGCCATTTGTGGTTAAGCATGTGTTCTCAGGAGGAGCAATGATATTGACCAACATGGATGGTGACGACCTTCCTCACCCCGCCAATGCAGACATAGTAAAAAGATACTACGCATGAAAAAAGACCCGCTAGGCTGACATGCCTAGGCAAAAATTAGGGCTTCCCGTCGAACCAAAAGGGTTCGGGCAAAATGAAGGGATGAAAATGAAAAAATCTGTACACCCGGCAAGTCGAAAACCTGAAAAGGCGGCTTGGGCAAAAATGGGTATCCCGGTGGACCGAAAACCCGAAAGGGCGGTCCAGGCAAAAATTAGGGATAAAGCGTAATACTATGTCTCATTGATCACTTTGCATCCAGAATCCGGTATCTACATCAAGTTCAGACGGCATCGATCAGCCAGCTTCACCTTCAACCAAGGTCATCAAGTGATGAGACGCTCGGAGTTATAAAGGCAATAGCAGAGTTGAAACCCAGTGGGATCATTCATTTCACACAGCTGTTTTACTTTCTTTTGTACAAAATTTGTATAAACTCTCTTATTCGGCGGCGTTCCTCTTACTAGGACGTCAGCCTCTTGTACACAAAACGCCTATTCGCAGGCCATTCAAAATCAATACAAATATACTTTTCAGTTAAACGTGCCAAGTGTTTTTTCTTTTTTTGTTTTGTTTTGCGAAGAACGTCCAAGGTTCAATTTGTGATATATGCATTGACAATAGTTTGCTAACTCATAAATATTTGTATACGAAACAAAGGAATTAATTGCAGGTGACACTAGAAACAGGGGCAATAAAGAGTTGTCTGAGCAGTCTAATTGTTCTATCCTCCAAGGTACCAAGGTAGGTTCGGCTAAAGAAAATGACTAGTACGTATTAATTCCCCAGAGAGTGGTTCAGCAAAACAGCACATTCTTCTCCAAGCAATATTATCAAATCCCAAGGAAGGTGGGTATTCTCCAGGCAGAATTATCAAGTCTCAAGGAAATTGGGTATCCTCCCGTAGAGCTCAACATTCCCCAGCAGCAGTATACATATATTCTTAACAAGCATCCCCGGCAGTCTTGGTCTAAAGATTGTTCCCCGGCGGCGTGTCAACATTCAAAGGGATCACTTCCCCAGCATATCAAAACTTCCCCAGGAGAGTCCAATCCAATTCCCCAGGAAAGATGGAATTTATCTCCCCAAGCAATAAGCTTATTCCCAGTAGATTCTGGAAGCTTATCCCCTCACAGAGCACGAACACGTCGTCCGGCTTGATTTAAAGAGTTATTTCCTTAACAGGATATAACTGGGTTATCCTCAGCCAAAAGCCACGGAAAGAGCATCGTCAACAAAGTCTTCCTATCCCCAGCAAACTATCATCAACACTCAGCAAAGCATCCCTCTTCCCACAGAGTATTGCTTCCCAGCATGGTCGTTAGAGTATCTTTTCTCCCCGCAGAATTTTCCATTTGCCAAGTTTATTCCGCAACAGAGTCATCTTCTCCTACCGGTATTCTTGCAGTTATCATCCCCAGCGGAAGCAAAATCCATTCTTCAACAACAGCCCAGGATACGACTTCCCGGCACCCGTCAAGGATTCACTTTCCTAGACAAAAGCATACATAAGACATCACATACATCATTATAGCATGCATAGACGCATCATATCATACAAGTCTCATTTATATTAAGAATATCATTGCTTGATCCATATCATGCATTGCATATGACTGACCTTTACCTTTCAGGAAAGATGCAGCCGAAATTCTCAATCATATTTCAAGACCTAGACCGGTTCAGTTAAATCGACCCTAAGATTTTCCTGATGCTTATCCAGTCAAAGGCCTTCTCTGGTTCAGTCAGATCGACCCTAAGATCTCCCTGATGTTTATCCAGTTGAAGATATTTCAAGACCTTGTCTGGTTCAGTTAAATCGACCCTAAGATTTTCCTGATGCTTATCCAATCAAAGGCCTTCTCTGGTTCAGTCAGATCGACCCTAAGATCTCCCTGATGCTTATCCAGTTGAAGATATTCCAAGACCTTGTCCGGTTCAGTTAAATCGACCCTAAGATTTTCCTGATGCTTATCCAATCAAAGGCCTTCTCTGGTTCAGTCAGATCGACCCTAAGATCTCCCTGATGCTTATCCAGTTGAAGATATTCCAAGACCTTGTCCGGTTCAGTTAAATCGACCCTAAGATTTTCCTGATGCTTATCCAGTCAAAGGCCTTCTCTGGTTCAGTCAGATCGACCCTAAGATCTCCCTGATGCTTATCCAGTTGAAGATATTCCAAGACCTTGTCCGGTTCAGTTAAATCGACCCTAAGATTTTCCTGATGCTTATCCAGTCAAAGGCCTTCTCTGGTTCAGTCAGATCGACCCTAAGATCTCCCTGATGCTTATCCAGCTGAAGATATTTCAAGACCTTGTCCGGTTCAGTTAAATCGACCTTAAGATTTTCCTGATGCTTATCCAGTCAAAGGCCTTCTCTGGTTCAGTCAGATCGACCCTAAGATCTCCCTGATTCTTATCCCAGTAGAAGACACCCAAGATTTTTCTCAACGAGCGTTGTTGAAGTTAAAGTCGCCCAAGGTTCTCTTACCATTCATGCTAAGGCAGTAACCATCCCTGGTTCATTCATCGCTGTTTGAAGCTCCAGACTCAACTCCTGCAACCAGTCAGGACATATCTATACCAAGCATCTAAAAAAATCAGCTCCTGCAACGTGTCAGGTACTCATTTTTCTGTTTTGCAGGTATGCAGATTCTCGCTAAGGAATCTCCTACGCGATCAACATCCAGATGGCATCTATAAGCCCATCATCCTATCCAGCAATCTCTAAATGGCATCTATAAGCCCATTCCCCCATCACACCGCCACTATGTGAGCACAAATTTCTGGGCACTCTAGTGTCCAATCATCTTCTACCCTCGGATTACGAAAGGTACGTCAGCCAATCTGCATCCTCAGGTCTAAGAATATTGAACAGGGGCAACTGTTGTACCCCAAAATTTGCCGTCCCATATTCTCCAAGAAATTGCCAAGTCAAGCTGCAAAATTCCCCAAGGGCTACACAGTGCAAAAGTCTCCTATACAGTCAAAACTAGGGTTTGTGTTCTGATCAAGAAAATGAAGTTTTCAAAGGCCCAATCAAGTCTCATATGCCCACAAATATGGTCAAGTATCCTCATATCAAGTTTCAAGGCATTCAGCTCAAATTTGCACAGTCAAAACCCTAAATTGCACTACAGTCAACTGTAGGGGCAAAATGGTCATTTGACAGTCAAAAGTTCAAATTTTTGGTCAACATATCATTTTGAAACCACAAACATCATTTGATAAATGCTTGATCATGATTCTCAAAATTTGGCTCAGAAAATCATCAAGATGCAAAAGTTTCCTTATTTGGACAGTTGAAAAAGTCAACTGAAATTGACCAGGGCATAACTTTCACATGGATTATCAGAAAAATTCCATCCAAATCCCATTTTGAATAGAAAGACATTTCCTACAACTCATCTTCATACTTCAAGTCCAAGAAATGCTCTCACAAAAAGTTATCAATTTCAACATTATAGGTCCTTTTCAAAAGTCAACAAAAAGGGACTTTAAGTCAAAGGCCATAACTTGAGATCGGTAAATCAAAATGACATGGGACCAAATACATTGGTTAGAGGACTCAAAGACCTTTCCAAAATGTCCAAGAACATGAGAAAAGCTTAAAAAGTGAGCAAGTTATGCCTTGTGGAAGTTGGGAAATTTTTGGATATTTTGAAAAGTCAACACTACTTCAAATGACCTAAAATTGCTAATGGGCCCATTTTTTTCCATGATTCATCATTCCAAACATGTGCACGACCACTTGGCCCAAAGGGAAGTATTTTCTCATTTTTTATCTATTTATTTGAATTATTATTTATATTAATTCATTTAAATCATTTAAATATATGAAAAATATATAACTTGACCTAATAAATCTTTTCATGCATGTTTTGGACTCAATATTTCGTGCTTGTACAATTATGGAAAGATTTGGCTTGATTGGATGCTAATTGATACAAAAACATGTGAAAAAGATATGGAAAAGATCTTAAGAAATCAAATATTCAAAACAATGAATTACAAGAGATTTGATCAATATTTTTGACCTAATGCATTCACTACAAAGGCTTGATCATAAACCTAATCGTGCTACACACAAAGCTGCGCAGAAGAGGCCATTGCAAACTTGGAATTTTTGTCAAAAAAAGCAATTCTGAAATCATTGTTACAGGGGGATTCAAGGCACAAAAACTATTCCAATAGCTTCCTGGGAGATCATTGATCATATTCCAATCAAAAACATCAAGCTTTGCGCTTTGGAACGGTATACAGAAGTCCCTCTTGTTCCATATTCTTTCATTATCGTGTTTCATTATTTATGCACATTCATGGCATTCTAACTATATATTCATGATCAGTGAAACATTTGCAAACTAACCCATGCGATTAATTGAGTTTTTGCAAGCTGTAGGCGATTCCACCATGTTCAATTTCTAGGGTTTGCAGAGCTTAGAATTAGGGCTTTTGAAATAAAGCAAAATTGGGGGACGAGACCAAAACCATTGAACTTGACGCATCTGGACGAACAGGAAGCACCACTCGCGATTAATTTATGGACACCATAGCTCTAGTCGCTATTTTCTCGAAACTGACCTTAGACAACGCACGTAAAACCGTTGCCTTATATTTTGTGTTTCAGGCACGCGAGGAAGACGACTGCGTGGCTGCCAACGATTGGCTAATTTAAATCTCGCGCGCTTTAATCCACTAATGTTTCGCTTTTCTTTTATATTATTTACTTGTTACTAATATATCAAAAAGGTTCAGTGGCTCAGCTGGCAAACGCTCATTGCTTCAACATCCAAGACCTGGGTTCGAGCCCCAGGTCTGTATAATTTCCATAATATTTTTCATTAGCAATTCCCATGCAGCGCCAGTGTTAAGACACACCATGCATCCTCAAAGATCCACAGACACGCGTCCATCAGAAGCAATCCAAGGGTGCAAAATTGAAGGCACATCATATACCATGGTCAACGCATGTGCACGCTGCATGGAAAAGTCAAATGGATCAAGCTTAATGGGCCAAAATTTCTTGGATCATACCTCCTAATTTGGGACTGAATCCCCCCCTGGTTTGCAAATTCCACATTTTCATTATATTTTATTTTCAATTGTTATTTTATTTTCTTTGTTGTTTTCATTTAATTAATTAATTTTACCAAAATATAAAAAATGCCTAAAAATCAAAAAAGGACAAAAAAATATAATAAATACTTTATATTAATTATTTTCATAAACAAATTGCATGTAAATAAATTTAACCTTAAACTAGGGTTTTAATATTAATTCTTTTCATAAAAAATCTAAAAAATGTAGAACTAGGTTTAATTGATAATTTTTATTCCTTTTAATTTTTTCTTTCCCATAATATTATTTATTTATTTATTTTTATAATTAAATTGTACATAAAAAAAATTAGGTTTAATTTAGGTTTCAATTTAATATTTTCACAATAAATTTAAAAGCCATTAGAATTAGGGTTTGCATTCAATTTTAATTTTCATTAATTCTTTTTTTCTATTAAATCTTAAAACACTAAAAAAACACCAAAAACAAATTCTTGCTTTCTTTTAATTTTAATTTTAATTCCTCGTTAACTTTAATGTTTTGCAAAAGGGTCCAACGCCCATATTTTTAATTGTTTAATTTCGCATATTTATTTTATTTCGCTCAAATAATTATGTATATGTCCCAAAGCTTTGTAACAATTACTTCTCGCACTTTTTAATTCTTTTGATTCTTTACTTTTCCGTCAAATCGGGTCCGGTTTAATTTTTGGCGATGTGGACCCGCGCCATTTGTAATAGCTTTAGATTTATTTTTCCTCGCAACTTTTAACTATTAAACAAAGCATACAAGAATGAATGGCCTTAAATAAAATCAAGCGTAGGTCACAATGAACATGACAAGACAAATACAAATGAAAACGACACACGAATCGCACACACCACCCCTAGGGTACGCCTCACTGTTGCCTTGCCTTCGAAAGGTGATCGTCGAGTAGAGGATGTCTTAGTAAGTCCTCATGATCCGGGAACCTGGCATGAGGGTAGCTTCTAAGGTGTCTTCCCATTGCTCTGGTGATCACCATGTCCCTACAAACTCGAATTGACCCGAACACCTCCAACGGTGGTGCTACCTACCTCTCAATGGTGGGATGGCACTACTTTAAAGGACATTTACACAGACGAATTCCTTAGGGTAGGTAGGTTCTCGTAGATACTTGCTCTAATTTCAAAAACAAATTCAAAAATACTTTTCACACCGACACCTTTTCAAAAAGCTTTCGAAAGCAATTTTTCAAACACTCTTGAGGACCGATACAAGAGTCGAACTGGAATTTTCAGAGAAACTTTTTAAAACCCACGTTGAAAAGCAAACAAACCAATTTTGAAAACACAAATGAGCAAGTATCTAAGAGCCCATGGATAACCATGGATAGAAAGGGTGCTAACACCTTCCCTTTCTATAATCTACCTCCCGAACCGAGAGCAATATCTTTAAGGAATTTTTCTGTGCTTTTGTCCTTTCCATTTGGAGAAAATAAAAGACGGTGGCGACTCTTGCTTCCGCGACATTTCGCGAACCAGCGTTAAACAGTCAGTTCCAGATCCACCGATCACACCAGGTATCTTTTGAATCTCCATAGCACTGAGGCGATCCTCCAACTGTTTGTACTTGTCGTTAGTGGGAGGATATTGTTCCATGGAGTAGTCAGCTTCAACTTCATCAATCTCCAAATTGTGGTCTTCTTCAAGACTATCCCCTACGTTGGATGGAGTTGAAAGATCTAGGGCTTTAGGTCTTCTTCTCAATTTCAAGACGCCTACTGACTTCTTGGACTTTTTCTTCTTTTCTTTGAGAAGGAGAGCTTTTAGGTCCTCTTGCCCCTTAGCCATAGCCAGAAACATTTGTTGGAATTGAGCGTTTTGAGCTTGGAGATCTTTAACTGTTTGTTCCATATCCATCTTACTGAAATAAACAGCAGGAAGATAAGGAGACCTGTAAGGGAGAAACCTATCATGATATGATGCATGATATGTGGATGCATATTTTCAAGGATCTCGTGGGGTAAACACAAGAAAATGTTAGAAGTTGAACTTCGATCAACAACTTTGATTGGAGAACTTTGTATCGGTGTATGTCTTTCCACGAGAATTAAGTTCACCATGTCAAGTGGGTCATAGCCCTTGACTCAGGTTGTTGTACTTGATCTTTGACGGTGTTTGTTTAGAGGAAAATAAATCCTCTTGCCCTTTGGTATACGTCTGGTTCAACGTGACCCTGCATCAAAGACCCTCGAGATCCTTGAAATGGTTATTGAAAATGCTATGGTATGATGTTCATGATGTTATGTACAAGTATGCGAGGTAAGCAAGTTTATATACAAATAATCATATTCACAAAAAGCAAACAAATCCTTAGTTTTAGGCTTGCATGGGGTTTCATAGGTAAGTACCCTCTTGAAGTTTAGTTGGCTCAACCTGTCCTAAAAATAGTAACCGTGTTCTAAGGAGCTCAATATCACTGGATTGTTTCCTTGTTCATTGTTTCAGCTCAAGCCTCTTTAATGGCGACTGAAATATACGAAGAAACCAAACCTCAATGAGTGTAGTATCGAGTATCTACCAACTTCGGACTGCACCAAAGCCGGTCATCTCACTACATCCTAAAGGCCAAGTTGGTCAAGTAAGGTTCTAAGGTCAGTTGATGCTTTACGACACCACACAGTGGCCCCGTACTCTCCTTGATTCAACTCAAGGGTTACCGGTACCAACCAAAGTGCCACATCAACGTAGCTACTGCTTCAACCATATCGGTATACCCCGCACAGTTCCCTCACAGTTTTTTGCTACTTACCTAAAAGGTGCCCACAAATCCGGGTGTAGGATTTAAAACAAACCCAAACAAGGAACTAAAATATAAAGCAAACAAATCAAACAATGTAAGCAAGTAAAGGTGATCTAGCCCAAAGGTAACCCCACTTTTAAATTTATTCCCCAACAGAGTCGCCCGTTCTGTGATACGGTGGGAGAACTGACTTGAGGTTTTGCATTTTATCACAAATGTCGCGGTTAGCAAGAGTCGCCACCGACTTTTCTTTTATCCAAAAGGAAAGGTGAAAAAGCACAGGAAAGACCTTTGAGATGTTTTCTTGAGTTCAGGGGGTAGATTATGAAAAGGGAAGGTGCTAGCACCCTTTTCATCCATGGTTTTCCATGGGCTCTTAGTTACTTGCTCATATCACTTGCTTTGGTTTGTTTGAAATGGTGCTTGATGTGGTTTTGAAAGTATTTTGTAAAAGAGGCCATTTGTTTAGGAAATCTTTGTAATGATTCTCGTTCGTAAGAATGTATACAAAGATGTTTGTCTTTTGAAAATGTTTTCAATTGTTGGTAAGATGTTTTTGAAATGTGTGTGTGTTTGTTTTGAAAATAGCAAGGATTGTTGTTTTAAATGGAGCAAGTAACTTAAAAGCTATCTACCTACTCCAATGTATTTCTTATGCATTTTCTATTCCTTTGATATTGTTGTCTTGCCATTGATTTGGTAAGCAACCCTATCTTTGGATGTAAACGGGACGGGCGTTGGGACATTTGTATAGTCATAGAAGGAAACATATGGGACGTTTTAGCAATGTCATTTTAGGGACTAGATCGTTTACTGAAGGCAACATCGAGGGTCATCGAGGGACTACGATCTTTTATCGAGGGTCTTTGCTAAAACGCCCATGCTCGAGGGACATGACTATTTTTCGAAAGGCAACAAAGTGAGATTACCCTAGAGGTGTTAGTGTGCGAGTGTATTATTTTGCATGCATTTTGTCTTGATTAGGGGGTTATCTACTTGTTGATTTTTTATCTTACCATGCATCCTATTTACTAGCAATATATGAAAGGCAAGTAAAATGCGGAAAGTAAAATCTAAGCTATTTACATCATTTTAGGGGGATGGGTGTACAAATTTACAATAGGGATGAAGTGGAGACTTAAATATTACAACCATATCGAATGATAATGAAAACAATGTAAAAACAGTGTAAAATAAAAGGAAAACTGCATTTTGAACTGCTATGTGTCGACCCATGCTGCTATGCATCGACACATAGCTTTTCCTTGCTCCTGTAAAATAAAATCTGCTCAGTATGAGTCGATACATAATGGGATGTGTCGACTCATGCACCTTCTTGCATCGACGCGAAACGCGTATGTGTCGACTCATGCATCTTCTTGCATCGATGCGAAACGCGTATGTGTCGACTCATAGTCTTTTCCCACTTCTGTTTTGTAACCTGAAATCAGTATGAGTCGATGCATGGGGGTCATGTGTCGACTCATACCCTCTTTTTTCACTAGGATGAGTCGACACATGAGGATATGTGTCGATACATGCTGCATTTTCCTGCCTTAAACATATTTTTTCTGAATGTATAGGTTAGCTTATGGCATATGATGGATAAACATGAACAACAAATGATTGAATAAGCCTAAACAAAGTGCAGATGACTAGTTCAAAAAGATATTAAAGTACTACATCTTGTCTTCAAAGAACAACAAATTGTTAATGATGTAATGACAAGATGTCAAGTCAAGAGGACTTACCTTTGGGCTGCACTGGTTGTTTTAGATCTGAATGCTTTTCCAAGTGATGTGATAACCTTGTGAGTCTTCAGGAAGTTGCTCTGGACTGCTAGAACTGAGTATGTCTGTACTGTAATATTTTTGGTATTTTTGATGATTAAGGTGAGTAGCACTACAAGGACTTTTTTTATGTTTGGAAAAACTTTGTATGAAGTGTTTGGCTTAGGGAGAGTTTGTATGGTGGAGTAAGAAGTTGGGGTTCTGTTCTGAACAAGAACAAATTTGATCTTGAAAAATCAGTCAAAGTTAACAAGAATACTATTTTTCTGCTCAATGAGACTCTCTATTCTCTCTCTCTCTCTCTCTCTCTCTCTCTCTCTCTCTCTCTCTCTCTCTCTCTCTCTCTCTCTCTCTCTCTCTCTCTCTCTCTCTCTCTCTCTCTCTCTCTCTCTCTCTCTCTCTCTCTCTCTCTCTCCTCGCTTCTGAATCCAACCCCTTGTCTCATGAGACAGCCCTCTTTTTGTAGACCCCATGACTGTGGTTTAGAGGGGAAAACAAACAAACCATTTTGAATTGTTTTGGCATACTGCTTTGACACTTTCTGCACACAATTTTCTTTTTCCATTTTGGTGTAATTTTAGGGCTGTCATGGTGCAGGCTTGAGCTGACTGCATATAGCAGTTTTGGACTATATTGGCAGCATGTATGCTTGGGATGCATCATAGTTGTAGCATGTGATACATCATATTTTCTTCAATTTTGCACAGCATAGTTGTAGCATGTCACAAATTTAGTCTTATGCATATTATGTCAAAGGCAAAAATATTGTGATAAGGTTTTAATCAAGACATAGTTTTAGAATATGTAATTTTGCAAAAATGTCACTTTGTAATAACTTGAATTACTTGCATCATCTTGAATTAATTGGAGTTGTAGTAAAATGTCATTAAGCAAATGAAATTAACCAAGTATAGAAAATACTTAGAAAAATCTCAAAGTCTTGCAAAGTTGGATTTTTGATTCTCTTGACTTCTTAATGATCAAGCTTGATATTTTTGAATGTCTTGATGAAATTTGATTTTTGGGTTGTAATGTTGATCAAAAAGTCAAAGTTTGACATTCTAGTATGCAATTGACCATTTTGCCCTTGTGCCAATTTCAAGTCTAGATTAATGTATCAGTGCTGCAAACTTGACGTCTTAGAATATCTTGTGAGCAAATACTTGAAAAATGAGAGGGAAAATTTTGGGGTACAACAACATGCTTTTCAAAAATGGCAATGTTGTCTTTCTTCCAAAAATGGCTATTTTCTTGTACAATGCATTGAATGCTTGGCTTTAGGGCATAAAACCTTGTGCAATCCATTAATGGTGGAGTGACAAACGAGTTTGAGGCCTGAAAAGTGAAGATTGTACAACCAATTTGCAAATTTGAAAACTTGTTCTTCATGAAAATGACCTATAATCAAAGTGATAAAACCCTAACTTCATCTCTTCGGTTCTCCCTACTCAAGAATGATCTCAAGGAATTCTTGGACATTTTGGAAAGCTTGTAATGTTCTATACAATCCATCTTTGAAATGCTTTTGAAAATTCCTCTTGGAACTAGGTGAAAAGTTGCCATGAAGTTAGGTCAAAAACCTGCCTAACTAGGGCAAAATTTCACTAAGTTATTTTAGTTCATGAGCATGTATTCACAAAATTATATCTTGAGATTCAAGCATCTTTAGGATAAATTGTGTGAAGCAAAGTTGTAGACTTCATGGAGATCTACAACTTTCATGTTGGGAACTTCCTTTGAATCATTTTGTATCATGGTGAAAATTTGGCCTAAAGTTTAGAAAAAATAAGAAATTTTCTATACTTAGAAAAATTTCTAAGTTAAGAAATTTCAAATTTCAAAACAAGATCTTCAATCCTTGATTTCTTGATGAACAAGTTTCACATTTTGGCACGTTTTTATGAATTGTGATCCTTGGCACTTGAATTTGACCAAAAAGTCAAAGTTTGACTTTTCAGTATACAGTTGACTGAAAAATTCATCTGTCAATCCAATGAATTTGTAATGTTTTGAATCATGTAATTAGTTCAAGATGATGCAATTTAACTCTTGAAATCATGCTTCAAACCAATTGATCATTTGCTAGGTCAAAAATAAAAAATTGCCCTTTCTCAGTCAAAATCCTAATTTTGACCATTTTGCCCTTTTGATGATTTGATCAAATTTATTGAGGAATTGTGGTCCAAACTTTATCAAATGATACATATGACTCTAGTATGTTGATATGGATCAAAAAGTGTGAAGTTTGATTGTAAATTGGCCATGGTTGACTTTTTCCCCAATACAGCTGATTTTTAGGTCAAGTGTCCAATTGACTGATCAAAAGTGTGATTCAAGGCTTGAAACTTGACATGAGTAATCTTGGGGGTCCCTAATGATCCTTGAAAGTCATATGAAGCATTGATAGTCCAAAAATACTTGTGCAAACTCAAACCCTAATTTTGGTTATCAGTGCATGAGGAGATGTCTTGAGTTGATCAAACCCTAGTGCAGTCTTGTGTCAAAGAGATCTTGTGAGGAAATCCTTGATAAGTGAGAGGGCAAATTTTAGGGTACAACAACGAGTACGATGGTACCCTTTGTGTAGGCAAATTTTACCTGTATCAAGAAACCCCAAAACGTGACCTCAAACCCTAGCCATGGCAATCACTCGTATAAGCCTCAAAAATCCAATTAAACAATATAGACATGTTAGAAATACATAAATGATCACAAATATATCATTAAATCATACTAATGATGCAAGAATTGTTGTAATCGATTTGAAAAAAAATAAGCAAACCGTATTAGATGTAGCGAGCGTTTCTATGCGTGAAAGGACTTGCAATCGATTGGGTTAGCTTCTGGGAAGATCCAGGAATCGCTTAAGAATGTTGGAAGGCCTTGAATTGTCCTCTAGGTTAGAGATCAGATCACCACTTTTTGCCAAAATTTTGAGTTTGTTCTAGGGTTCTTCACGACTGCAACCTCTTATTTTTGTGCCTGGCTTTGTTCATTATATATCCTTGAACGAATTAGGGTTATAAAAACCACTAGTATCTTTGCAATTTTTGAAGATTTGATTTGGTTTTCATGTTGTATGATATCCTTCCAAATTTGGCCTAATCATGCCATTCTTGTGCCAATTAGCTTTGATTCGATTTGATTCTAATATGCCAGCACAATGAGCTTGTGATTTTGTCCAAAAATCCAAAAAAACAAATCTTTGTTATTATTTACCATTTATTTGATTTAATTCAATTCTTAATTAATAAAAAATCAAAATAAAATAAATAATGAAGAAAATAACATGTGAGTGAATATTTGGGGTCGTGGACCATGTTATGAGTGAGGTGCAAGCATCAAAAGTTAGGCCCATTTGGCAAAAAATGCATTTTTGAGCACATTTGACTTTTGGCAATTTTGCAAAAAAGGTCAACTTTGACAAAGCATATCTCTTCCAATTTTAACCCTAGAGACGTGTTCTTGGACTTTTTAGAAATCTTAAGATGTCCCATAAACAACCCTTTTGGTCTTATCTCAATTGGGTCTTCCATGTTCATGTAAGAAGCTTTGACCCAAAAAGTGTTTTTGTTGACTTTTCAAAAGGACCTATAATGTGGAAATTCATATATTTTTGTGAGTGCATATTTTGAACTTGAGATATGAAGATGAATTGTAGGTAATTGTATCCTCTTCAAAATGAGCCTTGGATGGAAAATTTATGATAAAGTATGAAGAAGTTATGCTTGGTCAAAGTTTGGTTGACTTTTCCTAAGAAACCCTAACTTAGCAACTTTTGGGTTTTGATGAATTTGGGGCATTCCTTGAGGAATCATGATCAAAACTTGATTAAATGATGGATATAACTTCAAAATGTTGATGTTGACCAAAAATCTTGAAGTTTGACTGTATGTGGTCCACAATTAACTTTTGACCTAATATTGTCGATTCTCAAGCATCTGAGCAGTTGACTGAGCAAACTTCTTGTGCAAGGCTTGAAATTTGACAAGGAGGGTCTTGAGAACATATTAGGATCATGGAGAGAATATGAGGTCTTTGGATTTCACCCATCTTGATGAAAATGGAAACCCTAGTTTGAGATACATTGCCTTAGGAGAGAGTTTGTCTGGTCAACTCTTAGGCAACCTTGAGCAAATTGAGGATATCTAGGAGTATGTTTTGAGTAAAATGAGAGGGCAAATTTTGGGGTACAACACCAGTGTTTTCCCAGGCTGTGATGAAAGCTGTCATTTCTGTTTGTCCTCACCAACCAGCTATCCTTTGTTGAAAACAGGCGTTCAGTGCCTAATAGATAACAAGGAAATTTTGTTTGAAAAGAATTCTGTTCCAACTGTTTCTTATAATGATGTTTCCATCGTTACCATTTCCGACAATTCTTTCAGGGTCTCCACCAAAAGACCCGTTAGAATTACATCAGTTCCAAAAGTAGCTCCTTTGATAATTACAATGCCTGGACCAATCCCGTATTCGTCAGACAAAATCGTACCATGGAATTATGGAGGGGATGTCTACTACCACGAGATCAAACAAGATTGGCCAGTTACCAAATATTCAATTTCTGAGAAGGTTGACTCCAATATAAGTAATATTGCAAGAGCTAGTAAGATAACCCAAAGCGGAAGGATATTCTCTCCAGAAATTGCTCCCCCAAAAGCAGTTTCTGGACCCGTAATCATCCTCGTTGTTGTTGCTCCCCCAAAGGGTGTTCCCAGTCCTACAATAATCTTTGCTAATACCCCTGCTGACAAAGCTGTTACAATCCCCACTATCACCCCTACTAATATTCCTGCTGCTGAATCAACTGAGACTCGAGGTAAAAGTATTCTGATTGAGCCTGTCTGGACGAAGGCACAATCATTGGCTATCCCTGAGACCTCCCGAAAAGAGATGGAGGAAATTCTAAAGATCATAAAAAGAAGCGACTACAACGTAGTCGAGCAACTGGGGCAAACTCCATCTAAAATTTTCATGCTGGCTTTACTACTATGTTCTGAGGCGCATGCAAAGGCCTTGGTAAAATTCCTGAAAACTGCCTATGTACCCCAAGAAACATTTGTCGATCAGTTCCAAGACTACATAGCCAACTTGACTACAAATAATGGTTTAGGTTTTTTGGATGCTGATTTAACGCCAAGAGGGAGGAAGCATAATGAGGCATTACATGTCTCATTGGAATGTAGGGGCACGACTCTGGCTCATGTGTTGGTTGACACCAGTTCATCTCTGAATGTATTACCTAAAAAGGCTCTTGACAGGCTTGACTGCGAAGGATTGACATTGAAACCAAGCAATATAGTAGTGAGAGCCTTTGACGGCTCAAAAAGGATGGTGCATGGGGAAGTGGATATCCCCATAAAGGTTGGAACCCAAACATTTGATTCAACTTTTTATGTAATGGATATTCGCCCTTAATATTCCTGCTTGCTAGGCTAACCGTGGATTCACAATGCTAGTGTTGTTACTTCAACATTGCACCAAATGCTGAAATACCCGATTCAAGGGAAGATTATCACCATTCATGGAGAAGAATAGTATATGATTAGCCATCTCAATTCCTTCAGATATGTGGAATTAGATGGTGAATTTATTGAAACCCCATTCCAGCACTTTGAAGAAGACCCGCAAGATGTGGCAGTGACCGAGGTTGTGTCTCAAGTTCCCAAGATCACAAGGCCTCCGCTCAGGATGTCGTCTTTAAAGGATGCCAAGGCAGTAATAGAAGAAGGTGGGTGCACTATTTAGGTACAACTCCCAGATATCCCATACAAATATGACAAGTTTGGTATGGGTTTCACTTCAGGTGCCCAGAAGGTTGTACGTCGCGCTCGTGCCGGAGAACCACCCTTGAAGATCAGCAACCACCAAGTCAATGCAGTGGAGGATGATGAAGACAGCTGTGACCTAGAGGATTGGATTTTCCCAACTGTCAGTGGAGGGCTCAACAACTGGGAGGCTAGAGACTTTGTCCCGATCACTTTTATCCCACAGTAATCTGTTCTTACATTTTTTTAGATCTGTAATATTAAAACAATTCAGACTCTTAAAACCTTGTGTTTACCCGAGGTACAATGGTCCATTTGTAAGGGTTATTATCTCATTTCCATATGACATCAATGAATCATGGACGTTTTTGCATACAAACTTTGCGGTCGTTGTTTTTTCTATTTTACATTTTCATTTCTTTCAAAGATAGCTATACTCTTACACACACTCACAATACAGGTCTACATCCATTCGGGATCCCATGGGTAACAGTTCTTCTATGGCCTTTTGTAAATCTGAAAATCTAATCTACCAAGCCGAAGACGAAGGTAAGGAAGATTGTGAAGTACCAGGGGAACTCGCCAGATTACTACAACAAGAAGAGAGAACCATTCATCCCCACGAGGAACCAGTGGATACAATCAATCTAGGTACCGAGGAAGACAAAAGAGAAGTCAAGGTGGGTACCAATATGGAACCCAGTGTCAAGGAGCGTATGATTCAGTTGTTACACGAGTATGTTGAGGTCTTTTCCTGGTCGTATGAAGACATGCCAGGACTTGATGTAGATATTGTGGTACATCGTCTGCCTACAAAGGAGGACTGCCCACCAGTAAAACAAAAGGTCCGTCGAATGCGACCGGATATGTTAGAGAAGATTAAAGCTGAATTCATGAAGCAATTCAATGTTGGATTCTTGGTCGTCACCTCTTATTCGCAATGGGTTGCCAATGTTGTTCTTGTGCCCAAAAAAGACGGCAAGGTACGAATGTGCGTGGACTATAGAGATTTGAATAGGGAAAGCCCTAAAGATGATTTCCCACTTCCCCACATTAATATCCTAGTTGACAATACGGCACAACACAAAGTGTTTTCCTTCATGGATGGTTTCTCAGGTTACAACTTGTGATGCGGTGGGAGAACTGACTTGGGTGTTTTTGCGTTTGTGTTTGAAAATGTTGCGGTTTAGCAAGAGTCGCCACCGACTTTTCTTTTATCCAATAAGGAAAGGTGAAAAAGCAAAGGAAAGACCTTTAGAGATGTTTTCTTGAGTTCGGGGGGTAGATTATGAAAAGGGAAGGTATTAGCACCCTTTTCATCCATGGTTTTCCATGGGCTCTTAGTTACTTGCTAGATCACTTGCTTTTGTTTGAATGTGTGCTTGTGATGTGGGTTTTGAAAGTATTTTGAAAATGTGACTTTGTAATGATTCTCATCTCTATAAGAGTGCGTACAAAGTGTTGTTTTGAAAATAGTTCAAAAAGATGTTTGTGAAATGTGTTTTTTGAAAGTGATTTTGAAAAGGTGTTTTTGTAATGGTTCTCGTCTCTATAAGAACACATACAAAGTGTTGTCTTTTGAAAATGTTTCAAAGTGAGAGTGTCGGTGTATAGAATGTTTTTATTGTGAGAAAGCAAGCAACTAGGAGTGAATCTACTTACTCAAAAGGTCTTAGGTGTTCTTTTCCTCCTCCTTTAGACGTTGCTATCTTACCATTGTTTTGGTAAGAAGCCCCATCGTTGGATGTTAAGGGACGAGTGTGGGATATTTGTATGGTCATAGAAGGCAACCTATGGGACATTTTAGCAATGTCTTTTAGGGACTAGATCGTTTACCGAAGGCAACATCGAGGGTCATCGAGGGACTACGATCTTTTATCGAGAGTCTTTGATAAAACGTCCATGTTCGAAGGACATGACTATTTTTCCGATAGGCCACAAAGTGGGATTACCCTATGGGTGCTTGTGTGCAAGTGTGTTTTATTGCAAGCATTTAGTCTTGATTAAGGTGATCTATTTGTCAATTTCATGTCTTTCCATACACACCCTAATTACTAGCATTTACATTCGAAAGCGATAAATTGCATAAATTTAAAGTCCTACGCTATTACAATATTTTAGGGATGGAGGTACATATTTATGAATGGGGGTTGAAAATAAAATTAAATCTTAAGTTACTATTACAACCATATTGAAATGTACAATATAAGAAAGAAAAAAAAGACTTGTTTAGAAAATGGTTTTTTACCTTTAATGAAAAAGAAATAGATTAATAAAAGAAAAATATTTTTATGTCTTTTATGTTAATATTAAAAAATGATGAAAAGGAAAATAAATGAAAGATAGAAACATCATGTTGCTGCAAAAAAAACAACAAGGTTCAGAAGTTCTGAAGCCATGCGCATGATGACTCAGAAAGGAACGTTAGTGGAATCAGAAATTATGGATTGGTAACTCTGGGATCCTTAGAAGCTCTATGCGTGTCAAAATAGTAGGAAGAACTCAGAAGTTTTATATGGTGCTAAGACAGTGAATGAACAATCAGTAGCTCAGCGTTATCAGCATGTAAGAATCAGAAGTTCAGTTTGTGTTAACAGCGTATGAAAATCAGAAGTTCTAAGAATTAAAACAGTGAGTGAACAATCATACGTTCAGTGTGCATTAACAGTGAGTGAATATCAGAAGTTTTGTGTTGTGCTAAAGTTGTGAGTGAACATCAGAAGTTCTATGCCATATTCAGTTCTTATTAAACAGCAAATCAGAAGGATAACAGCACAACAGTTCATAGAAGTTCTAATCCTAAATCTGAGTCTAGCCTTAATCAAGAAATTCTAATCCACAGTTTTTTCTACTTATGCAATGATATGAAAAACATCAATACTGTGATATTTACATATTTGATGATGTTCTGAATGAAAAGATGCAAAGTCAGAAAGACTTACCTTGAATCTGGAGTGTGGGCTTGGAGCTTTGGGCTGCTGCCTTCAGATGTTCTGGTGTCAGCGAGAGTGACAGAAGAGTGGTTGTGTTCTTTGATTCAAAGGGGAGGAACAAAAGGTTTTGTTTTGGATTTGCGAAGGTTTTCCCTGTTTCCTCTTCTCTCTTTTGGCCAATCTCCTTCCAAAAGCCAGCAAGCCCCTTTTCAAGTGTGATGGAGCAACTTATTTATAGGTGGATTTATAGTGATTTTGGGGGGAAAACAAATGGGATTTTTCATTTTGGAATCTTGTTCCCTTGCCTTTTGATCACAGTCTTCGTATGCTATTTTGGTGCAATTATGGGATGCAGGCGTAGGCTGAATTATTTGTTGGTTATAGGTGTGCAGCGGGTTGTATAAACAATATTTTGGGATTTGGTCAAGTTCTGACCAAAGCGTTGAATATAGCCTTCATATGCTAAGGTGTTGCCTTGTTCTTGAAGAAAGCATGGTGGTTAGAAGCTTTTAGCCATGCTTAAGCTGGATTTGTCAGCAGGATTTAAGGAAAAGTAAAAGCAACACATGGGCCTAACACACTTTTGCACCAAAGTTTGCTATCCCAAGACAGTAGAGGTACACGTGGGGGAAATCCCTTGGATAAAGACTCAAAAGTGGTTGTGAGAATTAAATGAGCATTAAATGATGATGCGATTGATCAACCCATAAATCCTGCAACGTGATATTCTGCATCATTGCTTGGTTCTGGATCAGAAGTTCAGCTTCAGCGTAACATCCAACCTCTGATCTTTGCATCTCCTTGCTCCAGCATGTTCTGAAAGAGCTCTCAGACTTTCCAGGAAGCTTGTAGCACGCTTTATAACCTTCTTTGAATTATCCTTGCAAACTCTGACTGGACCTTTGTGAACACTGGCCCAGAAGTTCTGACCAAACTTTGTCTTGAAAGTGTCCAGAATTTGCTGAGTGTTTCAGTTTCATGGACGTGTCTTTGGACATTTATAACTTAAAATTCCAGCATTTCCAGGAGAAGTTCTGTTTACAATGTTTTAGATCTTGTTGAAATCTATAACTTTTGTGCCAGAAGTTCTTCCAGAATCAGCTTGCATCATAGTGAAAATCTGGCCAGAAGTTCTGAGCTCGTCATATTTTCTTAAACACTTAGAAAAAATTCTAAGTATTTAGAATTTTGACTTCTCCAAAGTAGTTTTGACTTTTGAATTTCTTGATGAAACAAACTACATATTTCAACACGTCTTGATGAAATATGATTCTTGAAATTTGATTTTGATCCAAAAGTCAAAGTTTTACTTTTCAGTGTGCAAATGACAATTTTCCCCTTGTGAACGACTTTCTTGAAAAATCTGTAATTCGAGGCTTGGGATTGGATGGAAGAAAACTTGAGGATCCAGGGTGATTCTTTGAGAAATGAGAGGGCAAATTTTGGGGTGCAACACAACCAAATCAAAATGGCGCCTGAGGACATGGAGAAGACAACCTTTGTCACACAATGGGGGACATTCTGCTACAAGGTTATGTTGTTCGGACTGAAGAATGCTGGGGCAACCTATCAGCGCGCCATGGTCACTCTATTTCACGACATGATACATCAAGAAATAGAGGTCTATGTGGACAATATGATATCTAGATCTCAAATAGAAGAAGAGCATCTTGATCATTTACAAAAACTGTTTGAGAGGCTAAAGAAATACAAGCTGAGGTTGAACCCAAATAAGTGCACATTTGGGGTAAGGTCTGGTAAACTCCTAGGCTTTGTCGTCAGCAATAAAGGTATTGAAGTAGATCATGCCAAGGTGAAAGCGATACAAGAGATGCCTGCTCCTCGTACTAAAAAGGAAGTCAGAGGATTCTTAGGACATTTAAACTACATTTCCAGATTCATTTCTCACCTAACAACTACTTATGAACCAATCTTCAAACTACTGAAGAAAGATCAAGTAGTCAAATGGAATGATGAGTGCCAAACTACTTTCGACAACATCAAAGAGTACCTGCAAGAGCCTCCTGTTTTGATGCCACCAGTAGAGGGAAGACCATTAATCATGTATCTGACCGTTTTGGAAAATTCAATGGGGTGTGTGCTGGGGCAGCATGACGAGTCTGGCCGAAAAGAGCACCCTATTTATTACCTGAGTAAAAAGTTTACCGAATGTGAAACAAGATATTCACTGCTCGAGAAAACTTGTTGCGCTCTGGCATGGGCTGCTTGCCGGCTAAGACAGTATATGCTGACCCATACTACCTTGTTGATATCTAAAATGGATCCAATGAAATACATCTTCGAGAAGCCTGCACTCTCTGGGAGAATAGCGAGATGGCAGATGATCCTGACAGAATATGACATACAGTACACTACCCAGAAAGCAATAAAGGGAAGTGTACTAGTTGATCACCATGCTTACCAGGCTGTAGAAGACTACCAGTCCATGAAGTTCGAATTCCCAGATGAGGACATCATGATGGTAAACAACTATGAAGAATTCAGGCCATATGACGGACCTGAACAAGGATCCCGATGGACCCTGGTTTTTGATGGGGCATTAAACGCACTCGGCAACAGTATCGGTGATATACTCATATCTCCAGAAGGATGTCACACTCCCTTCATGGAAAGACTTTGCTTCAATTGTACAAACAACATGGCGGAATACGAAGCGTGCATCTTTGATCTCAAAGCTTCCATAGACTTGGGGATCAAATCTTTGAATGTATTCAGAGGTTCAGCTTTGGTCATCAGCCAGATCAAAGGGGAATGGGACACCAAACACTCTAACCTTATCCCTTACAAAAAACCTGTTTTGACATTGCTCCCATATTTTGATAAGATTACCTTCGAGCACTTCCCGGGAGAAGAAAATCAGCTAGCAAACGCACTGGCCACAATGTCATCTATGTTTAAACTTAAATGGGATAACGAGGCTCCTCAGATTACCATTGAGCGAAGGGATGAACCAGCTCACTGTCACGAGATTAATACGGAAGAAGTAGTGGACCAGCCTTGGTTTCACGAAGTCAAGAGGTATCTCGAGGCTCAAGAATATCCAGAAGGAGCTTCAGTCAATGATAAGAAGTTCTTAAGTAGATTCTCCGCTAAATTCTTCCTTAGTAATGGCATTCTTTACAAACACAACCATTTGTACTATATGTTTTTCGTTACAAAAATTGTATCACTATTGTGATGTATTACACGAATTTGGAGTATAGTATGAATACAAATTTTCCAGCTTTTTGAGATTGTATGGAGCAGTGGTGTGAAATCGTGAATGATTTAGCCTTTGAGCTTGTTTATATAGGCGTGGCAATATGTCCAAATGAAAACATGATAATGGACACTTAATTCTCTTTCCATAATGAGAAAATCCTTGTATGGTTGTAGCCGTTGTAAATGATATTGCCTTAATGGAAAAGTAACGCTTCAGAACTTAGGAATCTTGCATGCTGCTTTGCTTCAGAACTTGGGAAGTCAGAAACATAAGGTTCTGTTTAGCGTGTTAGACTTCCATTCAGAATCAGGATATCTTTCTCTTTAGCGCAAATTTTGATCATCATACTTCAGAACATTCTGATTACTCAGCTTGAGTGCTTCTGTGGCTTTACTTTTGATGCCATTTCAGTCAGAACTTATGTACAACATAGAACACAAATTTAGAGTGCATATTTGTTCTTTGTGTTTGTTATCATTAAAACTCTTATGAGGGTTGTAGAATCAAACTATGTTCTAACAAGGGGGTGTACAAATTTACAAATGGGGATTGCAAGAAAATTAAACATAATTATCTATTACAACCATATTGAATAATGTACAAGAATTGAATAAATATGCAAAAATGTAAATGAAAAAGAAATGATTTTTGTTTGGTTTTTGAAAGGGTTTTAACCTAATAAAGAAAAAAAAGATTAACTAAAATTAAATAAAAATTAAACCTAACCTAATTAAGAAAATAAATTAAATTAGAAACATTTTTAGGGTATTTTCTGAAAAGGTTTTAAGTTTAATAAAAATAAAATGGAAATTAATTAATTAAAAGAAACCTAAGTTTTAAGTTAATTTTAATTAAGAAAAAGAAAATAACTAAACCTAAATCTAATTATTATTTTATTAGGAAAAAAGAAATTAATTTGTTAGGAAAAATCTTTTTTGTCTTTTGTTTTTATAAAGAAAAAATAAATTAATAAGTATGAAAATAATAAATAAAAATATTTTTGGATTTTTTTAAATAAAAAAAATAATAATAATATTAATAATAATAAAAATAATAATAAAGAAAACTGAAATAAAATAAAATAAGAAAAAAGAAAATAAATGGAATTAAAATAAAATGTTTGGGCCAGGTGTGTGAAAGTGAAGGCAGGGGTGAGAAGTTAGCAACAAAAAAAGACAAGGCCCACTGTAGGAGGCCCAACACGTCTGTCTGTGACAAAAAGAGAGATAAATGTGAAAAAAATAAGAAAAGTGGCAGCGCTGAGGCATGAACCCACGCCCTGAGTATGAAACGCGTGCTGCCTTACCACTGGGGTGCCTATACATCTGTTAATATAAGTGAAACAATAAATACATAACACAAGTCAAGTCGTGAAAATGACTTCATCTTCAGCCTCCAGCATGAACATCTGCAACTTCATCATTTCTCATCCATTTGCAAAAATGTAAACATCCAACTTGTTCCAAATTTCACAACGATTCCAGAAATGTAAATTACTAAAACTATAAATCAAAGATGAGCATGAATTTTGAATGGTACCAAATTCTGACCTAACTTTTTCAGAAAGTTCAAACTTAAAATTCTCACTACTCAAGCAATATAAATGAAATCTATGGACATGTATAGTTTCAGGGCAATGATATCTACATTTTATCTTCACAAATGCAAGCTTAACAATGCCTAAATGAAAAGATAGAAGTTCAGAAAAGATACCTCAAAACTGGAAATCGTGAAATGAAAATGAGCTTGATTCAAGGTGCTGCAATGATCAGGTTAGCTTCCTCAAGTTCCCAGGAAGCTAATGCAATGATTAGCTTGAGCAATGGATGGATGGAATGACCTGGAGAAGTCAACTTGCAGTGATTTGTTTTTGAGTTTGGAAGATAATGAAGATGGAGTTAACAGTTATGAAACAGGGACAAGGATGGACTATATTTGATGTATAGGAGCTTTGTGATTGATTAGGAAGGAAAACGCACGAGGGAATTGTGAGTTGCAAGTTCAAAGTCAGAATCTATGCATCAATGGTGTTTGGTGCAAATTTTAATTGGGGGAGTTTGGGAGAGTTTCAGGGTGCTTCAGCTCGTGCGTTAACTTGCAAATAGGGCCTCTATTTATAAGCAACAATTTTGGAGACTTGTAGTTGATCAGAATTCAAAATCAAATGTTTAAGCTCAACATGTGATTTTCTTGAAAAATCAAGTTTCACTGCATTGTACTTGCTAACGTAGAGTGGTTATGCTTTAAAAAAACTTGCTTCTGACTTTGTAGATGGATTATGATCAGAGGGAACAAGTGAGAGGCTCAAGAATTAACTTTGTGCATAAAGCTACTTTGCAAGAATGGCAATGTCAACTTTGTGCCAAAAATGGAAATATCACTTGGACAATGCTTAAACCAAATGGACCATAGCTCAAAAGTTTGTGTAAATATTAAATTATGGTAATATTTGCAAGTCACGAGGCCTGTAAAGTAAGATTATGCAGCACATCATGCCAATTGGATTATGTGTTCTTCAATAAAAATGGCTTGCAATTCAAGAATGAATACCCAACTTCAGGCCCTTGAATCTCCTAGCTCAAATATGACAAATTCATGCTATTGGATGTTTTGGAAAGCTTAAAGCATCCTCTACAACTTTCATGTTGACTACTTTTGTTAAATCAAACTAGAACTTGATGAAAATTGGCCAAGAAGATGGGATAAAAACCTAACCAAAACTGCTGAAAATTTCTGTGTTTATTCAAAAATGCCATGACTTCATGAATTTATAACTTAAAATCCAAGCATTTCTAGAAAAAGTATTTCTCTTCATTGTTTTAGATCTCATTGAGGTCTACAACTTTTAAGTTGGAAGTTTTCCTTGAATCATCTTGCATCTTGGTGAAAGAATGGCATGAAGTTATGAAAAAATATGAACTTTCTAACACTTAGAAAAAAATTCTAAGTCTTAGAATTTTGAATTTTTGGTTTCTTGATGAAATTTTTTCATATTTTGACATGTCTTTATGAATTGTAATCTTTGAAACTTGATTTTGACCAAAAAGTCAAAATTTGACTTTTCAGTGTACAGTTGACTTTTCATCAGTTGACTGAAATTCAACTATCAATCAATTGAACTTGAGAAATGTTTTGAGCCATGCCATTAGGTCAAAATGATGTATTTGAATCCTTGAGATCATGTCTTAAACCAAAAAGTCATTTGCTAGGTCAAAAATAAAAAATTGCACTTTCTCAATCAAAACCCTAATTTTGACCATTTTGCCCTTTTGATGGTCTGATCAAATTTCTTGAGGAATTGTGATCCAAACTTGATCAAATGACATATATGAGTTCATGATGTTGATATGGTTTAAAAGTTATGAAGTTTGACTGTAAATTGACCACAACTGACTTTTTCTCAATACAACTGATTTTAGGTCAACTGATCAGTTGACTGAGCAAAAATGTGATCCAAGACTTGAAACTTGACATGAGCAAACCTTATGTTGATCAAACCTTATGCAGTCTTGAATCAAAGGAGATCTTGTGAGAGATTACTTGAGAAATGAAAGGGAAAATTTTGGGGTACAACAGTGAGGAAGTTGACCAGAACATCAAAGCAGTCTGAACCAACCTCTAACTCACAGGAAAATCTCCAGCAGCAAGGTAAGCTTCTTCTGATTTTTATCTCATTACTTAGGCATTGTTTGGCTTGCATTTTAAAAATACAATGTAGATATGATGGCTCTGATTCTGTACATATTTATAGATTTCATGTATATGGCCTAAGTAGAGAGAATTTCATATCAGAACTTCTTGAGGAAATTATGTTTCAGAATTAGAATTAGCCAAATTCATGCTTGCTTTTGATTTACAATTCTGATACTTTATATTTCTAAAACCATGAGGAAACTTGCTATAATTGCTATGTTTGCATTTTCATTTCCTGTTGAGAAATAACTAAGTTGCAGATACTCTGGTTGGCATGAAGAAGGAGATGAAGTTCATCATCAGAACTTACTTTGTAATATATGTTTATGTTTTTGCTTCTAATACCGGATGTATAACCACCCTAGTGTTAGAGAGCGCGCGTATTAGACATTAGCCCCAGAAACACCTTTTTATGTTTATTTACTGACATTTTTACCCCATTATTTGTCAAACAATAACCCTGAACTAGAACTTCTAGATAAACCTCCTCCAATTTGTTTGTCAAAATAGTGATCCTGGACCAGAACTTCTAGATTTTCCCATCCAACAACATCGACATCTCATTTGCCCATTATCAGAACCTCTAGGTTTCCAGTTGCATTAGAACTTCTAGGCTCTCTCAAACAACCAGAATTTCTGACCTTCCAATAACACTAGAACTTCTAGGTTTCTGGTTACATCAAAACTTCCAGGATTTTCTTTGTTCCCTGCAACCCCAGAATTCTAGTGCACCCGGATCCAGAACTTCTGACCTTCCCCATCTATGCTAACATTTTCTTTCTGATTTGCAGTGCATCAGAGTCAGAACTTCTGCCCCTTAGTTCTGTCCTTTCAGAAATGCGCTGATTCTGATTCTTTTTTATCTTATTATTTTTAACATCACTTCTATTTTCATTAATCAAAAACACCAAAAATACTTTATATTCATACACTTTGTTTTATTTTCTTTTAGAACAAAAAAGGCTAAAAATATTTTTTTAAGCAAATTTATTTCTTCTCTTAACAAAAATAAAACAAGTTTATTTTTTCATTTCTTGTACATAATTTCAATATGGTTGTAATAGATAATTAGGACTTTAATTTCTTGCAATCCCCATTAATAAATTTGTACACCCCATTCCCCTAATGTTTGTAATAGCGTAGAATATTTACTTTCGGCAATTTATCGCTTTCATATAAATGCTAGTAAAGTAGGATTTGTATGGGAAGATAAAATAAACAAGTACACAACCCCTAATCAAAGACTAAATGCATGCAAATCAAGCACACTATTCACACATGCACCCCTAGGTTTAACCCCGCTTGTTTCCTCAAAATGGTCATGTTATTCATGTGAGACATCTTAGCAAAACAATAAAAAATACAAGATCATAGTCCCTCGATGACGCTTCAAATGTTGTCTTTCAAATGATCTTAGTCCCTCAATAGAAATGCTAAGATATCTCACAACATTGTTATTCATGACCATACGATGACTCACGCCCATCCCTTTACATCCCAAGATAAAGCTTATTACCAATCAATGGTAAGATAGCAACATCTAAGGAAGGAGGAAAAGAACAAAAACTTTTAAGTAGGTAGAAACGTTCTTAGTTGCTTGCTCATTTTTCAAAACAAACATCTTTCCAAACACACATTAAACACTTTCCAAACTTAAAATATTTTCAAAAGTCCAACACTTTGTATACATTATTGCCAAGACAAGAATCATCACAAAGTTTGCCTAAACGAAGGCGTTTTTCAAAAATACTTTGAAAACTCACCACAAACACATTTCAAACAAAGAAATTTCAAAAGTGATCTAGCAAGCAACTAAGAGCCCATAGATAACTATGGATGGAAAGGATGCTAACACCTTCCCTTTTTATAATCTACCCCCTGAACTCAAGAAAATAATCTCAAAGGTCTTTCCTGTTCTTTTCACCCTTTCCTTTATTTGGATAAAAGAAAAGTCGATGGCGACTCTTTCTATCCATAACAATTACGATCAAACGCAAAACATCCCAAGTCAGTTCTCCCACCATGTTACAGAACTGGTGACTCTACTGGGGATTCTTACTTAAAAGTGGGGTTACCTTAGGGCTAGATCACCTTTACTTGCTTTCATTGTTTGACTTGCTTGCTTTACATTATGGTTCCTTGTTTGGGATTGTTTTGATCCTCTACCCGGATCTGGGGAACCTTTTAGGTAAGTAGCAATAGATTATTGAAATTGTACGGCGTAGACCGATATGGTTGAAGCAATGGCTATGTTAGTTTGACGCATTTGTTGGTACCGGTATCTCTTGTTTTGAATCGAGGAGAATACGGGGCTACTGAGCAGTGTCATGAAGCACTAACGAACCTTAGAACCTTAATTGAACAACTTGGCCATTAGGAAGTAGTGAGATATCCGGTTTCGGTGGAAAGCTGAAAATTGGTTGATACTCTATACAACACTCGTTGAGATTGGACTTTTGGGATATCTCAGCTGCAAGAAAAGATTGATTGTGCTGAGAGAATGCCTAAAAGAAAGGTCAATGATATTGAGATCCCTAGAACTCGGTTACTTTTTAGGACAGGTTGAGCCGACTAAACCTCAAGAGGATACTTACCTATCAACTCCATGCAAGCCTAAACCTAAGGAATTGTCTACTTTGTGTGTACATAACAACTTGCTTACTTGTACATAACATCATAAACATTCTCACTAACCATTTCAAGGATTTAGGAATTTATCTTTATTTTGTTTTGTAGGCCATGAACTCCGTCCGAAGAAATACCATCAGAATCAACATCGTAAAAGCACACCCTCAACTCCAAGAGTTAGCATCAAGGGTGTCTTCCTTTCACCAATAAATATGGTCGACTCCTCAGTTTGTCTACTTCCAATTTCCAAGAATAGATGATGTGCGTGCTCTTCCAATTATTTGATCCCATACATCATTGCTTCACTTTCCCTGACTATCAGTTGGTGCCAACACTAGAAGAATTCTCTCAACTATTAGGAGTGTCCGTGCTTGATCAAGTACCGTTCACCGGTTTAGAAGGGATTCTAAAACCTGGAGTCATTGCCGAAGCCTTGCATCTGAAGAGAGCCGACATTATAGAAAATTGGGAGACAAGAAGCAGAGTTAAAGGGTTCCTAGCCAAGTTCTTGTTAGAGAGGGCACACTTATTTTGGGAAGATATGGATTTTCAAGCCTTTGAAGATATCCTGGGCCTTCTCATCTATGGTTTGGTTCTATTTCCCAACCCAGACCAATTCATAGATGTGAATTCCATCAAAGTCTTCCTCTCCTGTAATCCTATACTTACCTTGTTGGGATATATCTTACATTGTTTCCATACCTGCACCAAGAAGAAAAGAGATACTCTCTTATGTTGAATTCTCCTACTCGCTAGGTGGTTTACTTCGCACCTACCTCGATCAACATTGAAGAACGAGCAAAGATTGACATGGTCTCAAAGGATGATGTCTCTTACCCACTCTGATATTCATTGGTGTTCGAGATCCTTGGCAGATACTTCTATCATTGACCGTTGTGGGAAATTCCTTAATGTCCCTCTGCTTGGCATTAGGGGAGGTATCACTTACAACCCTTGCTTAGCTTTGCGACAGTTTGGGTATTACCAAAGAGATGGTCCTCATGATATGCTCATCCAAGGTTTAGTGTTTGACTATGAGAGCAATGATCAAGGCTACCGTCAGAGGTTTGTGCGAGCTTGGATGATGGTAAATAAAACAGATAATAAGACCCTGGGACACAAGAAATCTATTCCACTTGAGCTTTACCTTAGGTGGGTACGAGCTCATGCTCAGAAGCTCGTAATGCCTTACCCCTCCATCCTGCCTATTATCATGGAGCCTGTTGCTGAAGGAGATGTCCCGTATATTGTCCTCTATCCCAACATTCCTACTTCTCTTGAAGACTTGCAAAAGGGTTGGATTAAGCTAAAATAAGAGCGAGATACCTTCGAAGCTCAATTATACGTGAACGAGATAAGGGTTTTGGAGCTTACAAGGAAACTTCATGAAGAACAAAGCTTGAATGCCTACATTGCACCAAAAAGGATGTGTTCAACCTTTTTATCTAATCCCAAGAGGCATGCTATAACCATCTTGAATTGATTAATGCGATTTAACGTTTGCTCATTATTTGTCTATACAAATTTAAATCTTATAAATCCTTGAAAACATGCATCTACATACCATGCATCATATCATGACATGTTTCTCTCTGTTGTACCCCAAAATTTTCCCTCTCATTTATCAAGTATTTTCTCACAAGATCTCTTTTGGTTCGAGACTGCACCGGGGTTGATTGGCTCAAGACACCTCCTCAAGCTCTAATGATTGAAAATTAGGGTTTGATATTGCATAAGAATAATTGAACTGTTAATGCCTCATATGACTTTAATGGATCATTATGGACCCTCAAGATTGCTCATGTCAAGTTTCAAGTCTTGGATCACATTTTTGCTCAGTCAATTGATCAGTTGACCTAAAAATCAACTGTATTGGGGAAAAAGTCAACTATGGCCAATTTACAGTCAAAATTCATAATTTTTTTATCCATATCAACATTGTGAACTCATATATGTCATTTGATCAAGTTTGGACCATAATTCCTCAAGAAATTTGATCAGATCATCAAAAGGGCAAAATGGTCAAAATTATGGTTTTGATTGAGAAAGGGCAATTTCTGATTTTTGACCTAGCAAATGGTTAATTGGTTTGAGAAATGATCTCAAGGATTCAATTGCATCATTTTGACCTAATGGCATGACTCAAAACATTGCTCAAGATCAATTGGTTGATAGTTGATTTTCAATCAACTAATCAAAAATCAACTGTACACTGAAAAGTCAAACTTTGACTTTTTGGTCAAAATCAAGTGTCAAAGATCACAATTCATCAAAACATGTCAAAATGTGAAACTTGTTCATCAAGAAATCAAAAAGTCAAGATTTCATTTTAAAAAGTCAAAGTTTCTAAACTTAGAAAATTTTCTAAGTGTTGAAAACTTCTTATTTTTTCACAACTTTGAGCCAATTTTTCACCATGATGTAAGATGATTAAAAGGAAACTTTAAACATGAAAGTTGTAGATCTCAATGAGATCTAAAACATTGCTTTACACAACTCCTCCTAGAAATGCTTGGATTTCAAGTTATTAATCCATAAAATCATGTTCATGAAACTAAAACACTTAGTGAAATTTTGAGCATTTTGGTCAGGATTTTGACCTAACTTCTGGGCCAAGTTTCACATAGTTCCATTTGGATTTTGCAAAAGTGATTAAAAGAGTGGTTGTATAGAACATTACAGGTTTCTAAAATTTCTAAGAACTCCTTGAGATCATTCTTGAGCAAGGATAATCGAAGGCAAGAAGTTAGGGTTTCAAGTTGTTTTACAAGGCAAAATTTGTGATGTGCAATGAACCAAATCCATAGCCATGCTGCATAATCCCACTTTTCAAGCCCTTTAACTTGTGTATCTATCCTTAATCAAAAGATTACACAAACTTTATGGCTATTATCCATTAAATCCAAGCTTTGTCTAAGTTAACTTGCCATTTTTGGAAGAAAGGCAAGACTTCCATTTTGAAAAAGCATGCTTTTGAAAATGTCAACCCTTCTTGAGCCTATCAATGGATCCTTCTTCACAAACAACATCTACAAGTCATAAGCAAGCTTGTTTAAATTTCAATCACTCGACAATAGCATGGTACAAGTTTTGGGAAGATGTTTGTCATGTTTTCTTCAAAAATAAGTAAAGGTTTTACAAACATAAAATTCAAATTCTGACTTGTTGTAGAAGACAAGAGCCCTTGCCTATAAATACATATACTATTTGCAAGATAACACGCGCATGTACAAGCCCTTAAACTGACTCAAACCCTCACAAACTCAGATTGCACACAAAACTCCATTTTTGTGCAGAAACTGACCTTACACTCCCATCTCTCAAATTACTCGTGTGTTTCCTCCTCAAACCATTCCAAAAGTTCCTAAACATCATCCACAACTCATCCCAATACCTGTTACAGTTCTGTAACTTCATTTCCACCATTGTCCAAACTCAAAAACAGAGCATTGCAAGTGAACTTCTCCAGAACTCCTCAGCCACTTTCAGCTCAAGCCAAACATCACATTAGCTTCCTGGGAACTTGAGGAAGCTAACCCAATCACTAGAACTCATTGAAAGCTGCTTAAACTCAAAACACGATACCCTCTTGCAAGGTGAGTTTTCTGATTTTTGAACTCCTCATATAGGCATTATTAAGCTTTCATTTTCAAAGATAAAATGTAAACCTCATTGTCATGAAGCTGTACATATCCATAGTTTTCATTTATATGGTCTGAGCTTAGAGAATTTTGGAGTTGAAGTTTCTGAAATTTTTAGGTTTTAAATTAGGGCTAGAAAAATTCTCACTCATCTTTGACTTTTAGCTTTAGTTATTTATATGGTTGGATTCGTGGGAAGAAATTTCATAACTTTCATGTTTGTACTTTCCATTTTTGTTGAGAGATGAAAAAGTTACAGGTACTCTGGTTGGATGAAGGTTGAAGACGAAGTACGGGCCTTTGAAGCATTTTATGTTATGTATTTATCATTTCATATAAGTAAACGGATGTATAGCCACCCCAGTCGTAAGGCAGCACGCTGGTAACCAAGAGGGTGTGGGTTCAACACCCAGCGTGCTACCTTTTTCCTTATTTCTCACATTTTCTCTTTTTTTGTCATACAGCAGCGCCTGGGCCTCTCCTTTGGGCTTTTGTTCTTTTTTGCTGCTTCTAACCCCCTGCCTTACTTTTGCACACCTGGCCCAACTTTATTTTATTTATTTTATTTTTATTTATTTCCATTCTTATTTTATTTTATTTTCAGTTTTATTTTATTATTTTTATTACTATTATTATTATTATTATTAATGAAAAAAATATAAAAATGTTTTTATTTATTATTTACACTTATTTATTTTATTTTCTTTATAAAGACAAAAAGAACAAAAACATTTTTCTTTTAATAAATAAATTTCTTTTTCTTAAATTAATAAATATTTAGACTTATGTTTAATTATTATTTTATTTTCCTAATCAAAATTAACTTAGAATTTAGGTTTCTCTTAATTAATTAATTTTCTCATTTTATTTTTATTAATTTAAAACCTTTTTCTTAAAAACCCTAAAAATCCTTTTTTAGTTAATTTCTTTTTTTTAATTAGTTTAAGTTAATTTCATTTGATTTTCATTAATTACTTTCTTAATTAGGTTAAGATTAAAAACTTTCATAAAACCAAATAAAAATGATTTCTTTTTCCATTTTGCATTCTTGCATTTTATCTTCAATTTTGTACAATATTCAATATGGTTGTAATAGTTAATTAGATTTAATTTTCTTGCAGAATCCCCATTTGTAAATTTGTACACCTTATCCCCAATTGATGTAATAGCTTAGTATTTTTATTTTCCATAATTTAATACTTTATATAAATGCTAGTAAATTAGGGTTTGTATGGAAAGATTAAAATCAACAAATTAGCAAATCCTAATTCAAAGACAAAACAAGCATGTAAATCAATACACTTGCACACTTTTCACCTCTAGGGTTAACTCCACTTATTGCCTTGAGAAATAAATGGTCATAATACGCATGTAAGATGTCTTAGCAAAAACAAACAAAAATACAAGATCATAGTCCTTCGATGATGCAACAAATGTTGCCTTATGAATGATCTTAGTCCCTCAAAGAAAATGCTAAGATATCTTACAACATTGCTATTCATGACTATACGATGACCTTTGCCCGTCCCTTTTACATCCAAAGATAAAGTTACTTACCAATCCATGGTAAAATAACAATGTCAAAGGAAAGAGGAAATAAACAAGAAAGACTTTTGAGTAGGTAGAATGTTCCTAGTTGCTTGCTCATTTTCAAACCAAAACATCCTTGCTATTTTCAAAACAAACACCAACACTTTCAAAACATCTTTCAAACTTGAAACATTTTCAAAAGATCAACACTTTGTATATGTTCTTACGAACGAGAACTATTACAAATTTTGCCTAAACAATGACTCCTTTTCAAAATACTTTCAAAAAACACACAAAGCACATTTTCAAACAAAAGCAAATGATCTAGCAAGCAACTAAGAGCCCGTAGATAACTACGGATGAAAAGGGTGCTAATTCCTTCCCTTTTTATAATCTACCCCCTGAAATTAAGAAAACATCTCAAAGGTCTTTCCTGTTCTTTTCAACCTTTCCTTTTGGATAAAAGAAAAGTCGGTGGCGACTATTGCTATCTGCAATATTTGCGATAAAACACAAAAACAACCAAGTCAGTTCTTCCACTGTATCACACTCCTATACATGTCTTCTTATCTTCTTAATGTTTATTTCAGTAGAGATGGCCCTAGAGCAGACTATCAAGGACGTTCAGATTCAAAGTGCTCAACTACAAGAGATATTCTTAAACCTGTCCAAGGGGTGGGAAGAGTTAAAAACACTGTTCATTGAGAGCGTGACCAATGACGATCCTGAAAGCGATAAGGAAAGTCAGATAAGGAAATTTCAAGCGAAGGTAGCAACGATGAGAATCCAAATGTTAGGACAAATGGCTCTCATCCAAAACTTAGCTTAGGGATAAGAAGAGTTGAGGGTCCTCGTCAACAAACTTTATCAAGACAATTGCAACCGTATGAAACAAACAGTCAAGATTGGGGATCAAATAAATACTCATCCCGCATGAGACAAGAAGCTAGTCAGAGGGAGAACAAAACTTTCCAAATTGCTGCTACGTCTCGAGCCCAACAACGACCTCGTCAACATCAACGGGAAAATCAACAAAGGAAAAATAAGCCCGAGAGACAGTTTACTAAAATCAACATGTCCTTGGCTCAATTATTGCAACACATGTTAAAGATGGAGTTGATTACATTGAGGGATCCTCCTCGGAATCCCAATACCTCCGCTCCTAGCTATCATCCTGATGCAATGTGTGCATACCTTTCCAATAGTCCCGGGCATGATACGCATAGCTGTTGGGAATTGAAAAATAAGATTTAAGACTCGATCAACGAAGGAGTGTTAGAGTTCACACAAGATGGTCAGACTGAATTCTTCTGCCGTCCCTAAAAGGCTCACCACCTGAAGTGACAAGCTCAAACCAAGATGCTTTTGTTCATTTGAATTTTCAAGTTGTAATTTTTCTTTTTCGAACAACTATTTATGTCAAACTCTATTTCATTAACGCATTGCACATATTTGTCTTGAATTGATCCATTCGTTTTCATTTAAACCATGCTTTTTACTCCCTTTGTGATATTCAACTCTTGTTTTAAAGTTGCAAGCCTTTAGAGGGAGGATGACGAAAACAATGCCATAATCTCATATAGTATGCTTTCGGACAGACCTTGCTGACGATGTACAGGCGTTCTTTCAAATCCTAAACACTGGAGTTATAAGGAGGATAATCCCTAGTCAAACCCTTCTAGCTAAAGAAGTAGGAGCTTTCTTTTTACACAAATTGAAACCTTTAATCAAAACCTGGGGAAGGGTAGTCTCTCAGTTAATTCAAATGCGTGTTCATTCGCAAACTTTCACTTTGTATGCAATGAATGACATCAAAGACATTCCCTGGAATTGAAAGACGGTGATGGTTCCCTATCACATAAGCAGTCATTATCTCTCGAAAAGAAAATCCCATTAAGTCAAAACTTACAAAGGAGATTTAAGAGAAACTGGGGCACCCTGCTGACCATAATCTCAAAAACAAGAACAGTCAGGAAAAATCATGGATAATAAATAAATAAATAAAGGTCACCAAAAATCCTCAATAACACAAAAAAATTGCAAATTTGGCTGCCTTCCGACAAACTTGTCTGAACCATTACCAAAATGTCATTGGAGTTCAAACGCACAATTAACTGAGTTTAGGATTGAAAAACATCACGAAGAACGGGTGGGTATAAATACACTTTGAGCCTTATCCTTTGTTTCTTAAATTGTGAACCAAACCACGTTACAGCCCTTCAAAAGTCCTAATTGAAGCATGGGTTAGTTCGAAAGCATATTGTTACAAAAGGTATCCTGACTCCTGTAAGGCTTACTCTAAAAATCCTAAGTTGAATTTTCTTACAAAAAATTCTTTACTTGCTAAAATGCATTTTCAAAATTCAAGACAAACATAAAATTTGCATTATTTTGAATATCGCTGTTTGCATATGGCTAATTTGTTTGACAGCGGAGAAATTCGCACGATGAATATCCAGTGAACAAAAACTCTCTCAATGAACAAAATCCCTACAAGTGGGAAGACACTTCCAAATAACAGATCTCCTATAAGCAATGGGGCATGAAGTGTCACTATCCAACACATCTAGGGCATTTTAGTCAAGATTCCAAGAAATCTCTGAAGAATCGCTGAATAACCAGGGGTAGGCCTGTATCTGAATCACTTGGGGAATTGGACATGAATTCCAGCAACGAATCATGTACGATCAAACAAACATCTTCTGGCAGTGTGGCAACACTTGATACTAGGGGAAATGACAAATCCCTCACAACATCCTTTTTATAGGGTGATCCCCTGCCATAATTTTAATCTCTGGAAACTTCTCCCCAACTGAGTTGATCTCAATAATCCTCGAGGAGTTCTACCAAAAGAAAACACATCTCCAATAGATTGGCAACATGATTTATTTCCCTAACAAACTACAGATTCCCCGGCTTGAGTCTACATCTCTGATTACTACAAATCAAGGGACCACAACTCCTCTTCCCCAGTAGACTGCTCTACAATCCCCAGTAAGTTACTGCGAAGCCTGGAATCCGACCAGATAACAGTTAACTTCAGTAAGTTGTTTTGAAGCTTGGAATTCGACCAGATAACAGTTAAACTTCATTCTCTCAGGAATTTATTGTGAAGCCTGGAATCCAACTAGATAACAATCAAATTCAATAAGTTACTGCGAAGCTTGGAAACCGATCAGATAAAAGTTAACTTCAGTAAGTTATTTTGAAGCCTGGAATTCGACCAGATAACATTTCAACTTCATTCTATCAGGAATTTATTGTGAAGCCTAGAATCCGACCAGATAACAATCAAATTCAGTAAGTTACTGCGAAGCCTGGAAACTAACCAGATAACAGTTAACTTCAGTAAGTTGTTTTAAAGCCTGGAATTCGACCAGATAACAGTTCAAATTCATTCTCTCAGGAATTTATTGTGAAGCATGGGATCCGACCAGATAATAATCAAATTCAGTAAGTTACTGCGAAGCCTGGAATCTGACCAGATAACAGTTAACTTTAGCAAGTTTTGAAGCCTAGAATCTGACCAGATAACAATCAACTTCATTCTCTCAGAAATTTGTTGTGAAGCCTGGAATCTGACCAGATAAAAATTAAATTCAGTAAGTTACTGCGAAGCCTGAAAATCGACCAGATAACAATTAACTTCAGTAAGTTGTTGTAAAGTCTGGAATATGACCAGATAACAATTAACTTCATTCTCTCAGGAATTTATTGTGAAGCCTAGAAACCAACCAGATAACAACTGAATTCACCAAGCTACTACGAAGCCTGGAATCTGACCAGATAATAGTTTAACTTCACTCTCCCAAGTAATTTTTCTATGAATCCTGGAATACGACCAGATAATAGTTAATTCAATATTCCCCAGTAAGTCGCTGCGAAACCTGGAATACAACCAGATAATAGCTAACTTTCCTTTCTCTTCCATCAAGAGATAACTCCTCAGTAGAGAAAAAGATAACTGAGACTCCTAAATTCTTTTCCCCAAGCAGATATCAACACTCTCCACAAAATCTTCTTAAGCAAGCTAAGATTCCCCAACAGAGTTTCTCCTCAAACAACAGAACAAGAATTTCTAGCGGAAACATTCTAAACAAAGTTGAAGATACATCTATTCTCCAACAACAGTTAGGGATTCAGCCTCCCAAGTGTCCCCAGCATGTTGTCAAGGATTTATTTTCCTAGACAAAAGCACACTACAATAAATGCATCGCATTCATAAATCTTAACACATACATGACAAGTGCATACAACATAATCTCATTTATTTTGAGAACATTATTACGCCATGCATACATCTGCATGCAACTAATATTTTTCCTTGCAGGAAAATCAACAGGCAAAAGACATCTACCATTTCATTATAAATCAACCAAATATTTATCCTGATACCTTCCCCAATCACTCTAAATGGCATCTTTAAGCCCATTCCCTACACAGTCAACTAACACATCATCGAGCGCAAATTTCTGGGCACTTTAGTGTTCAATCATCTTCCACCTTCAAGTCACGAATGGCGGGCTCGCCAATCTAACTCTTCAGGTTTAAGAAGATTGAACAGCGGTGTGATACGGTGGGAGAACTGACTTGAGGTTTTGCGTTTGTGTTTGCAAATGTTTCGGTTTAGCAAGAGTCGCCACCGACTTTTTATTTTATCCAAAGGAAAGGTCAAAAAGCACAGGAAATACCTTTGAGATGTTTTCTTGGGTTCATGGAGTAGATTATGAAAAGGGAAGGTGAAAGCATCCTTTTCATCCATGGTTATCCATGGGCTCTTAGTTACTTGTTTAGATCACTTGCTTTGCTTTTCCAATTGTTTGAAATGGTGCTTTGTGCGTGGTTTTGAAAATGTTTTGAAAAGAGGCCATCGTTGTGGCAGCCTTTGTAATGATTCTTGTTTGAATGTATACAAAGGTGTATTTGTCTTTTAAAAGATATTTCAATGTTTTGAAATTTTGAAAGTTGGGAAATGTTTTGAAATTGTGTTGTGAGGTGTGTTTGAAAATAGCAAGGATGTTTTGCAAGCTTTGATCAAGTAACTAAGAGTTGTCTACCCTATTTTACTCAAAGATCTTTCCTACATATTTTTAACCCTTTTGACAATATTGTTTTACCATTGCATTTGGTAAACAACCTTGTATTAGGATGTTAAACGGGACAGGCGCGGGTCATCGTATGGACCATGATAGCAATTGTGCTAAGTATCTTTAGCAAATTTTTGAGGGACTAGATCATTTTGTATATGCAACCAAGATAGCATCATCGAGGGACTATGATCTTTTGTTTTTCTTTTGTTTTTCCAAAGCACTCAACATGCATAACATGGCCCTTTTAAAGGCAACAAATGGATGAAACCCTAGGGGTGCAAGTGTGCATTGTGTTATCAATTTACATGATTTTTGTCTTTGTATTAGTCAAGCTATTTGTTTGATTTTGGACTTTTGCATACAAACCCCAATCTCTATCATGGCATATTTGAAAGCATAAAATGCGTAAAGTAAATCTACACTATTACAACATTTGATATGGGAAAGGGGATATAATTTTTGAATGGAGATTATTTGGCAAGAAATAAAAACCCTAATATTTACTATTACATCCAAATTGAATAATTGATACAAATAATAAATGAATAATATTTAAATAAACAAATTAAATAAATATGCAAAATATTATGAATATGCACAAAATGTTTTTGTTTATTTTTTTTATGTATGTAAAAAATATTTAATGTATATATAAAAAGAAATAAAAGATTATTGTATTTTATTTATTAAGGGTAAAACCCTAATTTTCTTTTAAGAAAGTATGTATATATATATATATATATATATATATATATATATATATATATATATATATATATATATATATATATATATATATATATATATATATATATATATATATATATATATATATATATATATATATATATATATATATATATATATATATATATATATATATATATATATATATTAATTATATAAAAAAAGAAATGAATGGAATATATACAAATGTCACAAAATGAAAATATATTAAAAAAATATTATTTTTAATAAGGGTGGAAACCCTAGTTTTCTTTTAAGAAAATAAATATATATTAAATATACTATTTATGTACAATAAAATAAAATAATGTATATACAAAAATAAAAAGTATATTAGAAAAAATATTATTTTAGTATAAGTAATAAAAAATAAAAGTATAATATTTTTATGTATTATTTTTTAAGTTTTCATAAAATAAAATAAAAGCATATATTCACTAAATTATTTTTATGTTAGAAAAATAAAAATAAAATACAAAAATAAATGGGAAAATTTATAAGAATATTTTTGGTATTTTTTATGTTTGGAAAATAATAAAATAAAATCAGAAATGAAAAATAAATACAAAAATATAAAAGCATAAAGAAATGGGCCAGGGGGTGTAATTAGCAATGCAGGGGGTGTCAATAGTGAGCCAGAACCAAGCCCAGCCCATGAACTTCATCTCCAACCTTTGTCAAGAAAAAACGCGCGCCTGACTTCAAACATGAACAACCTACATATGTGCTCTAATGCAAAAACCCACAACATCAAAGTTGTAGCATTTTTCAAGACGAATTCAACCATATAAGAAACTTGATCTAACTCTCAAAGACCAGAGAGAATTTCTCTGGCCCTAAATCCTAACCTAATTTTTTCAGGAAGTTCATGGATCAAATTCTCTTAACACGATTAACTTAAATGAAAATTGAGCATATGTACAGCTTCATGGCTATGAATACTACATTTTTTATTCACAAACCTAAGCCTAATGATTCCTAAATAGAGAGATAGGAAGTTGACAAAAAACCTGTTTCAGTTGACTTCGTGTATGGCAATGTGGAACTTTTCAGTGAGGCCTGAGATGTTTGGGAGCTTGCTTGAACTTCCCTTGACCTTCCCCAATGCCTAGCTTGCCTTGAATGTGCTTGAACAAGCCTGTAGAACTCAACCTGCACAAGCTGAAATAAAAAATGGTAAACCTTGCAAATGGAGTTACAGTCAGTGTTTAAGGGTTGGGATAGCTTGGATAGGTTATATGGAAGGTGTTTGAACCAGTTTGAGGCAAAACACACGAGGGGTTTTTGCTATGGAAGTCAAACTGCAGGGAGTGCCCTGTTTTTCCAATGGAAGGTGATTTTATGCTATGGAAGGTTTGAGGGCTCAAAGGCTCGTGTTTCTGGCTCAAGGGGATGTGTGAAACTTGTCTCAAAAGCTTGCAAGAGTTGGTTTAATCAGATGTGCAAGTTGTGTTGTGTTTGATAAGTTTCTTGTCTTTTAAGCAAAAGTGAGCAATGACAAAGAGCAGGCCTGTACAGGCTAGCTCTAACCCTGCATACAATGTGTAAGCTTGGCCCCAAGTTTGTGGATTTGATTTTATGCATAAGATCTTGTTCAATTCTCAAGGATTCTATTTGACATAAAGCAAGACTTTGACAAAAATGGCAAAGTTACCTTTTACTATTTTTGGATTAATCTATTGTATAATCCTCTAATGACCAAAACAAAGCCTTATACAAATGGATTTGAATTTAATTATTGAGTATGGAAGGGTTTTGGGACTTGTAATCAAGTACAAACAAGGCTGATTAGAGTTTGCAACTTGTATCAATATGAATATGCCATGGATCAAAAGTGAGTTTTTGCCAACTTCAAGCTTTCGATTCTCCCTAACCATAAATTATTTTGGAAATATTGTAACATGCTCTACAACCCATCTTTGAAATTCATTTTGAGATTCTAAGTGGAACTATGTGAAAAATGGTCATGAAGATAGGTCAAAATCCTGCCTAAACTAGGGCAAAATTTCACTAAGTTAAAAGATTCATGGACCCTTGTTCCAAAAATCATAACTTGAGATCCAAGCTTCTTTTGAGAAAACTTTATGGATCAAAGTTGTATAATTTGTGGAGGACTATAACTTTCATGTTGGAGGTTTTGTTTGAATCCAATTGCATCATGGTGAAAATGTTGGGCAAAGTTGGGAAAAAATAAGAAAATTTCATAACTTAAGAAAAATTCTAAGTTATGAAATTTTTCAATTCTAAACCCTAATTTGCAAAATTAGGTTTCTTGATGAACAAGTTTCATGTTTTGACTCATCTTGATGAAAAATGACCCTTGGCACTTGATTTTGACCAAAAAGTCAAAGTTTGACTTTTCAGTGTACAATCAAATTTTGATCAGTTGACTGAAAAAATCATCTGTCAATCCAATGCAATTGAGATCTTTTGAACCTTGTGAATAGGTCAAGATGATTCCATTGAGTCCTTGAATCCATGTTTGAACCCAATTTTCCATTGGCTAGGTTAAAAATCAGAAATTTCCCTTGTATAGTCAAAACCCTAAAAATGACCATTTTGCCCTTTTGATGATCTGACCAAATTTCTTGAAGAGTTGTGGTCCAAACTTGATCAAATGGTTCATATGGGTCTATAATGTTGACGTGGGTCATAAATTGTGAGGTTTGACTGTAAATTGGCCACAGTTGACTTTTTCCCCAATACAACTGATTTCTAGGTCAACTGTCCAATTGACTGGGCAAAAAAATTGATTCAAGGCTTGAAACTTTGTAGAGGCAATCTTATAGGTCCAACATGAAGTATGAAAGTCAGTTTCAGCATTGGAAGTCCAAAAATCCTTGTGCAAATTCAAACCCTAATTTAGGTCAACAGTGCAAGGAGATGTCTTGAGCAGAGCAAACCCTAGCTTGGTCTTGAGTTCAAAGAGTCTGGTGAGGGGAAATCTTGATAAAATAAGAGGGCAAATTCTGGGGTACAACAGCTGCCCCTGTTCAATCTTCTTGAACCTGAAGAGTTAGATTGGCGAGTTTGCGTTTTGTGACTCGAAGGTAAAAGATGATTGGACACTAGAGTGCCCATAAATTTGCACTCGTAAAAATGTAGCTGAGGGAATGGGCTTAAAGATGCCATTTAGAGATGGTATAATCTTGCTGGAGATGGGCTTAAAGATGGCATCCAAGATTTTTTGTTGAAAATCAGGAGAATGAACACCATATTGGTATCCGTGTCTAGAACGTATCTGAGTTGTATCTGGAGATTAGATTTGTATGAGCAAAGGAATGGCGTCCATGTCTAGAGCGTATCCGAGATGTAGTTGTATCTGATTCTCAAATGAACATCAGAATGACTGCCACGTCTGGAGTGTATCTGTATTGTATCTAAATTCTGAATGGGCGACAGAAAAAACATCCGTGTCTGGAGTACCTATGGGATGGGGAATAGGTTTGAATGAGTGACAGAATGGCTACCGTGTCTGGAGCGTATCTGGACTGTATCTGAAGTTGAGATATGTATGAGTAGCAGAATGACTTCTGTGTCTGGAGTGTATCCGTACTGTAACTGGGATCTGGACAAGTGACAGAATGACGTCCGTGGCTGGAGTGTATCTAAACCTAAAGTTGATAGTTGAATCTGAATGAGAAATACAATGGCTTCCGTGTCTGGAGCGTATCTAGTCTATATCTGATTTCCAAAGTCTATACGAGTAGTAGAATGACCACCGTGTCTGGGGTGTATCCATATTGTATTTTGACTTGAAATTTTGAATGAGTAATAGAATGACCGCCGTGTCTGGGGTGTATCCATACTGTATCTGAAATCTTTGAACATTTGTTAAAGGTAGCTTTTAATCTTATCCTGAAAAGGGTAAAATGTTAGCTAAAACATAAGGTTATGTTGCATGATATGTATGATGCAATAAAATGTGCCTTATCAATGTTTATGATATATGAATGTAATGTATGTGTATGTAAGCTGATTAGCTGTCTTGCTGAGGAAAACAAATCTTTGATAGCTGGAGATAATGAAACCTTTGACTGCTGCCGGGGAAAATAAATCCTTGACCGTTGTTGGGGATATGAGAATACTTCATGACTTTCCTGGGAAATAAGGAAAACTCTGACGATCTCTACTGGGGAATCAAAACCTGGGAGACTTCAACTGGAGAAATGAGATTGAGAATCTTCGATCTACTGGGAAATAACTCTGTGGGGAGAATGCTTATTTTGTTGAAGAGTTCTTAAGGGCTTGGGTTGTATTCCAATCTACTGTGGGAATTTGGAGGAAATTGGATGGTATTCCATTGGGGTTTAAGGGTTGAAGTTTTGGACTCCGTTGGGGAAGAAAGTTTTATCTTCGCTGAGGGTTTGCAGTTCAAAGTTTTCTGGCTCCGCTGGGGATTGGGAGTTTGGAAACTTAAATCTGACGGGGATTTTGAAACTTAACTCCGTTGGGGATACGTATCTCAAGGCTTTAGCTCTGTTGAGGATCTGGATGATGTACTGCAGGGGATTTCCTCTGGAATAGCCTAATCACATTTTCCTATACTTTCAACCTATCAGTAATTATCCTTTCTCATTTCGTTTTATTTGTAAGCAGTGATTATATTCAAATGCATATGCTCATTTAACAAATCATTGGACGTTTTCAAATAAAACACAAGTCTAAAAAGAAAGAAAAGGCAAACAAATTGCTGAACTTTGAAGTATCTTTATATTAACTTTGTGTAAGTATTTTGTACAAAGGAGACAGACATTCTAGTAAGAGAATGTTGTCATAAAAATGAGAAAAAATTTATACAAAGAAAGATGGCTATGTGTAACAATTCCATGGGGTTCCCATTCTGCTGTAGCCTTCGTAACTCTGAGTATCTTGTCTATTCGTTGCTTCGTTCGGTGTTGATTAGATTGATCAGAAGCCAGGGGCTTGTTTGTGAATAGATTGTCCTTAAAGTGATCCGACGAGACATAGTCATACGCTTTAATTCCCTAACTTTTGCCTGGACCGCCCTTTCGGGTTTTCGATCCACCGGGAAACCCTTTTTTGACCAAGTCGCCCTTTCGGGTTTTCAACTTGCCGGGTGTACAGATTTTTTTATTTATCCCTAATTTTTGCCTGAACCTCCCTTTCGGGTTTTCGATTCACCAGGATGCCCATTTTTGTCCAAGTCGCCCTTTCGGGTTTTCAACTTGTCGGGTCATTTGTGCATAGTGTATTTTGACTATGTCTGCATTCGCAGGGTGCGGCAGGTCATCGCCGTCCATGGTGGTCAGAATCATTGCCCCACCAGAAAAGATGATTTTGATCACAAATGGTCCTTCATAAGTAGGAGTCCATTTGCCCCTGGGATCGCTTTGCGGCAAGATGATCCGCTTGATTACAAGGTCCCCGACTTGATATACTTGTCTTTTGACTTTCTTGTTGAAGGCCTTGATCATAAGTTTCTGATACGCCTAACCATGGCAAACAGCAGTAAGTCGCTTCTCGTCAATCAAGTTAAGTTGATCAAGCCGGGTCTGAATCCAATCGTCTTCACTCAAACCAGCATCTTTCATGATTCTCAAGGAAGGAATCTGAACCTCCATAGGTAAAACAGCTTCCATACCATATACCAAAGAAAAAAGGGGTTGCCCCTGTTGAAGTACGTGCCGTGGTACGTATCCGTGCAGAGCAAATGGTAACATCTCATGCCAGTCCTTGTAGGTGACTGTCATCTTTTGAATGATCTTCTTGATATTTTTGTTCGCAGCTTCGACAACACCGTTCAACTTAGGCCGATAGGGAGATGAATTGTAATGTTGAATATTGAAATGTTCGCACAGAGCGGTGATCATAGTATTGTTCAAATTTGTACCGTTGTCTGTAATGATCCTGTCGGGGATACCATACAGGCATATGAGGTTCTGCTTGATGAAGCAGGCAACCACATTCTTTGTAACGGAGGCGAAGGAAGCTGCTTCGACCCACTTGGTAAAGTAATCAATGGCCACCAGGATGAAACAGTGTCCATTGGATGATGTAGGCTTGATCTCTCCAATCATGTCGATTCCCCACATCACGAATGGCCAAGGAGTTGTTAAAACATTGAGAGGAACTGGGGGAATATGTACCTTGTCAGCATAGATTTGGCATTTGTGACACGTACGGGAATGTTGATGACAATCAGCTTCCATGGTAGACCAGTAGTAGCCTGCCCGTAGAATCTTCTTAGCCATCGTATGACCGCTTGAGTGGGTGCCAAAGGTTCCATTATGTAGTTCAGCCATGATCTGCTCAGCTTCAACTTTGTCCACACAACGGAGTAGGACACAATCAAGATTGCTCTTGTATAGGATACCATTGCTCAGAAAGAACTTGGCAGCTAACCTCCTTAAGAACTTTTTGTCGTTGACTGAAGCTCCTTCAAGATATTCTTGTGCTTCGAGATACCTTTTGATGTCATGAAACCAAGGCAGGTCCACCACTTCTTCGGTATTAATCTCGTGACAATGTGCAAATTCGTCCATTCGTTCAATGGTGATTTGAGGTGCCTCATTATCCCAATTAAGTTTAAACATGGATGACATTGTAGCTAGCGCATCTGCCAACTGATTCTCTTCTCGCGAGAAATGCTCGAAGGTGATCTGCTCGAAGTCTGGTGACAATGTCAGGACATGTTATTTGTAAGGGATGAGGTTAGGGTGTTTAGTATCCTACTCTCCTTTGATTTGACTGATAACCAAAGCTGAGTCCCCAAATACAATCAAAGATTTGATTCCCAAGTCAATAGAAGCCTTGAGACCAAAGATACAAGCTTCATACTCGGCCATGTTGTTGGTGCAGCTGAAGCAGAGTCTAGCAGTGAAAGGTGTATGGAAACCTTCTGGACAGATAAGTACCGCACTGATACCGTTTCCAAGTGCATTGGAGGCACCATCAAAGTACAGAGTCCATCGGGATCCTTGTTCAGGTCCGTCATACGGTCTGTTCTCTTCAATGTTGCTCAAAGTCATGATATCCTCGTCGGGGAAGTCGAACCTCATGGATTGGTAATCTTCGACAGCTTGATGGGCCAGATGATTGGCTATTACACTCCCCTTTATAGCTTTTTGGGTTGTGTACTGTATATCATATTCGGTGAGGATCATCTTCCATCTAGCAATTCTTCCGGATAAAGCAGGCTTCTCGAAGATGTACTTGATCGGATCCATATTAGAAATCAGCAAAGTGGTATGTGTCAACATATACTGCCTTAGCCGACGAGCAGCCCATACCAAAGCGCAACAAGTTTTCTCGAGCAGTGAGTAGCGAGTCTCACAGTCGGTAAACTTTTTGCTAAGGTAATAAATGGCATACTCTTTTCGGCTAGACTCGTCATGTTGGCCCAATACGCACCCCATTGAATTATCCAAAACAATCAGATACATGATTAACGGCCTTCCTTCGACGGGTGGCATCAAGATAGGAGGTTCCAACAAATACTCCTTGATCTTATCGAAAGCAACTTGACAGTCATCATTCCATTTAACCACCTGATCTTTCTTCAACAGCTTGAAGATTAGTTCACAGGTAGATGTTAGGTGAGAGATGAACCTTGCAATGTAGTTTAGGCGTCCCAAAAAACCTCTGACCTCCTTCTCAGTGCGAGGGGAAGGCATTTCTTGTATAGCTTTGACTTTGGCAGGATCAACCTCGATACCTTTGTTACTGACGATGAATCCCAAAAGTTTACCGAACCTGACTCCGAAAGTGCACTTGCTAGGGTTCAGTCTGAGCTTGTACTCCTTCAACCTGACAAATAGCTTTTGCAGATGGTCGAGATGTTCTTCTTCTGTTTGTGAACGGGCTATCATGTCGTCTATGTAGACTTTGATCTCATGATGTATCATGTCATGAAACAAAGCTACCATGGCTCGCTGATAGGTTTCCCCGACATTCTTCAGTCCGAATGGCATCACTTTATAGCAGAAGGTACCCCACTGCGTAACAAAAGTAGTCTTCTTCATGTCTTCGGGGGCCATTTTGATCTGGTTGTATCCCAAAAATCCGTCCATGAAAGAGAATACCTTGTGTTGAGTTGTGTTGTCAACCAAGATGTCAATGTGTGGTAGTGAAAAGGCATCTTTAGGGCTAGCCCTCTTTAAGTCTCTGTAGTCCATGCACATTCTGACTTTGCCGTCCTTCTTAGGCACGGGCACAATGTTAGCAACCCATTGTTGATAGGAAGTAACAACAAGAAAGCCAGCATTGAACTGCTTCATCACTTCAGCTTTGATCTTTTCGGACATGTCGGGGCTCATTTGGCGGACTTTTTGTTTTATTGGTGGACAGTCTTCTCTTGTAGGGAGATGGTGAACCACAATATCTGTATCCAGTCCCGGCATGTCTTCATAGGACCAGGCAAAGATCTCAACATATTCATTCAACAGTTGAACTAAGCGCTCTTTGACACTTGGCTCTAGGTTGGCACCCACTTTAACCTCTTTTCTGTCTTCCTCTGTTCCCAAATTGATAGTCTCTAACAACTCTTTATGGGGCAGAATAGCCCTTTCTTCCTGTTGCAAAAGTCTAGCCAACTCTCCAGGCACTTCACAGTCTTCATCACCTTCGTATTCGGCATGATTGACCAGATCTTCAGAGTCACTGAAGACCATAGCAGAATTGTTACCCATGGAAACCGGAGTGGATGGGTACCTGCATTTTGTGAGTGTGGGTGTGTGTAAGGGATAGCCACCTTTAAACAAATAAAATGTAAAAAGAAAGAAAATGAACACAAAAGTTTATATATGAAAACGTCCATGATTCATTAAAAATGGCATATGAAAATGAAGAATCAAAACCCTTACAAATGGACCTATATGCCCCGGGTAAGGCATAAGGCGAAAAGAGTGTACGAATTGTTTAATAATTATTACAGACCAAATAGGAAATGTTCAAAAGATAAATTACGGATTGATGAAAGTAATGGGAATGAAGTCTTTCGCCTCCCAGTTGTTCAATCCTCCTTCAATGGTTGGAAAGATCCAGTCTTAAAAATTGCTTCCTTCTTCATCATCCTCTAAAGCATGAACTCCATGATGAGTGATTTTCAATGGCGGTCCTCCAGCCTGGGAGCGACGCACAGCCTTCTTATTAGCAGCAGTGAAACCCAATCCGAACTGTTGTACCCCAAAATTTTCCCTCCCATTTCATCAATTTTTTTCTCACCACAAGACCCTTGGAGCTCAAGATCCAGTTAGGGTTTGCTCTGCTCAAGAGTCCTCCTTGCACTGTTGACCCAAATTAGGGTTTGTGTTTGCACAAAGATGTTTTGACCTAAAATGCCCAAGATGACTTTCATGCTTCATGTTGGACTCATAAGTTTATCCATACCAAGTTTCAAGCCTTGATTCCAATCTTTGCCCAGTCAATTGGACAGTTGACCTAGAAATCAGCTGTATTGGGGAAAAAGTCAACTGTGGTCAATTGACAGTCAAACCTCATAATTTTTGACCCACATCAACATTATGAACTCATATGAACCATTTGAAGTTTGGATCACAATTCCACAAGAAATTTGATCAGATCACCAAAAGGGCAAAATGGTCATTTTTAGGGTTTTGACTGCACAAAGGCAATTTTTGACTGTTTGACCTAGCCAATGGCAAACCAAGCTCACATATGGACTCAAGGACTCAATGGCATTGTCTTGACATTTTCAACAAGTTCAAAAGATCCCAAATGCACAAGATTGACAGATGAATTTTCCAGTCAACTGATCAATTTTTGACTGTATACTGAAAAGTCAAACTTTGACTTTTTGGTCAAAATCAAGTGCCAAGATTCATTTTTCATCAAAACATGTCAAATTATGAAACTTGTTCATCAAGAAATCAAAAATTACAAATTAGGGTTTAAAATGAAGAATTTTCATAACTTAGAAATTTTCTAAGTTATGAAATTTCCTAATTTTTTCCTAACTTTGTCCCATCTTTTCATCAAGATACATTTGGATTCAAACAAATCTCAAAACATGAAAGTTATAGTCCATTGCAAAATCTACAACTTTGATTCACAAAGTTTTCTCAAAAGAAGCTTGTAGATCAAGTTATGATTTTTGGAACAAAGGTGCAAAACATTCTTAACTTAGAAATTTTTTGACCTATTTTAGGCAGGATTTTTGCCTAACTTCATGGCCACTTTTCACATGCTTCCACTTGGAATTTCAACTTGCATTACAAATATGGATTGAAGTACACATTCCAAGCTTTCCAAATTGTCCAAGAACTTCTCAAACACCCTTGTGGTTAGGGAGAATCGAATTGACAAAGTTGGGCAAAATCCACATTTGTTCTTGACCAATTCCATGTTCATAACTTTGCATTTTCAAACTCAGCATGGTTCAAGCTAGTTACAGGCCTCTAATCCCATTTTCACTCAATAATTAAATGCCAATCCATTGTGTTCTAGCATTATCTTTCTCTTTTGGTCATTACATGGAAAATCAAGCCATATTTGGAAAAAGTGACTTATCTATTCTTGTAAAGTATGGCTTTATGTCAAAACATAAATCCAAGAAGTACAAAGCAAATCTCTGAGGCACAAAGGTGAACTTCCATAGCTCGATTCAGCTAGTTTCAAAGCAAGCTAGAGGTTGGAGAAGCATCCCTGAACTTCAAGCAAGCTATACAAATCCTCACATTGCATTGAAAGTACCTCCATTGTCATACACGATTCAAGCTGAACATGTAAGTTTTTGAACTTCTATCTCTCTATCCAAGCATATTTAGGCTTAAGTTTGTGAAGAAAGCATGTTCTAGTCATAGCCCTGAAGCCATCCATGTAGTTACTTTTCATTTATATTGTGTGTGCTAAGAGTATTTTGAACCTGAACATTGGAAAAAAGCTAGGTCAGGAATTGGGGGAGAAGAAATTCTCTCTCATTTCTGAGTTAGATTAACGTCTTTATATGTTTAGAATCGTGGCTTCAAGCTCTACAGGTTTCATGTTTTAAGATTTATCAAAGGATAAAAGAATCAAGAGTTAGGGAGATGAACAAGAAGGCGTGCGTTTTTGTTTGAATCTGGCCAGAGGTTGAAGACAAAGTCCTTTGGGCTGGGCCTGTCTTGTTTTTTCTGTTTACACCATATTTTTTCACATACACCCCCCTGGCCCATTGCATGATATATTTGTTATTTTTGATTTTTTCTTTTTGATTTTGATTTTATATTTTTATCCAAACATGAAAAAACACTAAAAATATTTTTCTCACATTTTTTGCATTTTATTTGGTATTTATTTGTTTCATTTAGTTCCATATGTAAATAAATACATATTTACTTTTTATTCAAATATTAAAAAATAATACAAATACATTTTTGTTTTCTAATTTTATTTTATTTTATATTTTGAAAACATTTTCTAAAAAAATATACTTTTTTTGTAAATAATAAATATTTTATTTTTGTACATATTTAATACATTTAATACATAATATAAATACATTTATATATTTAAAATATTTAGGATAAATATAAAAAATAATACATTTTTATTTTTATTAATATTTGACCTCAAAAATTACTTTTTTACAATATACTTCCTTTTTATTTATTTTTTGTACATAATTAATAAATATTGCATATATTAAATAATAAATACCTTTTATTTAGCAAATTAGGGTTTTTGCCCTAAACATGAAAAATACCCAAAAAATTAACCTTTTATTTTTGTTTATTTGTCACATGAAAAACACTTTTACATACATATAAAAATCATTTTTTGCATCTTGCATATTTATTGTATTTTTATTTAATTATTGAATATTAAATAACTTGTATATTCCATTTGGATTGTAATAGCTTAGATTTAAATTTCTTGCTAAAATATCCTCATTTGAACATTTGTACCCCCATCCCATAATTGTGTTGTAATAATTTAGGATTTTATTTTTCGCATTTAAAAGCTTTCTAAATATGCCATGATAGACTTAGGGTTTTGTATGCAAAAATCAACCAAACAAATAGCTTGACCTAATTCAAAGATAACAAAGCATGAAAATGGACAACACTAATCACACTTGCACCTCTAGGGTTACTCCACTTGTTGCCTTCAATAATGGGCCATGTTGCATGTTGAGTGTCTTTGGCAAAACAAAAACAATTCAAATGATCATAGTCCCTCGATGACGCTTTCGAAAGTTGCCTAAAAATGATCAAGTCCCTTAAAGGAAAAATTGCCCAAAGACACTTGGAACCATTGCAATCATGGTCTAAACGATGACCCGCGCCCGTCCCGTTAACATCCGAACACAAGATTGTCCACCAAATACAATGGTGGAACAAAATTGTTAAAAGGGTTAAAACATAGGAAAGATCTTTGAGTAAATTTAGGGGTAGACAACTCTTAGTTACTTGAATCAACTTGCAAAACACACTTGCCTACTTTTTCAAAACACACATCACAACACACTTTCAAAACAACTTTCAAAAACATTGAAAACTTTTCAAAAGATAAGTACACCTTTGTATACATTCAAACATGGATCATTACAAAGGTTGCCACCACATTGGCCTCTTTTCAAAACATTTTCAAACCCACACACACACAAAGCACCATTTCAAACAATTGAAAACACAAGGAAAGTGATCTAAGCAAGTAACTAAGAGCCCATGGATAACCATGGATAGAAGGGGTGCTAATACCTTCCCTTTCTATAATCTACTCCCCGAACCCAAGAAAACATCTCAAAGGTTTTTGCTGTGCTTTTTTAACCTTTCCTTAGGATAAAATAAAAAGTCGGTGGCGACTCTTGCTCAACTGAAACATTTGCGAAAACAAACGCAAAACCCAAGTCAGTTCTCCCACCGTATCACAGAACTGGCGACTCTGCTGGGGAAACTTTTAAAGTGGAGTAACCTTAGGGCTTAGATCACCCTCTTGCATGACTAAATTGTTTGCTTTGATTGCTTTATATCTTGGCTCTCTTGTTTGGGTTTGAAATCCTACACCCGGATTTGGGGAAACATTCATAGATAGCAATACGTTGTGGAAACTGTGCGGGGTATACCGACACGGTTGAAGCAATAGCTATATTAGTGCGACATATTTGTGAGTACCGGTAACCCTTGAGTTCAATCAAGGAGAGTACGGGGCCGCTGAGTGATGTCACTAAGCACTAATGACCTAGAACCTTACTTGACCATCTTGGCCTTTCCTTAGGGGTAGTGAGATGACCGGCTTTGGTACAGTCCGAAGTTGGTAGATACTCGATGCTACACTCATTGAGGGTTGTTTTCTTGGAATATTTTGGTCGCTAGTTAAATGGCTAAACCAAAACAATGAACATGGAAAACAATCCAATGATATTGAGCTCCTTAGAACCCGGTTACTATTTATAGGACAGGTTTTTTAAGCCAACTACACTCAAGAGGGTACTTACCTATGAAACCCCATGCAAGCCTGAAACTAGGGTTTTGTGTGATTTGCTTGTACATATGTTTGTGCATACATCATGAGCATCATAAAGCATCATATGCATTCACTAACCATTTCAAGGGTTTAGATCTTCATCTTTGTTCTTGTTTTGTAGGTCATGGAAATTCTTCCCAAGAAAACTATCCAGGTCAACCTTGTGAGAATCCCTCCTCAGCTTAAGGAGCTCACATCCAGAATTCCGGAAAGCTCTCCCTTCAGTGAAAGACATGGTAGACTGCTCAGCCTAGTCAACACCAACATTGAAGAGGACATGGTAAAAGTGTTGTTCCAGTTCTTTGACCCCCTTCACCACTGTTTCACTTTCCCCGACTACCAATTGGTGCCCACTTTGGAGGAATTTTCTCAACTCCTGAGAATTCCTATTCTTAATCAACTACCCTACAACGGTACGGAAAAAGAACCAAAGCCTGAAGATGTTGCTCAAGAACTACACTTGCAACCATCTGACATCAAGGGGCATTGGGAAACTAGAAGCGGTGTCAAAGGCTTCTTGGCAAAATTCTTGTTTGAGAAGGCACAAGAGTGTTGGAATTCATTGGACCTACAAGCCTTTGAAGAAATTATGGCACTCCTCATTTATGGGTTGGTCTTGTTCCCAAATCCTGACCAGCTTATAGATGTCAACACCGTCAAGATCTTCTTATCCAGGAATCCAATACCAACATTGCTTGGGGACATTCTTCACTCATTTTACACACGAACAATGAGAAAGAGGGGTGTTCTCATGTGATGTACTCTTCTCCTAGCAAGGTGGTTTATTTCGCACCTTCCACAATCTGTCTTGAAGAATGACCAAGGCCTAAGGTGGTCATAACGGTTGATGACCCTCACTCACTCTGATGTACATTGGTGTTCTCGGTCCAGAGAAAATTTCATCATCGTCGATCATTGTGGAGAGTTCCCTAATGTTCCATTACTTGGCATTAGGGGAGGCATTACCTACAACCCTTGTTTAGCTTTGAGACAATTTGGATATGCACGGAGGGATGGCCCTCATGACATGTTGATTCCTGACCTAGTTTTTGACTTCGACAACGATGCGCAAGGACTTCGCCAAAGATTCATCAGAGCTTGGAGGATGCCTAACAAGGTAGACAGCAAGACACTGGGGCACAAGAACTCCATCCCTCTTGAGCCTTATCTCAAGTGGGTACGAACCCGAGCCCAGAGTCTAATGATGCCTTATCCTCATGTTCTCCCTATGATTAAAGAGCCCGTTAAGGAAGGAGAGGTTCCCTACACCATCCTATATCCTGACATGCCTACATCATGGGAGGAGATGCAGAAGAGTTGGATCCAACTCAAGGAGGAACGGAACACTTTTGAAGCCAGCTTCTACGCCAGCGAGAAGAAGGTTTTGGAGCTTACCCGCCGACTCCATGAGGAAGAGACCCTCAACACCTACATCGCACCAAAGAGGATGCACAACGTCTTTTTACCTTGAGAAGTTTTTTGTAATATTTGGCCCATGGGGCATTTATGTACTGACAAATTTCTTCTTATTAATATGACGTGCGTTCTTTTTTGTTTGCAACAATTTTGAATTTTCTAAATCCTTGAATGCATTTCATAAACAAACATATCATTCATCATGCGCATAAGCAGGTCTCCACACCAGGTTTCCTTATCTTTCTGTTGTTTATTTCAGTAAGATGGATCTCGAACAGACGGCCAAGGACTTGCAGTCTCAAAACTCACAGTTTCAACATCTCCTGATGACCTTGGCAAATGGTCAGGATGATCTAAAGGCCCTGCTTGGGAACAAAGAGCAAGTGAAAAAGAAGAAGAAGAGAGTCGGGGTGGCTACCCTAGGAAGAAGGTTTGAGGGTGAAGCCAGAAGAGTTCTTGAATTTCCCCCTACGTATGAAGAGGGAACCAGTAAAGGGAATGCGGTTGCGGTACCTTCCGAATCCGAAGCTGAAGAAGGAGAGGCTGAAGAGGACGAAGACTACTCTGAGCAACAATACCCACCCGCCGACGATAAGTACAAGGGCTTGGAAGACAGATTGGCAGCTATGGAGCTGCAGAGAGTTCCCGGCTTAAATTTCGAAGATTTGGGATTAGTTGCTGGAATTGTGATCCCCCCGAAGTTCAAAGTGCCAATTTTTGCAAGGTATGACGGGCTGTCTTGCCCAAAAATGCATCTCAGATCATATGTAAGGAAGATCCAACCTTACACTGCAGACAAGAACCTATGGATCCATTTCTTTCAGGATAGCCTTTCAGGGGCTCAACTCGAATGGTTCTATCAGCTGGATGGAGCCAGTATTCGAAACTGGGAGGACTCGGCTACTGCATTTTATAAACAGTATCAGTATAATTCTGACCTCGCTCCCACGCGTACCCAACTCCAGGGTATGTCACTGGGGACGGGCGAAGGATTCAAGGAGTATGCGCAAAAGTGGAGAGACCTGGCTGGCAGGGTGCAGCCACCTTTGACTGACCGTGAACTTGTTGACATATTCCTAGGGACCCTGTCTGGTCCATTCTTCAACCATCTGATTGGTAATTCTTCTGCTGGGTTTACAGATTTGATCTTGACTGGTGAGAGAATAGAAGCTGGTATCAAGTCAGGGAAGATAACGAAAGGTGCCTCCGCGAGTACTAAAAAGAAGCCCTTCAAGAAGGAAGCCAGTGTTGTTTATGGTCCCAGAAGACAAAATAAGTCGGAACGCCGCCAAGTTGTCAATGCGTTGGTAATTTCAAAGCCTGTTTCTGCTCCTCAGCAGTATAACCAACCAAGGGGTGAGAGGCCTAAAAGGAAGTACACTCGACTCAGCATGACCCTGTCTCAGATTTTTCCGCAACTACTGTCAACCAATCTGGTAACTGTCAAAGAAGCTCCGAAAGTAGTGAACACAGCTTCTCCAAAGTACAACCCCAACGCCTGCTGTGCTTATCACTCTAATAGCCCGGGGCATACTACGGATGAATGCTGGGCTCTGAGGAATAAGGTTCAGGACCTTATTGATGCTAAAGAAATACATTTCGAGGCGCCCGAAAGACCCAATGTTGTGACTGCTCCCATGCCCCAGCATGGAGTGAATGTTGTGGAAGAAGACCGGTATGTAGCCTCCGTGGAAGAGATTGTTACTCCGTTATTGACCGTCAAAAGGAACCTATTGCTAGCCGGTTTATTTCCGGGATGTGGTAAAGGTTGCCTTCTATGTGCTATTTCACCTGCTGGTTGTCCCTTGCTGAAGTCAGGCGTCCAAAACCTAATGGATAGCAAAGAGATCTTGTTCGAGAAGATTGTTGTTCCTGCTGTCCCTGCTGAAGAAGTTTCTATTGTCACTATTTTCAACAACCCTCCTAAGGCTCCTTCAAAGAAGCCTGTCAAAATCATGTCCACTCAAAAGATTGCTCCTATCATCATCACTGTTCCGGGGCCCCTCCCCTATACATCCGACAAAGCTGTCCCATGGCACTATGGGGAAGATGTTTATGTTCTTGGAGTTAAACAAGAGTTTGATACTAGTATCGGCGTCAGTAACATCACCGGGCCTGCCAAAATTACTCGCAGTGGTAGGCTGTTCTCACCATATATTGCGCCACCAGCTATTCAGAGACCTCTTATCATCACACCTGCAAGTGTGCCTTCTTCCCTTCCTAATCAAGTTCCTGTTTCTATCCCTGCTGTCGAGTCATCTGACGCTCGGGGCAAAGGGATTGCTACTGATTTGCCTGCCCTGACGGAGGCACCAAAGACAACCACTGTTGAAGCTTCCCAACAAGAGATGGAAGAGATCCTCAAGATTATCAAGAAGAGTGATTTCAATGTAGTTGAGAAGTTGGGGCACACCCCCTCTAAGATTTCTATGTTATCACTGTTGTCGTGTTCAGAGGCCCATGCCAAGGCTCTGATTTCCTTCCTGAAGACGGCCCATGTGCCACAAGAAACATCTGCTGATCAATTTACCGATTGTGTGGCCAACTTGACTGCCGATAATGGGTTGGGCTTCTCTGACGCCGATCTGACCGCCAAAGGAAAGAACCATAACGACGCCCTGCATGTCTCCATTGAATGCAGGGGCACTACTCTTGCCCATGTGTTGGTAGACACATTTTATTCATTGAACGTATTGCCCAAGAAGGCTCTAGACAGGCTGGATTGTAAGGGTTTGGAGCTCAAGCCTAGTAACATTGTTGTCCGAGCCTTTGACGGTTCGAAAAGGATGGTACATGGGGAAGTTGACATCCCAATCAGGGTTGGTTCTCAGGTCTTTGATTCTACTTTCTATGTGATGGACATACGACCATCCTATTCTTGTTTGTTGGGTCGTCCATGGATCCACAAGGCTGGAGCTGTAACCTCCACACTACATCAGAAGCTGAAGTACCTGGTCAGGGGTAAGATTGTGACAGTTCAAGGGGAAGAAGAATATATGGTCAGCCACCTTAACTCGTTCCGGTACATAGAAATGGATGGGAAATTCATTGAGACTCCATTCCAGCACTTTGAAGAGGTGCCTCAGACACTGGCATCAGCTGGAACTGTGATTGAAGACCCTCCTTTAAAGATGGCTTCCTTAAAGGATGCCCGGGCAGTTATTGAAAAGGGTGAGTGCGCAAACTGGGGCCGACTTCCTGATTTCACCCCAAAGACTGACAAGTTTGGTTTGGGCTTCACTGCAGAGGCTCAGAAGGTTGTTCGTAAGGCAAGGATTGGATGACCTCATGTGTTCATCACCAACCTGGGAGTGAATGCTATTAAAGACGACGTGGAGGAATCTGGATTTGACAGTTGGATCTACCCAACAACCGACAGTGGACCAAGCAACTGGACTGCCAAAGACTTCACTCCTATTACTTTTCTCACTCAATAATGAACTCTTTTGTTTTGAATTTGTAACAGACAATATGTTGAAACTTTTATGGCTCGGTGTCCTACCCGGGACACCGTAGCTTCATTTGTGAGGGCTTTTGTGTGTCATTTTCATATATCATCAATAAAAACATTGGACGTTTGTTGCATTTCAAAATCTTGCGCTCCTCTTCTTTCTTTATTATATATTGCAAAACAGCTATATTTACACACACTCACCCATACAGGTTCCAATCCACTCTGGATCTCACTGGTAACGACTCTGCTACTCCCAGTTATGACTTCAAAAATCCGATCAACTTAGCCGAAGACGAAGGTGAAGATGATTGCGAAGTACCTGGTGAGCTTGCAAGACTGTTACTCCAGGAAGAGAGGGCCATTCAGCCACATGAAGAGCCAGTGGAAACGGTAAATCTGGGTACTGAGACAGACATAAAGGAAGTCAAGATTGGTGCCAATCTAGAGCTCAGTGTGAAACAACGGTTGATTCAGATGCTGCATGACTATGTGGAAATCTTTGCCTGGTCTTACGAAGACATGCCTGGGTTGGATACCGACATTGTGGTTCATCACCTGCCTACCAAGGAAGAGTGTCCTCCGGTAAAACAGAAGGTCTGCCGTATGCGTCCAGAAATGTCCGAGAAAATCAAAGCTGAGGTTATGAAACAATTTGATGTCGGGTTCCTAGCAGTGACTTCTTACCCTCAGTGGGTTGCCAACGTGGTTCCAGTGCCAAAGAAAGATGGTAAGGTCCGAATGTGTGTTGATTACAGGGATTTGAATAGGGCGAGCCCTAAGGACGATTTCCCTCTGCCTCATATCGACGTTCTGGTTGACAACACTGCTCAGCATAAAGTTTTCTCCTTCATGGACGGCTTCTCCGGTTATAATCAGATCAAGATGGCTCCTGAAGACATGGAGAAGACCACTTTTGTTACTCAGTGGGGCACCTTTTGCTACAAGGTCATGCCTTTTGGGTTGAAAAATGCTGGGGCAACCTACCAACGTGCCATGGTTGCTTTATTTCATGACATGATCCATCATGAGATAGAAGTATATGTCGATGATATGATTGCAAGGTCCCAAACTGAGGAGGAACACCTTGACCATCTACAGAAGCTGTTTGACCGTCTGAAGTTGTACAAGCTGAGGTTGAACCCAAACAAGTGCACCTTTGGGGTGAGATCTGGAAAATTGCTAGGCTTCGTCGTAAGCGACAAAGGTATTCAAGTGGACCCTGCCAAAGTGAAAGCCATACAAGAGATGCCAACTCCCAAGACAGAGAAAGAAGTCAGAGGCTTTCTAGGACGATTGAACTACATTGCCCGATTCATCTCGCATCTAACTGCTACCTGTGAACCGATCTTCAAGTTACTAAAGAAAGATCAAGTGGTACGTTGGAACGATGAATATCAGGCCGCTTTCGAAAGAATCAAAGAGTATCTCCAAGAACCACCCATTCTTATGCCACCGGTTGAAGGGAGACCTCTAATACTTTACTTGATTGTACTGGACAACTCAATGGGGTGTGTGCTGGGGCAGCATGACGAGTCTGGCCGAAAAGAACACGCCATTTATTACCTTAGCAAAAATTTTACTGACTGTGAGACCCGATACTCACTGCTCGAGAAAACTTGTTGCGCTTTGGTATGGGATGCTTGCCGGCTGAGATAATATATGTTGACTCACACTACTCTGTTGATTTCAAAAATGGATCCAATCAAGTACATATTCGAAAAGCCCGCCTTGTCCGGAAGAATAGCAAGATGGCAGATGATCTTGACGGAATATGACATCCAGTACACGACTCAAAAAGCAATCAAGGGAAGTATATTGGCAGACCATTTGGCGCACCAAGCAGTGGACGATTACCAGTCGATGAACTTTGAATTTCCAGACGAGGATATCATGGTAGTGACTGATTGTGAAGTACCTGGACCAGATGAAGGACCTGAGGAAGGATCCCGATGGTCTATGCACTTTGATGGAGCCTCGAACGCTTTGGGTAATGGTATCGGCGCTGTGATCATATCCCCCAAAGGCACTCATACTCCACTCACCGCCCGGCTATGTTTCAACTGCACCAACAACATGGCGGAGTATGAAGCATGTATCATGGGTCTTCAAGTTGCAATTGACTTAAGGATCAAGTTTCTAAGTGTCTTCGGAGATTCCGCTCTCGTGATCAATCAGATCAAAGGCGAGTGGGATACGAAACATCCAAATCTTATTCCTTACAAGGAGTATGTGCTGACATTGCTTCCCCACTTCGAGGAGATAACTTTTGAACACTTCCCAAGAGAGGAGAATCAGTTGGCGGACGCGTTGGCTACGATGTCTTCTATGTTCAAAGTCAAATGGGACAACGAGGCTCCCCGGATCATTATCTGGAAGTTGGATGAACCTGCACATTGCTGCGATCTCGAGACCGAAGAGGTAACTGAAAAACCTTGGTATCATGAAGTGAAGAGATACTTGGAAGCTCAAGAATACCCCGAAGGCGCATCTATTAATGACAAGAAGTTCCTGAGAAGGTTTGCGGCAAAGTTCTTCCTCAGCAATGGCATTCTCTACAAGCGAAACCATGATTCAACCTTACTGTGTTGTGTGGATAAGACTGAAGCAGAAAAGATCATGGCGGAGCTACATGAAGGTACCTTCGGAACACATTCTAGTGGACATACCATGGCAAAGAAAATCCTTCGGGAAGGATATTTCTGGTCCACAATGGAAGCCGACTGTTATCAGCATTCGCGAACTTGTCATAAATGCCAGATCTATGCTGATAAGGTGCACATTCCTCCGGTCCCTCTGAACGTCTTGACAGCACCTTGGCCTTTTGCAATGTGGGGCATTGATATGATCGGCGAAATCAGACCTACGGCATCTAACGGGCATCGCTTCATCCTGGTAGCGATTGATTACTTCATAAAGTGGGTTGAAGCAGCTTCCTACACTACCGTAACCAAGAATGTCGCGGCACGATTCATTCGGCATAACCTGATTTGTCGATACGGTGTGCCTGAGAGGATCATTACGGACAATGGTACCAATCTTAACAACAAGATGATCACTGAGCTCTGCGAGCAATTCAAGATACAGCACCACAATTCTTCTCCCTATCGGCCGAAGATGAATGGGGCTGTAGAAGCGACGAATAAGAACATCAAGAAGATTGTGCAGAAAATGACAGTGACCTACAAATATTGGCACGAAATGTTACCGTTTGCTCTTCATGGGTACCGTACCTCAGCACGGACGTCAACAGGGGCAACTCCCTTTTCCTTGGTTTATGGCATGGAGGCAGTCTTGCCTATTGAAGTCCAGATACCCTCTCTCCGGATAATGAAGGATGCAGGTTTGAGCGAAGATGACTGGATCCAGACTCGGCTTGATCAATTAAACCTAATTGACGAAAAGAGACTCACTGCTATTTGTCATGGTCAGACGTACCCAAAACGGATGATCAGGGCATTTAACAAGAAGGTCAGACGACAAGAGTACCAAGTCGGAGACCTGGTAATCAAGCGCATCATTCTTCCTCAAAGTGATCCCAGGGGAAAATGGACCCCCACGTACGAAGGGCCATTTATGGTTAAACATATCTTCTCAGGAGGAGCTATGATTCTAACCACCATGGACGGTGACGACCTTCCTCACCCTGCCAATGCAGACATAGTAAAAAGATACTACGCATGATCAAAGACCCGCTAGGTTGACACACCTAGGCAAAAATAAGGGCTTCCCGGCGAACCAAAAGGGTTCGGGCAAAAATAAGGGATGAAATGAAAAAAATCTATAGACCCGACAAGTCGAAAACCTGAAAAGGCGGCTTGGGCAAAAATGGGTATCCCGGTGGACTGAAAACCCGAAAGGGCGGTCCAGGAAAAAGTTAGGGATAAAGCGTAATACTATGTCTCGTTGGATCACCTTGCATCCAGAATTCGGCATCGACTATCGGGCTCAGACGTCACCAATCAATCAGCTTCATCTTCAACTAAGCAGCAAAGTGATGAGACGCTTGAAGACATAAAGGCGATAGCAGAATTGGAACCCAGTGGGATTATTTTTCACATAGCTGTTTTGTTTCCTTTTCACAAAATTGTATTAAACTTTATTTTGTTCAGCGGCGTTCTCTTACTAGGACGTCAGCCTCTTGTACATAAAACGCCTATTTACAAGCAAATTTCAAAATCAATACAAGTTCAATTTTTCAGAAAAATTACCCAATTGTTTTTCCTTTATCTGTTTTGTTTTGCAAAGAACGTCCAATGTTCATTTTTGATATATGAATTTGACATTAATTGCTAATCATAAATATTTGCATGCGAAACAAAGGACTAATTACAGGTGACATTAGAAACAGGGGCAATAAAGAATTGTCTAAGCAATTTAGTTGCTCTGTCCACCAAGGTACCAAGGTAAGTTCAGCTGAAGATCGTAACCAAGTTACCTCAACTCCCCACAGAGTAAGACAAGATTCAGCAATACTCTCCCCAGGCAGAGTTGGTCTCCCATCAGCCCTAAAAAGGCACAGTATCTCCAGCAAGTCAGTGACACTCCCCCCGAGCAGAGTTAGTCTACTGTCAGCCTTAAGGAAGTCGGGTATCCCCAGAAGATCTCAACATTCCCCAGCGGAGTATAGACATTCCTCAGCAAGCATCCCCGGCAGTCTTAATATAAGATTGTTCCCCGGTGGAATACCGATACCCCAGTGGACCCACTCCCCAGTACAGTCCAAAGTTTCCCCATGAAAGTGGAATCCATATCCCCAGCAGGTTCTGAAGCTTATCCCTAGTAGATTTTGGAAGCTTATCCCCTGCAGAGTGCGAACGCATCTCCCCGGTTTTATTCAAAAGGTTATTTCCCATCAGGGCTTATAACTGGGTTATCCTCAGCTAATTACCACGAAAAGATCGTCCCCGGCGAAGTTCTTCCTATCCCCAGCGGAGTTCATCAAATTCCCCAACATAACTTATCAGTAGAATCCCCAGCGGAGCTCTCATCAAAACTTCAGCGAAGTATCTCTTCCCACAGAGCATTTCCCCGCAGAGTAATCTCTCCAACAAGTTTATTCCCCAACGGAGTCATCTTCTCCTACCGGTTTATTCTTGCAACCATCATCCCCAGCAGAAGCGAAGAACTCTACTCTTCAACACCAGCCCAGGATTTGTTTTCCCGGCCTTCGTCAAGGATTTATTTTCCTAAACGAAAATACATTCATAGACATTTCACATTTCATACATCCTGCTTACATATATGATAAAGTGCATACAACACTATCTCATTTTGAGCATCATGACATCATGCATTTCATACATCATGACATTGCATACAACTGATGTCTTGCCTTTTCAGGAAAAGATCAATCCAAAGATGATTACTATCAGCTATCGCAATTCCAGATTCGATACCTGTATCTAGCCAGGGCATATCTGTGAGTGATGGAGTGTAGATTCGATACCTGTATCTAGCCAGGGTATATCTGCATGAAGAGTTTGAAGATCAACCCCTGTAACAGGCCAGGAAATTATCTTTCATTCTCAGGTCAGAGATTTACACCTGTATCTAGCTAGGAAAGCCATCTCTACCAACCTTTTGCAATTCCAGATCCGATTCTTGTATCCAGCCAGGGCATATCTGTAGACGACAAGTTCCAGATTCGACACCTGTATCCAGCCAGGGCATATCTGTAGACGACAAGTTCCAGATTCGATTCCTGTATCCAGCCAGGGCATATCTGTGAGTATTTGATTGTGGATTCGACACCTGTACCTAGCCAGGGCACATCTGCATAAAGAGTTTAGAGATTCGATACCTGTATCCAGCCAGGGCACGTCTGTAAGCAACCTTTTGAAGTTCCGGATTCAATTCCTGTATCCAGCCAGGGCATATCTGTAGACGACCAATTCCAGATTCGATTCTTGTATCTAGCCAGGGCATATCTGTGAGCGTTTGATTGTAGATTCGATACCTGTATCCAGCCAGGGCATATCTGCATGAGGAGACTGAAGATCAACACCTGTAGCAAGCCAGGAAACCATATTTCTTTCTCAAGTACGCAAGTTCTCGCTAAGGAATCTCTTACGCGATCAACACTTCCAAATGGGATCTATAAGCCCATTCCCGACAAGGTTCTGTCACACCCCAGATGGCATCTATAAGCCCATCCCCCTATCCACCATCTCTCCAAATGGCATCTATAAGCCCATTCCCGCCATCACATTGCTGATACTCTACCATGTGAGTGCAAATTTCAGGGCACTCTAGTGTCCAATCTCCTTTTACCCTCGAGTCGCGAAAGGCAAACTTGCCAATCTAACTCTTCAGGTTCAAGAAGATTGAACAGGGGCAACTGTTGTACCCCAAAATTTGCCCTCCCATTTCATCAATTTTTTTCTCACCATAAGACCCTTGGAGCTCAAGATCCAATTAGGGTTTGCTCTGCTCAAGACTCCTCCTTGCACTGTTGACCCAAATTAGGGTTTGTGTTTGCACAAAGATGTTTTGACCTAAAATGCCCAAGATGACTTTCATGCTTCATGTTGGACTCATAAGTTTATCCATACCAAGTTTCAAGCCTTGATTCCAATCTTTGCCCAGTCAATTGGGCAGTTGACCTAGAAATCAGCTGTATTGGGGAAAAAGTCAACTGTGGTCAATTGACAGTCAAACCTCATGATTTTTGACCCACATCAACATTATGAACTCATATGAACCATTTGATCAAGTTTGGATCACAATTCCACAAGAAATTTGATCAGATCACCAAAAGGGCAAAATGGTCATTTTTAGGGTTTTGACTGCACAAAGGCAATTTTTGACTGTTTGACCTAGCCAATGGCAAACCAAGCTCACATATGGACTCAAGGACTCAATGGCATTGTCTTGAAATTTTCAACAAGTTCAAAAGATCCCAAATGCACAAGATTGACAAATGAATTTTCCAGTCAACTGATCAATTTTTGACTGTATATTGAAAAGTCAAACTTTGACTTTTTGGTCAAAATCAAGTGCCAAGATTCATTTTTCATCAAAACATGTCAAATTATGAAACTTGTTCATCAAGAAATTAAAAATTACAAATTAGAGTTTAAAATGAAGAATTTTCATAATTTGGAAATTTTCTAAGTTATGAAATTTCCTAATTTTTTCCTAACTTTGTCCCATCTTTTCATCAAGATACATTTGGATTCAAACAAAACTAAAAACATGAAAGTTATAGTCCATTGAAAAATCTACAACTTTGATTCACAAAGTTTCCTCAAAAGAAGCTTGTAGATCAAGTTATGATTTTTGGAACAAGGGTGCAAAACATTCTTAACTTAGAAATTTTTTGACCTATTTTAGGCATGATTTTTGCCTAACTTCATGGCCACTTTTCACATGCTTCCACTTGGAATTTCAACTTGCATTACAAAGATGGATTGAAGTACACATTCCAAGCTTTCCAAATTATCCAAGAACTTCTCAAACACCCTTGTGGTTAGGGAGAATCGAATTGACAAAGTTGGGCAAAATCCACTTTTGTTCTTGACCAATTCCATGTTCATAACTTTGCATTTTCAAACTCAGCACGGTTCAAGCTAGTTACAGGCCTCTAATCCCATTTGAACTCAATAATTAAATGCCAATCCATTGTGTTCTAGCATTATCTTGCTCTTTTGGTCATTACATGGAAAATCAAGCCATATTTGGAAAAAGTGACTTATCTATTCTTGTAAAGTATGGCTTTATGTCAAAACATAAATCCAAGAAGTACAAAGCAAATCTCTGAGGCACAAAGGTGAACTTCCATAGCTCGATTCAGCTAGTTTCAAAGCAAGCTAGAGGTTGGAGAAGCATCCCTGAACTTCAAGCAAGCTATACAAATCCTCACATTGCATTGAAAGTACCTCCATTGTCATACACGATTCAAGCTGAACAGGTAAGTTTTTGAACTTCTATCTCTCTATCCAAGCATATTTAGGCTTAAGTTTGTGAAGAAAGCATCCATGTAGTTACTTTTCATTTATATTGTGTGTGCTAAGAGTATTTTGAACCTGAACATTGGAAAAAAGTTAGGTCAGGAATTGGGGGAGAAGAAATTCTCTCTCATTTCTGAGAGTTAGATTAACTTCTTTATATGTTTAGAATCGTGGCTTCAAGCTCTACAGGTTTCATGTTTTAAGATTTGTCAAAGGATCAAAGAATCAAGAGTTAGGGAGATGAACAAGAAGGCGCGTGTTTTTGTTTGAATCTGGCCAGAGGTAGAAGACAAAGTCCTTTGGGCTGGGCCTGTCTTGTTTTTTCTGTTTACACCATATTTTTTCACATACACCCCCCTGGCCCATTGCATGATATATTTGTTATTTTTGATTTTTTCTTTTTGATTTTGATTTTATATTTTTATCCAAACATGAAAAAACACTAAAAATATTTTTCTCACATTTTTTGCATTTTATTTGGTATTTATTTGTTTCATTTAGTTCCATATGTAAATAAATACATATTTACTTTTTATTCAAATATTAAAAAATAATACAAATACATTTTTGTTTTCTAATTTTATTTTATTTTATATTTTGAAAACATTTTCTAAAAAAATATACTTTTTTTGTAAATAATAAATATTTTATTTTTGTACATATTTAATACATTTAATACATAATATAAATACATTTATATATTTAGAATATTTAGGATAAATATAAAAAATAATACATTTTTATTTTTATTAATATTTGACCTCAAAAATTACTTTTTTACAATATACTTCCTTTTTATTTATTTTTTGTACATAATTAATAAATATTGCATATATTAAATAATAAATACCTTTTATTTAGCAAATTAGGGTTTTTGCCCTAAACATGAAAAATACCCAAAAAATTAACCTTTTATTTTTGTTTATTTGTCACATGAAAAACACTTTTACATACATATAAAAATCATTTTTTGCATCTTGCATATTTATTGTATTTTTATTTAATTATTGTATATTAAATAACTTGTATATTCCATTTGGATTGTAATAGCTTAGATTTAAATTTCTTGCTAAAATATCCCCATATGAACATTTGTACCCCCCGTCCCATAATTGTGTTGTAATAATTTAGGATTTTATTTTTCGCATTTAAAAGCTTTCTAAATATGCCATGATAGACTTAGGGTTTTGTATGCAAAAATCAACCAAACAAATAGCTTGACCTAATTCAAAGATAACAAAGCATGAAAATGGACAACACTAATAACACTTGCACCTCTAGGATTACTCCACTTGTTGCCTTCAATAATGGGCCATGTTACATGTTGAGTGTCTTTGGCAAAACAAAAACAATTCAAATGATCATAGTCCCTCGATGACGCTTTCGAAAGTTGCCTAAAAATGATCAAGTCCCTTAAAGGAAAAATTGCCCAAAGACACTTGGCACCATTGCAATCATGGTCTAAACGATGACCCGCGCCCGTCCCGTTAACATCCTAACACAAGATTGTCCACCAAATACAATGGTGGAACAAAATTTTTAAAAGGGTTAAAACATAGGAAAGATCTTTGAGTAAATTTAGGGGTAGACAACTCTTAGTTACTTGAATCAACTTGCAAAACACACTTGCCTACTTTTTCAAAACACACATCACAACACACTTTCAAAACAACTTTCAAAAACATTGAAAACTTTTCAAAAGATAAGTACACCTTTTTATACATTCAAACATGGATCATTACAAAGGTTGCCACCACATTGGCCTCTTTTCAAAACATTTTCAAACCCCCACACACACAAAGCACCATTTCAAACAATTGAAAACACAAGGCAAGTGATCTAAGCAAGTAACTAAGAGCCCATGGATAACCATGGATAGAAGGGGTGCTAATACCTCCCCTTTCTATAATCTGCTCCCCGAACCTAAGAAAACATCTCAAAGGTTTTTGCTGTGCTTTTTAACCTTTCCTTAGGATAAAATAAAAAGTCGGTGGCGACTCTTGCTCAACCGAAACATTTGCGAAAACAAACGCAAAACCCAAGTCAGCTCTCCCACTGTATCACACGAACTTATTTGTCTTGTAAGGAAAATATGGCAGTTGACCCCGTACCGTGCTTCCTCCTTCCTTGATCACAGCCTCCGCATCTTTAAAGGATGACATCCGGGACACAGGTTTTGTAATGATGGGCGTAACAGTCATTTTCTTGGCTACCGCAACTTCAGGAGAAACCTCTTCAAAGTGTTGGAAAGGTGTTTCTATGAATTCACCATCCAACTCTATGTAGCGGAAAGAGTTAAGGAGGCTTATCATATACTCCTCCTTACTATGAACTGTTATGATTTTACCCTGGACTAGGTACTTGAGCATCTGGTGTAAAGAAGAAGTGACTTCCCCAGTGTTGTGGATCCATAGCCTTCCCAATGAGCATGAATATGAAGGACGGATGTCCATCACATAAAATGTAGAGTTGAAAATTCCGTTCCCACCTTAATTGGGATGTCCACCTCTCTGTGAACCATCCTCTTAAAACCGTCGAAGGCTCTAACAATGATATTACTGGGCTCTGAGGTCAAACCTTCACAGTCTAGTTTGTCCAATGCTTTCTTCGGTAGGACATTTAAAGACGACCCGGTATCAACCAGAACGTGAGCAAGAGTGGTCCCTCTGCACTCTACCGAGACATGCAGCACATCATTATGCTTTCTTCCCTTATATGTTAGATCGGAACCAGAGAAGCCAAGACCATTGTCGGCTGTAAGTCTGGCTACACACTCTTGAAACTGATCCGCAGAAGTTTCTTGAGGCACGTGCGCCGTCTTCAGGAATTTGATCAAGTCTTTGGCATGAGCCTCGAAGCAGAGCAATAGAGCTAGCATAGATATTTTTGAAGGGGTTTGCCCCAACTTCTCTACGACATCTGTTGTACCCCAAAATTTGCCCTCCCATATCCTTCAAGAAATTGCCAAGTCATGCTTCAAAATTCCCCAAGGGTTGCACAGTTCAAGGGCCTCCTAAACAGTCAAAATTAGGATTTTGGTTCTGATCAAGAGAATGAAGTTTCCAAGGGTCCAATCAAGTCCCACATGCCTACAAATATGGTCAAGCATCCTCATACAAAGGTTCAAGACTTTCAGCATAAAATTGCACAGTCAAAACCCTAATTGCACTACAGTCAACTGTAGGGGCAAAATGGTCATTTGACAGTCAAAAGTTCAAATTTTTGGTCAACATCTCATTTTGAAGCCACAAACATCATTTGATCAATGCTTGATCATGATTCTCAAAGCTAGGCTCAAAAATCATCAAGATGCAAAAGTTTCCTTATTTGGACAGCTGAAAAAGTCAACTGTAAATTGACCAGGGCATAACTTTCACATGGATTATCAGAAAAATTCCATCCAAAGCCCATTTTTAATAGAAAGACATTTCCTACAACTCCTCTTCATACTTCAAGTCCAAGAAATGCTCTCACAAAAAGTTATCAATTTCAACATTATAGGTCATTTTCAAAAGTCAACAAAAAGGGACTTTAAGTCAAAGGCCATAACTTGAGATTGGTAAATCAAAATGACATGGGACCAAATACATTGGTTAGAGGACCCAAAGACCTTTCCAAAATGTCCAAGAACATGAGCAAAGCTTAAAAATTGAGCAAGTTATGCCTTGTGGAAGTTGGGAAATTTTTGGATATTTTGAAAAGTCAACATTGCTTCAAATGACCTAAAATTGCTAATGGGCCTCTTTTTCTTCCACAATTCATTAGCCAAGGCATGTGCACGACCACTTGGCCCAAAGGGAAGTTTTTCTTCATTTTTTATTTATTTATTTGGATTTTTATTATTAATAATTCATTTAAATTAATTAAAATACATGAAAAATATAAATCCTAATGTTCCAAATCTTTTTGTGCACATAATATCTCTAATATTTCGTGCAAAGCAAATTAGGGAAGAATTGAAGTTGATTGGATATGATTGAGAGCTAAAAAGCATGAAAAAAGATTGAAAAATTATGGTTTGCAAATCAAATCTTTTTCACATCAATGCATGGATTTTGATCAAGTTTCTAACCTAAATCACTCTCCTATACATACACAAGCAAGACCTAATGCTCCTAACCAAAAAAAAGCTGCGCAAGAACCTGAAGAAAGAACTTGAAATTTTGGCTTGAAAACTCAAAACTGAAAATACACTTGTAGGTCGTTTCAAGCCACAATATTGATTCCACTGCATCCCTGGGACATCAAGCAACGTACCTGGATCAAGAACACCGTCCCTAACCCTTTGAATCATTGTACAGAAGTCAAACTTTTTTCACTTTTTTTCATAATCGTATTTTACAATTTAAGCACATTCATTGCATTTTGTTCATGAATTCTTATTAATTAACTGATTCTGAAGCTAACCCAATTGCTTAATTGTGTTTTTATCACCTCTATGCGAATCTACCATTGTCGTATTTTAGGGTTTATGAAGCTTTGAATTGGGGGTTTTTGAATACAGCAAAATTGGAACATCACAATGCCATAAACGCAATCAGCATGCTTGGACGAAAAGATTAGATGCCTCGTGCCTAATTTATATGACTCCAGGGCCTATTCATTATTTTTCAGAAAGGTGCCTAAGGGAACGACGTGAAACCGTTGCCAATCTCTTTCATGTTTCAGAAAAAAAAAACACAATCACGAAGAAGATGGTTATGTGGCAGGCGATAGTTGGCTCGTTTAAAAATTCACGCTAAAATCCACTAACGTTTTTGTTTTATTTGATATTAATTGATTGTTGTATTATAAACAAAGTGAGCGCTTGGATCAACTGGTAGGCACAAGCATTGGTAACCCCTGGGACCTGGGTTCGAGTCCCAGGTCCCCACCCCCTTTCATGTTATTTTCCACTTAATGTTTCCATGCAGTTTCAACCTTAAGGAGCACCGTACGTCCATAAAATCTAGCCATCCACGTGCCCAATGGAACGATCAGAAGGCCAAGAATTGAATAACATGGTGAACCCTGGTCAACGCTTATGCACGCTAGTGGGGAAAGTCCACAAGGCCTGAAGTATTGGGCTCAAATTGCTAAAGATTCACCTCACAACTGGGGACAACACCCCCCTGAGGTTTGCAATATTTTTCTTTTTTCATTCTTCTTTTATTTTCAATTATTATTCTTTTTATTAATTCTTGTAATTTAATTATTTTTCATAAAAAACACAAAAACACCAAAAAAATCAGAAAAGAGAAAAATTAATAAATATTTTTATTTTATTATTTTTTTTGTAAATAAATTGCATTAATTCACTTAGTTTTAATTTAGGGTTTAATCTTAATATTTTCCTTAATAAAATCTAAAATTGATAGAATTAGGGTTTATAATCATTTTTATCCCTTTTTCTTTTCTTCCATAATAATTAAATATTAAAATATTTATTTTTGTAATTAAATTGCATGTAAATTAATTAGGGTTAATTTTAGGTTAAACTTTAACATGTTTTCATAATAAAATAAAAAATTGTAGAATTAGGTTTAATTTCATTTAATTCTTTTTCCCATTCAAATCTTAAAATACCAAAAACAAATTTCTTTTCATTTTAATTTTATTAATTTAATAAACATTTAATTTAATTTTGCAAAAAGGGTCCAACGCCCTCGTTTCGACTTTAATTCAATTCGCATATTTCTTTTTTTTTTCTTTTAATATTTATGTATCTCTCCCAAAGCCGTGTAATTAATTTCTCGCACTTTACCTTTAATTCTTTATTTTTTCTGTCAAATCGGGTTCTGGAAATTTTGGCGATGTGGACCCGCGCCTTTTGTAATAGCTTTAGAACTTTTACTTTTCGCAATTTTTAACTGTTAATCAAGGCATGCAAGAATGAATGGACAAAAATAAAAACAAATGCTAGATCACCTATACCATGACAAGATAAATTATCTGAATCTGACACACAAATCACACACCACCCCTAGGGTACGCCTCACTGTTGCCTTGCCTCGAAAGGTGATCGTCGAGTAGAGGATGTCTTAGTAAGTCCTCATGATCCGGGAACCTGGCATGAGGGTAGCTTCTAAGGTGTCTTCCTATTGCTCTGGTGATCACCATGTCCCGAACCTCGAATTGACCCGAACACCTCCAACGATGGTGCTACCTACCTCTCAATGGTGGGATGGCACTACTTTAAAGGACATCTACACAGACGAATTCCTTAGGGTAGGTAGACGACTCTAGATACTTGCTCTGATTTCAAAACAAATTCAAAAATACTTTTCACACCGACACATTTTCAAAAAGATTTCGAAAGCAATTTTTCAAACACTCTTGAGGACCGATACAAGAGTCGAACTGAAATTTTCAAAGAAACTTTTTAAAACCCACAGTTGAAAAGCAAACAAACCATTTTTGAAAACACAAATGAGCAAGTATCTAAGAGCTCATGGATAACCATGGATAGAAAGGGTGCTAACACCTTCCCTTTCTATAATCTACCTCCCGAACCGAGAGCAATCTCTATAAGGAATTTTTCTGTGCTTTTGTCCTTTCCATTTGGAGAAAATAAAAGACGGTGGCGACTCTTGCTTCCGCGACATTTCGCGAACCAGCGTTAAACAGTCAGTTCCAGATCCACCGATCACAACATCATAGTCGCTTTTCTTAATTATCTTTAAAATCTCCTCCATCTCCTTTTGGGTGGTCTCGGGGATAACCAAATTCCGAGCCCTCGTCCTGACGGGCGCTTCTTGGATCCCCTTACCTTTATCAGCAGTAACAGCAGAGGGTATAGCTTCGGGAGTAACAATTTCTTCAATAACTGGACTTCGTACAGATATCTTGACTGGCACAGGAGCACTTGAGGGTCCAAAGATTTCCCTTGGAGGAGAAATTTCCGGAGAGAAGATTCTTCCGCTATGAGTGATCTTACTTGTCCCCGCAATATTTCCTATGTCAAGAGTTTCTTCATCGGAGCTTTCTTCAACTGATTCGATCTGCTTAACACCGTGGTAGAAGATCTCTCCTCCATAATTCCACGGTATTGTCTTGTTGGACTTATATGGGATAGGCCCCGGCATAGTAATCTTCAGCGGTACACACTTTGGATCGGGTGTAATCTTAACAGGTCTTTTGGAGACCTTGGAAAGATTGTCGGAAATGGTGATTATAACAACTTCATTGATTGGAGTAACAGGAGTAACAGGAGTAACATGAGTTTTCTTGAAGAGGATTTCCTGAGTATCCATCAGGCGTTGGATGCCTGACTTCAATAGCGGACAGTCGGATTGCAAGGTCGAACAAAGGTAACAATCTTTTTCACAGCCTGGGAAAATCCCGGCTTTCAACAGATTCACCTTGATCATTGGCAACAGAGTCATTAAGTCATCAACAGCAGTAACATGAAGATCTTCTACAATAGCATGGACATTATGACCATGTTTTGGCATAGGAGCGGATATCACATTAGGTTTTTCGGGGGCATCAAACTCCACCTCCTTGGCATCTATTAAATATTGGATCTTATTTTTAAGGGCCCAACAGTTGTTGGTGTCGTGCCCCACACTGTCCGAATGATATGCACATTTTGCATTTGAATGATAATAGGGAGAAGAGGTATTTGGGTTCTTCGGTGCCTCTTTCAAGTTTGTAAGGTTTAACTTTAACATATGCGAGAGAACATGAGAAGGTGTCATATTGATCCGAGTGAATTGCCGTTGTGGCCTTTCCACCCTGGTTTGGTTAGCTCTGGGTTGACTGCTTCGAGGTTGATCGGCTGAGGAGTTTTGGATCATCACAGCCCCCACCGCTGGTCGGCGCTCCATTGTTCCTTGATTTCTCTGGGTGTAAACAGCATAAACTTCTTTTTTGGCTGGGAAGGTCTTCTTGATAGCAGCGGAAGTAGATGCATCCTTCTGAATTTTACCGCTCTTAATGCCAGCTTCGACCCTTTCACCCGTCAGAATTAGCTCGGTGAACCCTGCAGATGAGTCCCGATCAAGTGATTAAAGAATGGACCTGACAGGGTCCCTAAAAACATATCAACCAGCTCCCTTTCAGACAATGGTGGCTGCACCCTTCCAGCCAAATCTCGCCACTTCTGGGCATACTCCTTAAAGCCTTCATTAGAGACCATACCCATACTCTGTAATTGAGTACGAGTAGGCGCTAAATCTGCGTTATATTGGTATTTTCGGTAGAAAGCAGCAGCCAAATCCTCCCAGTTATGTACATCTGATCTTTCAAGCTGATAAAACCAATCCAATTGCATACCCGACAAACTATCTTGAAAAAGTGGACCCACAAATCCTTATCAGAAGAGTGAGGTTGGATCTTTCTGACATAAGACTGCAGATGCATCTTCGGGCAAGACAAACCATCGTATTTGGCAAATATAGGTACTTTGAATTTAGGGGGAATTACAATCCCAGCAACCAACCCTAGTTCTTCGAAATCCAACCCATGTACTCTTTGTACCTCCATGGCTGCCAGCCGGTCTTCCAGATTCTTATACTTATCGTTTGCAGGGGGATATTGCTTCTCAGAGTAATCTTCATCCTCCTCTTCTTCTTCTTCAGCTTCAGACTCAGAGGGTATTGCAACTCCTTTTCCTTTATCAACCCCTTCATCAAACATCGAGGGGAAATCTAGGACCCTTCTAGCCTGGTTCTCAAACCTTCTCCCCAAAGTAACTACTCCCGCTCTTTTCTTTTTCTTCTTTTCTTTTTCCTTTTCTTTCTCTAATAGTGCTTTAAGGTCCTCTTGACCCTTTGCCAAGGTCACGAGGAGTTGTTGGAACTGCGAATTTTGTGCTTGTAGATCTTTGACCGTCTGCTCTATATCCATCTGGCTGAAATAAATAGCAGAGTGATAAGGAAACCTGGTGTGAATACCTGCTTATGCATATGATGAATGATATGTATTCATGTAATGCATTCAAGGATTCCGAAATTCAAAGTTGTTGCAAACAAAAAGAACACACGTCATATTAATAAGAAGAAATTTGTTAGTACATAATGCCCCATGGGCAAAATATTACAAAATTCTTAATGTAAAAAGACGTTGTGCATCCTCTTTGGTGCAATGTAAGTGTTGAGAGTCTGCTCTTCATGGAGTCGACGAGTAAGTTCCAAAACCTTCTTCTCACTGGCGTAGAAGCTGGCTTCAAAAGTATTCTGTTCTTCCTTGAGCTGTATCCAACTCTTTTGCAATTCTTCCAATGATGTTGGCATGTCAGGATGTAAGAGGGTGTATGGAACCTCTCCTTCCATAACAGGCTCTTTGATCATAGGAAGAATGTAGGGGTAAGGCATCATAAGACTCTGGGCGCGGGTTCGTACCCACTTGAGGTAAGGCTCAAGGGGGATGGAATTCTTGTGTCCCAGTGTCTTACTGTCCACTTTGTTAGGCATCCTCCAAGCTCGGATAAACCTTTGTCGAAGTCCTTGAGCATCATCGTCGAAGTCAAAAACCAAATCCGGAATCAGCATGTCATGAGGGCCATCCCTTCGGGCATACCCAAATTGTCTCAGAGCTAAACAGGGGTTATAGGTAATACCTCCCCTAATGCCAAGTAGTGGGACATTAGGGAATTCCCCACAACGATCAATGATGATGACATTTTCTATGGACCGAGAACACCAATGAACATCAGAATGTGTAAGAGTCATCAATCGTTGTGACCACCTCAAGCCTTATTTATTCTTCAAGACTGACTGGGGAAGGTGAGAAATAAACCACCTTGCTAGAAGAGGAGTACAACACATGAGAACACCTTTTTTCCTCATTGTTCGTGTGTGAAATGAGTGTAAGATGTCCCCAAGCAATGTAGGCACAGGATTCCGAGATATGAAAATCTTGACAGCATTCACATCTATAAGTTGATCAGGGTTTGGGAACAAAACCAACCCATAGATGAGAAGTGCTACAATCTCTCAAAAGCTTGCATATTTAGAGAATTCCAGCAGTCTTGTGCCTTCTCAAACAGAAACTTTTCCAAGAAACCCTTGACACCACTTCTAGTTTCCCAATGACCTTTGATATCAGATGGTTGCAAGTGTAAGGCTTGAGCAACATCTTCAGGCTTTGGTTCTCTTTCCATACCGTTGTAGGGTAGTTGATGGAGAATAGGAGTCCTCAGAAGTTAAGAAAATTCCTCCAAAGTAGGTACTAGTTGGTAATCAGGAAATGTGAAGCAATGGTGTAGGGGGTCAAAGAACTGGAAGAGAACTTTCACCATGTCTTCCTCAATGTTAGAGTTGACCAAGTTGAGAAGTCTACCATCTTTTTCAATGAAGGGGGAATTCTATGGAATCTTGGAAGCAAGTTCCTTGAGTAGAGGAGGAATTCTCACAAGGTTGACTTGGATTGTTTTCCCGCGGAGTGATTCCATAACCTACAAAACAGGAACAAAGATGAAGATCTAAACCCTTGAAATGGTTAGTAAATGCAAATGATGCTTTGTGATGTTCATGATGTATGCACAAGTATATGTACAAGCAAATCACACAAGATCCTAGGTTCAGGCTTGCATGGGGTTTCATAGGTAAGTACCCTCTTGAAGTTAGTTGGCTCAACCTGTCCTATAAATAGTAACCGGGTTCTAAGGAGCTCAATATCACCGGATTATTTTCCGTGTTCATTGTTTTAGTTTAGCCACTTAACTGGAGACCGAAATATTCCAAGAAAATAACCCTCAATGAGTGTAGTATCGAGTATCTACCAACTTCGGACTGCACCAAAGTCGGTCATCTCACTACCCCTAAAAAAGGCCAAAATGGTCAAGTAATGGTTCTAAAAGTTCATTAGTGCTTCATGACATCACTCAGCGGCCCCGTATTCTCTTTGATTGACTCAAAGTCTACCGGTACCCACAAATATGTTGCACTAATATAGCTATTGCTTCAACCATGTCGGTATACCTCGCATAGTTTCCACAACGTATTGCTATTTACCTATGAATGTTTCCCAAATCCGGGTAAAGGATTCAAACCCAAACAATAGAACCAAATGTAAAGCAATCAAAGCAAACAAAGTAAGCATGTAAAGGTGATCTAAACCCTAAGGTTACTCCACTTTTAAAAAATTCCCCAGCAGAGTCGCCAGTTCTGTGATACGGTGGGAGAACTGACTTGAGGTTTTGCGTTTGTGTTCGCAAATGTTTCGGTTTAGCAAGAGTCGTCACCGACTTTTTATTTTATCCAAAGGAAAGGTCAAAAAGCACAGGAAAGACCTTTGAGATGTTTTCTTGGGTTCGGGAAGTAGATTATGAAAAGGGAAGGTGCAAGCACCCTTTTCATCCATGGTTATCCATGGGCTCTTAGTTACTTGTTTAGATCACTTGCTTTGCTTTTCCAATTGTTTGAAATGGTGCTTTGTGCGTGGTTTTGAAAATGTTTTGAAAAGAGGCCATCGTTGTGGCAGCCTTTGTAATGATTCTTGTTTGAATGTATACAAAGGTGTATTTGTCTTTTAAAAGATATTTCAATGTTTTAAAAGTTTGAAAGTTGGGAAATGTTTTGAAATTGTGTTGTGAGGTGTGTTTGAAAATAGCAAGGATGTTTTGCAAGCTTTGATCAAGTAACTAAGAGTTTTCTATCCTATTTTACTCAAAGATCTTTCCTACATATTTTTAACCCTTTTGACAGTATTGTTTTACCATTGCATTTGGTAAACAACCTTGTATTAGGATGTTAAACGGGACAGGCGCGGGTCATCGTATGGACCATGATAGCAATTGTGCTAAGTATCTTTAGCAAATTTTTGAGGGACTAGATCATTTTGTATAGGCAACCAAGATAGTGTCATCGAGGGACTGTGATCTTTTGTTTTGTTTTTGTTTTGCCAAAGCACTCAACATGCATAACATGGCCCTTTTAAAGGCAACAAATGGATGAAACCCTAGGGGTGCAAGTGTGCATTGTGTTGTCAATTTACATGCTTTTTGTCTTTGTATTAGTCAAGCTATTTGTTTGATTTTGAACTTTTGCATACAAACCCCAATCTCTATCATGGCATATTTGAAAGCATAAAATGCGTAAAGTAAATATACACTATTACAACATTTGATATGGGAAAGGGGATATAATTTTTGAATGGGGATTATTTGGCAAGAAATAAAAACCCTAATATTTACTATTACATCCAAATTGAATAATTGATACAAATAATAAATGAATAATATTTAAATAAACAAATTAAATAAATATGCAAAATATTATGAATATGCACAAAATGTTTTTGTTTATTTTTTTTATGTATGTAAAAAATATTTAATGTATATATAAAAAGAAATAAAAGATTATTATATTTTATTTATTAAGGGTAAAACCCTAATTTTCTTTTAAGAAAGTATGTATATATATTAATTATATAAAAAAAGAAATGAATGGAATATATACAAATGTCACAAAATGAAAATATATTAAAAAAATATTATTTTTAATAAGGGTGGAAACCCTAGTTTTCTTTTAAGAAAATAAATATATATTAAATATACTATTTATGTACAATAAAATAAAATAATGTATATACAAAAATAAAAAGTATATTAGAAAAAAATATTATTTTAGTATAAGTAATAAAAAATAAAAGTATAATATTTTTATGTATTATTTTTTAAGTTTTCATAAAATAAAATAAAAGCATATATTCACTAAATTATTTTTATGTTAGAAAAATAAAAATAAAATACAAAAATAAATGTGGAAATTTATAAAAATATTTTTGGTATTTTTTATGTTTGGAAAATAATAAAATAAAATCAGAAATGAAAAATAAATACAAAAATATAAAAACATAAAGAAATGGGGCAGGGGTGTAATTAGCAAAGCAGGGGGTGTCAATAGTGAGCCAGAACCAAGCCCAGCCCATGAACTTCATCTTCAACCTTTGTCAAGAAAAAACGCGCGCCTGACTTCAAACATGAACAACCGGCATACGTGCTCTAATGCAAAAACCCATAACATCAAATTTGTACCATTTTTCAAGACGAATTCAACCATATAAGAAACTTGATTTAACTCTCAAAGACCAGAGAGAATTTCTCTGGCCCTAAATCTTAACCTAATTTTTTCAGGAAGTTCATGGATCAAATTCTCTTAACACGATTAACTTAAATGAAAACTGAGCATATGTACAACTTCATGGCTATGAACACTATATTTTTTATTCACAAACCTAAGCCTAATGATTCCTAAATAGAGAGATAGGAAGTTGACAAAAAACCTGTTTCAGTTGACTTCGTGTATGGCAATGTGGAACTTTTTCAGTGAGGCCTGAGATGTTTGGGAGCTTGCTTGAACTTCCCTTGACCTTCCCCAATGCCTAGCTTGCCTTGAATGTGCTTGAACAAGCCTGTAGAACTCAACCTGCACAAGCTGAAATCAAAAATGGTAAACCTTGCAAATGGAGTTACATTCAGTGTTTAAGGGTTGAGATAGCTTGGATAGGTTATATGGAAGGTGTTTGAACCAGTTTGAGGCAAAACGCACGAGGGGTTTTTGCTAAGGAAGTCAAACTGCAGGGTGTAATACCCCAAATTTGTCCTACCCTTTTACTTCCTATCTGGCTTACGCATTTTTGCATTTTTTTCTCACATATATAATTTCCATTAGGTCATCTAACACATCATGCATCATTAATAAATAAATTGGCATAAGATCATGGATTTAGAGGAATAAGGGTTGTTGTATGCTTTAAGGCTCCCATCTTCGCACAAGCTTGTTTCGGTTGATTTCTCCATTAATAATTTGTTTGAAGCTAGGTTTTCATTTCATGGACCTTATCATCATCAAGCTACGAGGCTATTCTTTTCTTCTCAATGTCACGTTGCAAGGTTTTATGAGACGAAGCTAAAAATTAGGGTTTATACATTTTCATATTTGAGCTTGTCAGCATTCTACCTAAGGTTCATTCCATATCAAGGTATTCGCATGTCTCATCTTTCATATTCATCTGCAAAGAATCCCTCAGGGCATAGTCATTATCATCTATTGAGAAGGGGTCTAAGACGTCGTTGTTCTAGTGCTCATATAGTCGGGACATGGTACAATATGTTGATTATGATCAAAGTTTCATTATCTCAAATGCTTATTTGCTTGACACACAAATTTGGTTTAGATCGGAAAATTGAGTTGAATTAGGGATTCACTGAAGCTGTAGTTTGGTTAGAATTCATTCATTAATATTTGAAGTGGATTTGGAGAAAATCAAAGTTCTTAAATATTTGCGTGGCTTTTCTTGGAATTCAAACCACAAGTATGAAAAATCATGCATCAAATTCATCCAACCATCAAAATATTGTCCAAATAGCCTCTCTTGGATTCATTCAAGATTCATGTCTCTTTTGGTTACCTTGCAAATATTTTGGATTCATACCATTTATTTGAATTCATACAAAGGCCATTTCATTATGTGGAAATAAAGTCAACATACATTCTAATGTGTATTCAAATACATACAAGTCCGAATTCCATTACAATTATACATAACCTCTATACATTTTTTACCAAAACCTATCCTAATTTTCAATCATTCTTCATGTTTCAAACTTCAAGCTTCCAAAACTTCGTATTATGCGTCTTTGTTCCAACTTCATATCATCTTGGTGTTTTCCTTTTGCCTTTGCTTCCCAATAGCCCTGATATGAACCAAACCTACAAAAATATTGGATAAACTGTCATAAGCATGAACCACATACACTACACTTCCAATTGTCAAAACCAATTCCGTAACCCAAAAAAAATAAAGGCAGCCCTGCACATAAACAAAGTAACTTACAGCACCATAATCTATAACTAACTGCTAACCGATTTCTTCATTAACCAACCAAAACTAACAGATTCATAACTAACTTTTCCCTAACTTCTAACTGTAACCAACCTATACCCAATTCCCTAACTCATAACAGAACTAACTGTAACAGCCCCATAACTAACATTCAATAACAACCCAAAACAGTTACAGTATAACTAACATTCAGTAACCAACTGCATAACAAACTCATCCCTAACCAACTAACAGTCCAACAAACCCCTAACCAAATTTCCCAACAAACTCTGCAGAAAATATATAAATAGAGTACACAGCATATGCAAAAGGAGATGGACAGAATAGGGAGATATAGAGGATTCAACACAGAAAAAAAACAAAAAGATTATTACCTTTCATTCTCACTTCCTCTATTCACACTTCTTCAATATCTGCAGAAGAACCATCAAAAAACTCCTCTCAATTATTTATGCCCTCTCTCTCTGCAGAATCATACCAATCTTCATCTTCAACAATCCTGCAAAAAATCTTGTTTCAGTCTTCATTTGGTTCTTCTCCATTTCATCATCTCTGCAAATCCTCAAATGTTCATCATCAACACGCGATCTTCACTCTTCCAGAACATGTGAACCGTAGCTTCAATCAACCATATTCACACAACAACTTTACGCACGTCATCTTCCGCACTTCTGCTTCACAGAACAACAACAATATCGCACGCGTCGGTAAAAGAATCGAACGAGTAACAATACCGAAAGATACAAAATATCGCAGAAGAAAAGAATCTGAATTAGAATAGAAGAAGATTTACAAGTCGTGATTTGAAGCTGAAAGAAGAATCTTTCACCTGGACTTCGCGGCGAGTCTTCCTGTGTTTTCTTGCAAATTCATCACATTGAGAAGCCACCGGACAGAGAAAATGAGTGGGAGATTTGAGACGGAGGAGAGGATGACTTCGTGGCTGGGACGACGGTGGCGGATCTGAAAGGTTTAAGTTGAGTTACGGTGCCGCGCGAGAGAGGAAAGAAGAAGACCTTGTTTACTCTGAAAACCCAACCCATTCTCTCCCAAACTTTTGCTCTCACAAACCAAACTCAATTGTTCTTTCCTTATCGACGCTCTCGATCTTGCTCATATGTATTGTTCCATAACTCCACAGTTCTTCCTTCTGAAAGTGAATAAGGAAGCTTCAAATCGCTCCTCTCGCACCATGGCCATGGCTATGCAAAGTGGAATCGGGATCTCCAAGATCCTATTTATCGTCGGAGCTGGTTACACCGGTACCGTCCTCATCAAAAACGGAAAACTATCGAATATAATCGGTGAACTCCAGTCACTCGTGAAGGGATTGGAAAAGTATGGCGATCAGAATGATGAAGGCGGGGATGGAATCGGAAACCATTTCGCGACGGAGATGAAGACGGAGACAGACAAAGTATGGGACGGAGCATCGCGTCTGAGCGATAGGCCGAGCAGCGAACATACGGAGAAGATTAGCGCCATGGACATCCACGATGGCTAGTTCATGATGAAGGTGGATCCGGCATTTGTGTGCGGCGCCGTTCCTGTCTCGTGAGGGAGATGAAGAGACAAACTTTCGCTTTTAACCCTAAACCCTTTTTCAATTTTCCTATATTTTTTTTTAGTTTTAATTATTGCATTGTTTTATTATTTTTTAATTCAAATTAATGACAATTATAACTAATAATTAAAATATGCTGGAAAATGAGGAATTATTTAGACTGGGCCTCACTTTTTGTTTTAGGCCCGTGTTGTTGTTTTTTAGCCTGAAGAAATTGAACAAAAAACTCTTTTGGGCAAATTACTGCGCTACACCCTTGAATTTAGCTCATACCTCCTGACTCTTCTAATTTTTCTTTTTTATTATTTTAGTTTTCTTCTAGTTTAATTTTCTCTCTCAATTGATAATAAAATGATACAAAATAATAGAATATTTTAGATTTCTTTAGAATTTCTTTTTAGAATTTCGATTAGAATTTTTTCTATTTTATTTTTCATATTCGATAATCATTTTTATTGCCATTTTCTAGTCAAGATTTTTGTAGCATCGACATAACTCTTGCAATGTGGAATACTCGGGGTTAATTCTTCAATCATTTGCCCAAGGGAACTTTGATAGAATTTCCTTACCGCTTGCACAATTTTGAAGAGGCAACGGACCTTCTTCGTTCGGTATCGTCACAACTCTATTTTATTCTTTATTTCGGTACTTTATCGCAATTCAAACATGCTAACATTAAGTAGAATTCCCTCAAAATTCTAACTTTAGGTCTAACGACGCACGATAACATAGGTTTAGAAATAGGCTAATTCCCCTTTAACTTTTCTTTCCCTTTTGCATACGCACCTAAAACTAAAACTTATTTTCTTTCAAAATTCAAAACACTTTAAAACTACTGACGAGAATCATGCTTTTGCTTAGTGCGAGAAATGATAAGTGGGTCTCTTCTCGACCTTATCGTTCTTCATCTCAAGCATAGGTGTGGTTCAATTATCAAAGACCCATTTCATAGCTAAGTAGAAAAACGACTAATATCTCTCTCTTGAGGTCAATCAGTCATCATCTACAACAAAAATACAAAACAAACTCAAATCTTTTGTGCGCCCGAGCACTTTCTTAAAAAACCTTTTCAGGTAAGGACACGATTAATTTACTTCTGTGCCAACGCGTAAGTCTCCAAAGGTCAAGCTACAGCAGAAGGCGGAATTAACTTCGTCCACAAAAAACATCTACAAAATATAAACCAATTCAAATCTTTTGTGCGCTCGAGCACTTTTCTTTAAAACCCTTTTCAGGTAAGGACACGATTAATTTACTTCTGTGCCAACGCATAAGTCTCCAAAGGTCGAGCTGCGGCAGAAGGCAGAATTAACTTCGTCCATAAAAAACACAAACAAACAAAACATGTGAGCCGAACTACGGTAGCTCTGATTCCTCAAAAAGGATACGTAGGCATTTGGGTAGGGCCCAGGCGAGCACAATTTTATTTTCCCTACATTCTTTTCCCTTTTCGTTTGCATGCATTTTCCCTCCAGTAGTATAGTAAACAGTAAGCATAGATTGAACACACTCATAAGATAGACAACAAGAGTGGATACCGTAGAGTACTACGGGCGCGTGGGGTGCTAATACCTTCCCCTCGCGTAACAGACTCCCTTACCCGATCTCTCGGTCGCAAGACCGTGACTTCTCCCTTCTCAGGTTTTCTCGATGCTTACCTTTCCCTACATGTGGGATAAAAGACGTTCGATGGCGACTTCATTGTTTTGATGATTTTCAGCCGGTTGTTTCAGCTGGGCACTTCACTGGGGAATCAGGTCGACCAAATGCTGGTCCATCCCGGAGTCGCTCCTAGCTCTTGTTTTCTTTCCTTAGGGTGTTTATTTTTATGCTTTCAGTTTACTCATTTGTACATGTTTATCTGAGCATAAGTTTGCATTGCTTTTTATGGCTTTCCATATCTGTTATCTATTATGCTGAACTTTGTTCTCTATGTTGGGTGGGGATGCTACTATCGAGGTAAAAGGCCCAGTACCCAGGCCAGAGTGCACTAGGACACCGAGGAATAGAGTGGGGGCATGACGGCTATAGAACGTGGTCCGATTAGTGCAGTCATGTCATATACCACGTTCGGATGAGGTTCAACTGAATTACTATCGGCACCCACGTCTGTGGGCAAGCCCATAGCACTTTCAGGCGAACCCGTGATTTTCGAGTTACCGTTATCTTACCCTGACCTAGTTTTCACCCGTGAGTGGGGAGGGAATTTCTATCACAGGTACAGATGGTGACTATGTGCAGATGGTTACTCACATTCAAATGATGATTATGCTCAGACAATGACTACTGGTTCTAATGGCTATATTCTGGATTTCTGTTCTGACTTTATGCAGATGTTATATCTTGTTGGTGACCGTATGGTTCTCAGATTTATTTTCTGAGATCCTGACTTGTTTACCTGGAGGTTCATTCAATCCTTCAATCTTGGTATTCCCAGCATGTTCAGAAATTCTCAACAGTATCCAATGTTCCAGAAGCCTTGATCCCGGACAATGGGAGATCCACAGGGTACTTGGTTCTTATATATGCAGAAGTTATGTCGGACCTCTAATCTGATGATACTCACACGATCCAGAGCAGTGCAGCAACCTTATTCAGGAATGATGGAATCTTGATCCTCTTTGATCTCATGCCTTTGCATACATGACATGGCTAACCACATGCTTAACATACATGTTCGGTTATTTCCAAGGAATCACATTTGCAAGTCTTGTGCTAAACTCTTCCATCCCTTACTTGCGCAAAAACAAAATCAAAACACGAAAATTCCTTGGAAATGACAGAACATGACATTCATACACCCCATGCATATTCATGCATTCATGACAGGTACTCGAAGATTTGGGATTCTTATTCAGACTTGGGGTTTTCTTCAGAGGTTCCACCTGATTTCTCACCACACATGCTCAGAGGTCAGTTATGGAATAACTCCGAGTGGTACATGCAAGCTTTGGCTCGTAGTCAAAAATTTCTTCAAGCAGGAAGATAATGGATTAAAGAGTCAGATAAGCCAGTTCATGGAAACTCTGATAATGTTGTCTATTATTTCTTTAATACATGATATGCTTGGTGATGCATAATATACTGGGGCACCTGGCCAATCGATTGAAGAAGGTATGTCATCCAGAGACCAAGTCCAAGGCTGAATCAATTCAGAGACTGTTGTGTTCACATCAGATCTGAAAGGGAATTCTCTCGCACTCGAGCATCAATGCTATAGAAAGTCGTCAAAATCAGCAAGTCCATACGGAGTCAAGTCTCCTCAACAATGGCGATCATTGGTTTCTTTACTGCATTTTCATTTGCATTTTTGCTTGTTTGTTTAAACATTGCTTGTATATAGAAACTTGTCTATTTTTGAACGAAAATCTTAATGCAATAAGTATGCTTGTCTTGAAGTGTTCCTTTCATTTTTACTCATCCATTTGTTATCACTCTTTAAATGTTTTGCTTGCATATTGATGCCAGATTTCCTAGTCTTATGCTTAGGTAAAGATTGGAAGGAGGATGACAATAATCTGAAAACGCAAAATCTCTGGTTGGTATGCTTTTGAGTAGGACCCTGCTGAAGATGTACAGGCCTTGTTTCAATCCCCAAACACCGGAGATATAAGGGAGATAGACCCTCGTCAACCCCTCTGAGCCTTCGAAGTAGGAGTTTTCTTTCTATTCAGAAAAAACCCTCATTTCAACCCTGGGGTGGGTAGTGTTCAGCTAATCTGATCAAGCATTCAGAACTCATCAAGAGTGTGCATCCAAGGATACGACAATGGTTATCCATCAAAAGATTGAGAAAAGTCAAAACCACAATGGTTCACCCTCATCTATCAACAACGTGCATCAATTAACAATATCCCAATGGGTATCTCTCGCACATCAGGAGGTCAACAAATGACGATACTAAAGACTCGGGCAGTCACGATCACTTCCGACAAATCAAAGACAACACAAAGATCAACGACTTGTTCAAAATGAAAAATATAAATAAGAAAGAAACAAAAATCCCTGCTAAGTCGAAACTTGAAAATAAGTCGCTTAGGCAAAAATTGGGGCATCTCGCTGGACTTTCAAATCAAAATTCAAAAGAATTTGTCCAGGCAAAAATTAGGGAAAGCAAGAAAGAAATTGAAAAGCCTAAAAGGCAAGAAAAGGATTACCAATGAAAGTCCTCATCAAAGAACAAAGTCGTGTGATCAAACACCAAAAGCAAAAGGTGAAGTGACTGTCGTGTCCAAGAAACCACTGTGGTTCCTCAATCATCGCAAACTCTTCTAGAGAGATGAATACTTGTACCAGGTCAACTGAACGTAGGAATGGAGAACATCATGGAGAATGGGTGGGCACTAAATAATTTTGAGCCTTAAATCCTTTTTCTAAAACCGTGAACCAGGCCACGTTACAACCCATAAAAGTCCTAACTGAAGCATGGGTCAATTCGAAAGCGTGCTACAACGAGATAGCGTTTAACTGACTCCTTAGAGGTATGTTTGAATATCTATGTTGGCATACTATGCTTGCATTATCTTTCATGAAAAAAAAGAATTTGCAAATGTTTCTCTCTAGCTAGTGACTCGTCCACAACAGAGTTGTGACGTCATTTCATTCAAAGTTTTTTTTCAAACTTCAAGACTTACATATGTGCTGCATTAGAATTATCATTCTCATAATAAAAATTCTTCTGCATACAAAACAACTGATTGACATCAAGTAAGTTTGCACAATGAACAACCGGTAAAGAGCTCAATCTTGTCAGAGAAGAGAGGCTTGAATACCCTGTTGAAGCAAGAGTCAGCTGCTACAAGAGAAATGACTAATCTAGAGGCATGTTAAACCAGAGATTCTGTCAAGAGAAAACATCTTGGTGCTTCACAGCTTGAGTACCCTTCAGGGTTAAAGTTAGCAGATTCCATCAATCTGGAGCATTCCCTTAAAACTGCCAATCTGGGGCAATCAAGTCGAGAATTGATCTCTCCAAGCTCAGCCAAATCTGGGGCATTCCCTCAAAGTTATCAATCAGAGGTTATCACATCGCTTAATATCTTCAAGCTCAATCAATCAGTGGTTATCACATTGAGGAATCTATTCAAAGTCATTCAACATGGGGCAGTTACGTCGAGATTCGACAAATCTCTCCAAGAAAGTTGTAATCAAGAGCAGTTTATTTCATGACTCAAGAGATTGGGGCAAGCCACCTCATATCGTATTGTGGCACGAATCTTCTGGTCTTCTATTCGACCTAGATCTTCCCAGAGACCCTCCACACAGGGGCATTCCTCATCCATACTTGCAAGGTTGCTCAAGCCAAGTACGAGACTACGATCAAGCTAAAAGCATCATAACGGTCACCCTGACCTAGCCAGTACACAAAGGTGCCTTCATCTGCTACAGACAACTTCGAGTCTGGTTCCCCAAGTGAATTCAGAAAGTTCAGAATCGTCTTTTGACTCAGCACGCGTAAGTGCATCCTCAGTGGAGTTAATCAAGAACATCCCCAATGGAGCTAAACCGGGGCATTCGCAGAGCTAAACCGGGGCATTCGCAGAGCTAAACCGGGACATTCGCAAAGCTAAACCGGGGCATTTGTAGAGCTAAACCGGGGCATATGCAGAGCTAAACCGGGGCACTCGTAAGTGTCCGCGCCCATCTCTTATTCCCCAAGTGATTCAAGAGATAATTCCCCAGTGTGCGTAAACTTGGGACATGTATTCAGGGAGATCCACATGGTGTTCAATATCCATTCTTCGGCATATTCAGTTCTATCATCCTCTCAACGGTTCAGGATGTTTGGAAGTCTGGCCAGGTTATCTCTTCCCAACGGTATGATTCAGAATCCAGCATCGTACTTGAAGACTCGTCTCGTCGGCAACTTAATCTCCAGCAAAGTCATCAACAATCTTTGGTATCAGGGGCTCCCCAGGGCAAATTCTTATCAGTATCCCCAACAATCTTTGGTGCTACACTTCTAGCATCGATATATACTGACATCCCCAGTGATGAGCAACGGTCTCCAATAGGCCTCTTTTTATCCCCATGAAGTTTATTTCTTCGCATTACATATAGTTATTATTACATAACATTTCATCCTCAAAAGCGCGTAGCTGGTCCATCAGAGTGGATCTTTGCATCAAAAGAAATTCAAACATGCATACGAAGCATAAGCCAGATCAGATACCCTACACGAAAGACCTGAATTATTCAATGACAACAATACATCCCTACAGAAGGGTATCATGCCCGAAGTCCCCAGTCGGTGACCTTCACCTTTTCAATGCCAAACAAAATCAATACACTTTGCCGTTCTAAACCCAGTTCTTGTCTGGTAGTCGGTTCCCTAAACATTCGTCCGTGTCCATTCCTAAACACCCGTCTGTGTCCATCCCTAAACACTCGTCTGTGTCCATTCCTAAGCACTCGTATGTGTCAAGTTTCCTAAACACCCACCCGGGTCAGTTATTCAAACACTCGTCCGTGTTTAACTTTTTGATACTCGTCCGTATCTTCTTTCAATACTCGTCCGTATTGATTCAAACACTCGTCCGTGTTTTTACCTTTGATACTCACCTGTATCTTCTTTCAATACTCGTCCGTATTGATTCAAACACTCGTCCGTGTTTATACCTTTTGATACTCACCTGTATCTTCTTTCAATACTCGTCTGTATTGAATCAAACACTCGTCCGTGTTTATACTTTTTGATACTCGTCCGTGTCTTCTTTCAATACTCGTCCGTATTGAATCAAACACTCGTCCATGTTTAACTTTTTGATACTCGTCCGTATATTCTTTCAATACTCGTCCGTATTGAATCAAACACTCGTCCGTGTTTAACTTTTTGATACTCGTCCGTATCTTCTTTCAATACTCATCCGTATTGAATCAAACACCCATCCGTGTTTAACTTTTTGATACTTGTCCGTATCTTCTTTCAATACTCGTCCGTATTGAATCAAACACTCGTCCGTGTTTAACATTTCTTGATGCTCGTCCGTATCTTCTTTCAATACTCGTCTGTATTGAATCAAACACTCTTCCGTGTTTAACTTTTGATACTCATCTGTATCTCCTTTCAATACTCATCCGTATTGAATCAAACACTCGTCCGTGTTTAACTTTTTGATACTCGTCCGTATCTTCTTTCAATACTCGTCTGTATTGAATCAAACACTCGTCTGTGTTTAACTTTTGATACTCGTTCGTATCTCCTTTCAATACTCGTCCGTATTGAATCAAACACTCGTCCGTGTTTAACTTTTTGATACTCGTCCGTATCTTCTTTCAATACTCATCCGTATTGAATCAAACACTCGTCCGTGTTTAACTTTTTGATACTCGTTCGTATCTTCTTTCAATACTCATCCGTATTGAATCAAACACTCGTTCGTGTTTAACCTTTTGATACTCACCTGTATCTTCTTTCAATACTCGTCCGTATTGATTCAAACACTCGTCTGTGTTTAACATTTCTTGATGCTCGTCTGTGTCGCTTATCTAAACAATCATCATGTCATAACCCATGTTCCCTTTTTCGAACCTGAGATCGCCTCTTGGCTAGGTTCTTCCTTCAAATCATCGTCGAACCTGAGATCGCCTCTTGGCTAGGTTCTTCCCTGAAATCATTTTTGAACCTGAGATCGCCTCTTGGCTAGGTTTTTCCTTCAAATCATCGTCGAACCTGAGATTGCCTCTTGGCTAGGTTCTTCCTTCAAATCATCGTCGAACCTGAGATCGCCTCTTGGCTAGGTTCTTCCCTCAAACCTTTGTTGAACCTGAGATCGCCTCTTGGCTAGGTTCTTCCCTGAAATCATCGTCGAACCTGAGATCGCCTCTTGGCTAGGTTCTTCCTTCAAATCATCGTCGAACCTGAGATCGCCTCTTGGCTAGGTTCTTCCCTCAAGTCATCGTCGAACCTGAGATCGCCTCTTGGCTAGGTTCTTTCCATACACTTTGTCTTAGAATCTGAGATCGCCCTTTGGCTAGGTTCTCTGTCAAATCACTCTCATGTGTCACCTTAGGATCGTAGGTCGCCCGTAGACCTCGTCCGCTGTCTTTTCATACCAACCATTTGTCTTGTATTGGCATCAAGCCACGTTACAAGTCCAATCCATGTCTCTTCATTGAAAAAAAAAACAAATTTCTTTTCCCCAGCAGATAACACAAAAATAAATAAAGAAAAAACTTACTCTCTCTCTCTCAGGACAAATTTTTGGCATTGGTATTTAATTATCTTCCACCTTGAACTTCCGAAAGGCACGCGCCAATCATACTTTCAGGTTTAAGACGATTAAATAAGGGCAGCTGTAATACCCCAAATTTGTCCTACCCTTTTACTTCCTATCTGGCTTACGCATTTTTGCATTTTTTCTCACATATATAATTTCCATTAGGTCATCTAACACATCATGCATCATTAATCAATAAATTGGCATAAGATCATGGATTTAGAGGAATAAGGGTTGTTGTATGCTTTAAGGCTCCCATCTTCGCACAAGCTTGTTTCGGTTGATTTCTCCATTAATAATTTGTTTGAAGCTAGGTTTTCATTTCATGGACCTTATCATCATCAAGCTACGAGGCTATTCTTTTCTTCTCAATGTCAAGTTGCAAGGTTTTATGAGACGAAGCTAAAAATCAGGGTTTATACATTTTCATATTTGAGCTTGTCAGCATTCTACCTGAGGTTCATTCCATATCAAGGTATTCGCATGTCTCATCTTTCATATTCATCTGCAAAGAATCCCTCAGGGCATAGTCATTATCATCTATTGAGAAGGGGTCCAAGACGTCGTTGTTCTAGTGCTCATATAGTCGGGACATGGTACAAGATGTTGATTGTGATCAAAGTGTCATTATCTCAAATGCTTATTTGCTTGACACACAAATTTGGTTTAGATCGGAAAATTGAGTTGAATTAGGGATTCACTGAAGCTGTAGTTTGGTTAGAATTCATTCATTAATATTTGAAGTGGATTTGGAGAAAATCAAAGTTCTTAAATATTTGCGTGGCTTTTCTTGGAATTCAAACCACAAGTATGAAAAAGCATGCATCAAATTCATCCAACCATCAAAATATTGTCCAAATAGCCTCTCTTGGATTCATTCAAGATTCATGTCTCTTTTGGTTACCTTGCAAATATTTTGGATTCATACCATTTATTTGAATTCATACAAGTCCGAATTCCATTACAATTATACATAACCTCTATACATTTTTACCAAAACCTATCCTAATTTTCAATCATTCTTCATGTTTCAAACTTCAAGCTTCCAAAACTTCGTATTATGCGTCTTTGTTCCAACTTCATATCATCTTGGTGTTTTCCTTTTGCCTTTGCTTCCCAATAGCCCTGATATGAACCAAACCTGCAAAAATATTGGATAAACTGTCATAAGCATGAACCACATACACTACACTTCCAATTGTCAAAACCAATTCCGTAACCCAAAAAAAATAAAGGCAGCCCTGCACATAAACAAAGTAACTTACAGCACCATAATCTATAACTAACTGCTAACCGATTTCTTCATTAACCAACCAAAACTAACAGATTCATAACTAACTTTTCCCTAACTTCTAACTGTAACCAACCTATACCCAATTCCCTAACTCATAACAGAACTAACTGTAATAGCCCCATAACTAACATTCAATAACAACCCAAAACAGTTACAGCATAACTAACATTCAGTAACCAACTGCATAACAAACTCATCCCTAACCAACTAACAGTCCAACAAACCCCTAACCAAATTTCCCAACAAACTCTGCAGAAAATATATAAATAGAGTACACAGCATATGCAAAAGGAGATGGACAGAATAGGGAGATATAGAGGATTCAACACAGAAAAAAAAACAAAAAGATTATTACCTTTCATTCTCACTTCCTCTATTCACACTTCTTCAATATCTGCAGAAGAACCACCAAAAAACTCCTCTCAATTATTTATGCCCTCTCTCTCTGCAGAATCATACCAATCTTCATCTTCAACAATCCTGCAAAAAATCTTGTTTCAGTCTTCATTTGGTTCTTCTCCATTTCATCATCTCTGCACATCCTCAAATGTTCATCATCAACACGCGATCTTCACTCTTCCAGAACATGTGAACCGTAGCTTCAATCAACCATATTCACACAACAACTTTACGCACGTCATCTTCCGCACTTCTGCTTCACAGAACAACAACAATATCGCACGCGTCGGTAAAAGAATCGAACGAGTAACAATACCGAAAGATAAAAAATATCGCAGAAGAAAAGAAGCTGAATTAGAATAGAAGAAGATTTACAAGTCGTGATTTGAAGCTGAAAGAAGAATCTTTCACCTGGACTTCGCGGCGAGTCTTCCTGTGTTTTCTTGCAAATTCATCACATTGAGAAGCCACCGGACAGAGAAAATGAGTGGGAGATTTGAGACGGAGGAGAGGATGACTTCGTGGCTGGGACGACGATGGCGGATCTGAAAGGTTTAAGTTGAGTTACGGTGCCACGCGAGAGAGCAAAGAAGAAGACCTTGTTTACTCTGAAAACCCAACCCGTTCTCTCCCAAACTTTTGCTCTCACAAACCAAACTCAATCGTTCTTTCCTTATCGACGCTCTCGATCTTGCTCATATGTATTGTTCCATAACTCCACAGTTCTTCCTTCTGAAAGTGAATAAGGAAGCTTCAAATCGCTCCTCTCGCGCCATGGCCATGGCTATGCAAAGTGGAATCAGAATCTCCAAGATCCTATTTATCGTCGGAGCTGGTTACACCGGTACCGTCCTCATCAAAAACGGAAAACTATCGGATATAATCGGTGAACTCCAGTCACTCGTGAAGGGATTGGAAAAGTATGGAGATCAGAATGATGAAGGCGGGGATGGAATCGGAAACCATTTCGCGACAGAGATGAAGACGGAGACAGACAAAGTATGGGACGGAGCATCGCGTCTGAGCGATAGGCCGAGCAGCGAACATACGGAGAAGATTAGCGCCATGGACATCCACGATGGCTAGTTCATGATGAAGGTGGATCCAGCATTTGTGTGCGGCGCCGTTCCTGTCTCGTGAGGGAGATGAAGAGACAAACTTTCTCTTTTAACCCTAAACCCTTTTTCAATTTTCCTATTTTTTTTTTAGTTTTAATTATTGCATTGTTTTATTATTTTTTTAATTCAAATTAATGACAATTATAACTAATAATTAAAATATGCTGGAAAATGAGGAATTATTTAGACTGGGCCTCACTTTTTTCTTTAGGCCCGTGTTGTTGTTTTTTAGCCTGAAGAAATTGAACAAAAAACTCTTTTGGGCAAATTACTGCGCTACACCCCTGGATTTAGCTCATACCTCCTGACTCTTCTAATTTTTCTTTTTTATTATTTTAGTTTTCTTCTAGTTTAATTTTCTCTCTCAATTGATAATAAAATGATACAAAATAATAGAATGTTTTAGATTTCTTTAGAATTTCGATTAGAATTTTTTCTATTTTATTTTTCATATTCGATAATCATTTGTATTGCCATTTTCTAGTCAAGATTTTTGTAGCATCGACATAACTCTTGCAATGTGGAATACTCGGGGTTAATTCTTCAATCACTTGCCCAAGGGAACTTTGATAGAATTTCCTTACCGCTTGCACAATTTTGAAGAGGCAACGGACCTTCTCCGTTCGGTATCGTCACAACTCTATTTTATTCTTTATTTCGGTACTTTATCGCAATTCAAACATGCTAACATTAAGTAGAATTCCCTCAAAATTCTAACTTTAGGTCTAACGACGCACGATAACATAGGTTTAGAAATAGGCTAATTCCCCTTTAACTTTTCTTTCCCTTTTGCATACGCACCTAAAACTAAAACTTCTTTTCTTTCAAAATTCAAAACACTTTAAAACTACTGACGAGAATCATGCTTTTGCTTAGTGCGAGAAATGATAAGCGGGTCTCTTCTCGACCTTATCGTTCTTCATCTGAAGCATAGGTGTGGTTCAATTATCAAAGACCCATTTCATAGCTAAGTAGAAAAACGACTAATATCTCTCTCTTGAGGTCAATCAGTCATCATCTACAACAAAAATACAAAACAAACTCAAATCTTTTGTGCGCCCGAGCACTTTCTTAAAAAACATTTTCAGGTAAGGACACGATTAATTTACTTCTGTGCCAACGCGTAAGTCTCCAAAGGTCGAGCTGCGGCAGAAGGCGGAATTAACTTCGTCCACAAAAAACATCTACAAAATATAAACCAATTCAAATCTTTTGTGCGCTCGAGCACTTTTCTTTAAAACCCTTTTCCGGTAAGGACACGATTAATTTACTTCTGTGCCAACGCATAAGTCTCCAAAGGTCGAGCTGCGGCAGAAGGCGGAATTAACTTCGTCCATAAAAAACACAAACAAACAAAACATGTGAGCCGAACTACGGTAGCTCTGATTCCTCAAAAAGGATACGTAGGCATTGGGGTAGGGCCCAGGCGAGCACAATTTTATTTTCCCTACATTATTTTCCCTTTTCTTTTGCATGCATTTTCCCTCCAGTAGTATAGTAAACAGTAAGCATAGATTGAACACACCCATAAGATAGACAACAAGAGTGGATACCGTAGAGTACTACGGGCGTGTGGGGTGCTAATACCTTCCCCTTGCGTAACAGACTCCCTTACCCGATATCTCGGTCACAAGACCGTGACTTCTCCCTTCTCAGGTTTTCTCGATGTTTACCTTTCCCTACATGTGGGATAAAAGACGTTCGATGGCGACTTCATTGTTTTGATGATTTTCAGCCGGTTGTTTCACAGGGAGTGCCCTGTTTTGCCAATGGAAGGTGATTTTGTGCTACGGAAGGTTTGAGGGCTCAAAGGCTCGTGTTTCTGGCTCAAGGGGATGTGTGAAACTTGTCTCAAAAGCTTGCAAGAGTTGGTTTAATCAGATGTGCAAGTTGTGTTGTGTTTGACAAGTTTCTTGTCTTTTAAGCAAAAGTGAGCAATGACAAAGAGCAGGCCTGTACAGGCTAGCTCTAACCCTGCATACATTGTGTAAGCTTGACCCCAAGTTTGTGGATTTTATTTGCTGCATAAGATCTTGTTCAATGCTCAAGGATTCTATTTGACATAAAGCAAGATTTTGACAAAAATGGCAAAGTTACCTTTTACTATTTTTGGATTAATCTATTGTATAATCCTCTAATGACAAAAACAAAGCCTTATACAAATGTATTTTCATTTAATTATTGAGTATGGAAGGGTTTTGAGACCTGTAATCAAGTACAAACAAGGCTGATTAGAGTTTGCAACTTGTATCAATATGAATATGCCATGGATCAAAAGTGAGTTTTTGCCAACTTCAAGCTTTCGATTCTCCCTAACCACAAATGATTTTGGAGAGTTCTTGGACATTTTGGAAAGCTTGTAACATGCTCTACAACCCATTTTTGAAATTCGTTTTGAGATTCTAAGTGGAACTATGTGAAAAATGGTCATGAAGATAGGTCAAAATCCTGCCTAAACTAGGGCAAAATTTCACTAAGTTAAAAGTTTCATGGACCCTTGTTCCAAAAATAATAACTTGATATCCAAGCTTCTTTTGAGAAAACTTTGTGAATAAAAGTTGTATACTTTGTGGAGGACTACAAATTTCATGTTGGAGGTTTTGTTTGAATCTAATTTCATCATGGTGAAAATGTTGGACAAAGTTGGGAAAAAATAAGAAAATTTCATAACTTAGAAAAATTCTAAGTTATGAAAATTTTCAATTCTAAACCCTAATTTGAAAAATTAGGTTTCTTGATGAAGAAGTTTCATTTTTTGACTCATCTTGATGAAAAATGACCCTTGGCACTTGATTTTGATCAAAAAGTCAAAGTTTAACTTTTCAATGTACAGTCAAATTTTGATCAGTTGACTGAAAAATTCATTTGTCAATCCAATGCAATTGAGATCTTTTGAACCTTGTGAATAGGTCAAGGTTATTCCATTGAGTCCTTGAATCCATGTTTTAGCCCAATTTGCCATTGGCTAGGTTAAAAATCATAAATTTCCCTTGTGCAGACAAAACCCTAAAAATGACAATTTTGCCCTTTTGATGATCTGACCAAATTTCTTGAAGAGTTGTGGTCCAAACTTTATAAAATGGTTCATATGAGTCTATAATGTTGATGTGGGACAAAAATTGTGAGGTTTGACTGTAAATTGGCCACAGTTGACTTTTTCCCTAATACAGCTGATTTCTAGGTCAACTGTCCAATTGACTGGGCAAAAAAATTAATTCAAGGCTTGAAACTTGGTAGAGGCAATCTTATAGGTCCAACATGAAGCATGAAAGTCACTTTGAGCATTGGAAGTCCAAAAATCCTTGTGCAAATTCAAACCCTAATTTAGGTCAATGGTGCAAGGAGATGTCTTGAGCAGAGCAAACCCTAGCTTGGTCTTGAGTCCAAAGAGTCTAGTGAGGGGAAATCTTGATGAAATAAGAGGGAAAATTTTGGGGTACAACAAGGGGCAACTGTTGTACCCCAAAATTTTCCCTCTCGTTTCTCAATAATTTCCTCCCAAAATCTCTATGACACCAAGTCTGCAGTACTGATACATCAATTTGGGTTTGAATTGGCACAAGGGCAAAATGATCAAAATGCACTCTGAAAAGTCAAACTTTGACTTTTTAATCTGAATCGAGTTTTAAGAATCATATTTCATCAAGGCATGTTAGAATATGAAGTTTGTTTCATCAAGAAAATCAAAAGTCAAATTTGCTTTGGAAAAGTAAAAATCCTAAACATTTAGAATTTTTTCTAAGTGTTAAGGAAACATGTTAAGTTCAGAACTTCTGGCCAGATTTTCATCATGATGCAAGATGATTCAAGAAGAACTTCTGACATAAGAGTTGTAGATCTCCATGAGATCTAAAACATTTCAGAACATAACTTCTTCTAGAAATGCTGGGATTTCAAGTTATAAATATTTGAAGACACGTCCATGAAATGGAAGCACTCAGTAAATTCTGGGCTTTTCCAAGACAGACTTTGGTTATAACTTTTGGGCTAGTTTTCATGTAGGTTCAATCATAGTTTGCAAGAGGTCCAAATAGGGATTACAAAGCATGTTACAAGCTTTCTCAAAAGTCTGAGAACTCCTTCAGAACATGTTGGAGCAGGGAGATTTAAAGATCAGAAGTTGGACATTTGTTCTTAATTTAAGTTACGTTTATGCTGAACTTCTGATCCAGATTCAAGTTTGATGCATAATCTCATGTTGCAGGTTTTCTTTTTTGATAAATATCATCATCATTTAATGCTCACACCCACTTTTGAGTCTTTATCTAAAGGATTTTCCCACGTGTGGCATAGAAGTACCATTGTTGTCCTTGAAAAGAAAACTTTTGTACAAATTTTATGTTGGGCCCATGCCTTGCTTTTGCTTCTGAATGTACTTCTCCACAAATCATGCTTACAAACTCATATTAGGCACGACTAAAGTTGCTAACCACTCTACTTTTCCTTGAAACATGCTTGTCCAAACTTGCTTCAAGAACAAGTCAGCTCCATAAAACATGATGGTTGTACTCTTAGCCTCTCCAAGCTTCTAATTTCTTTGCCTATAAATTAAACTTCATTTGCAATTGTTAAAGGGGAGAAGATTAGAAAAATCCTTGAAACCTTACTAAAAATTCCCAAGAACCAGAAACTGCAAACATAAACATGAAACCTGTTAATTTCCAATTTTTGCATTCAAACTCCAATTTTACTTAAGTGTTTATTGACCAAATCATCAATACAGTTTTTGACATACACATAGAAGCCTTCCCAACTTCTGTTTTCAAACTGTAACACAATCTTCACCAATCTCCATTTCAAAAATTAGAACTTTGCTTCTTGGCGGCTCTAGAACATTCCATCCATTCATAGCTCAAGTTAAAGGTTGTTCCAGCTTTCTGAGAACGTGAGGAAGTTGACTAGAACATCACAGCAGTCTGAACCAAGCTCTAACTCACAGGAAAATCTCCAGCAGCAAGGTAAGCTTCTTTTGATTTTTATCTCATTACTTAGGCATTGTTAGGCTTGCATTTTCAAAATACAATGTAGATATCATGGCTCTGATTCTGTACATATTTATAGATTTCATGTATATGGCCTAAGTAGAGAGAATTTCATATCAGAACTTCTTGAGGAAATTATGTTTCAGAATTAGAATTAGCCAAATTCATGCTTGCTTCTGATTTACATTTCTAATACTTTATATTTCTAAAACAATGAGGAAACTTGCTATAATTGTTATGTTTGCATTTTCATTTCCTGTTGAGAAATGACTAAGTTGCAGATACTCTGGTTGGCATGGAGAAGGAGATGAAGTTCATCATCAGAACTTACTTTGTAATATATGTTTATGTTTTTGCTTCTAATACCGGATGTATAGTCACCCCAGTGGTAGAGAGCGCGTGTATTAGACATTAGTGTTGAGGGTCCTGAGTTCTAGCCCCAGAAACACCTTTTTATGTTTATTTACTGACATTTTTACCCCATTATTTGTCAAACAATAACCCTGGACCATAACTCCTAGATAAACCTCCTCCCATTTGTTTGTCAAAATAGTGATCCTGGACCAGAACTTCTAGATTTTCCTATCCAGCAGCACTGACATCTCATTTGCCCATTATCAGAACCTCTAGGTTTCCAGTGGCATTAGAACTTATAGGCTCTCTGAAACAACCAGAATTTCTGACCTTCCAATAATACTAGAACTTCTAGGTTCCCGGTTACATCAGAACTTCCAAGATTTTCTTTGTTCCCGGCAACCCCAGAATTTTAGTACACCCGGATCCAGAACTTCTGACCGTCCCCATCTCTGCTAACATTTTCTTTCTGATTTGCAGCGTATCAGAGTCAGAACTTTTTCCCCTTATTTTTGTCCTTTCAGCAATGCGCTGATTTTGATTCTTTTTTCTCTTTTTATTTTTAACATCACTTCTATTTTCATTAATCAAAAACACCAAAAATACTTTATATTCATACACTTTGTTTTATTTTCTTTTAGAACAAAAAGGCTAAAAATATTTTTTTAAGAAAACTTATTTCTTCTCTTAACAAAAACAAAACAAGTCTATTTTTGTATTTCTTGTACATTATTTCAATATGGTTGTAATAGATAATTAGGACTTTAATTTCTTGCAATCCCCATTTGTAAATTTGTACACCTCATTCCCCTAATGTTTGTAATAGCGTAGAATATTTACTTTCCGTAATTTATCGCTTTCATATAAATGCTAGTAAAGTAGGATTTGTATGGGAAAATAAAATCAACAAGTAAACAACCCCTAATCAAAGACTAAATGCATGCAAATTAAGCACACTATTCATACATGCACCCCTAGGTTTAACCCCACTTGTTGCCTAAAAATGGTCATGTTATGCATGTGAGACATCTTAGCAAAACAATAAAAAATACAAGATCATAGTCCCTCGATGACGCTTCAAATGTTGCCTTTCAAATGATATTAGTCCCTCAAGAGAAATGCTAAGATATCTCACAACATTGCTATTCATGATCATACGATGACCCACGCCCGTCCATTTACATCCCAAGATAAAGCTTCTTACCAATCAATGGTAAGATAGCAACATCTAAGGAAGGAGGAAAATAACAAAGACTTTTGAGTAGGTAGAAACGTTCTTAGTTGCTTGCTCATTTTTCAAAACAAACATCTTTCCAAACATACATTAAACACTTTCCAAACATGAAATATTTTCAAAAGTACAACACTTTGTATACATTCTTGTCAAGACAAGAATCATCACAAAGTTTGCCTAAACGAAGGCGCTTTTCAAAAATACTTTCAAAACTCACCACAAAAACATTTCAAACAAATAAATTTCAAAAGTGATCTAGCCAGCAACTAAGAGCCCATAGTTAACTATGGATGGAAAGGGTGCTAACACCTTCCCTTTTCATAATCTACCCCCTGAACTCAAGAAAATAATCTCAAAGGTCTTTCATGTTCTTTTCACCCTTTCCTTTATTTGGATAATAGAAAAGTCGATGGCGACTCTTTCTATCCGCAAAAATTATGATCAAACGCAAAACATCCCAAGTCAGTTCTCCCACCATGTTACAGAACTGACAACTCTACTGGGGATTCTTACTTAAAAGTGGGGTTACCTTAGGGCTAGATCACCTTTACTTGCTCTCATTGTTTGACTTTCTTGCTTTATATTATGGTTCTTTGTTTGGGCTTGTTTTGATCCTTTACCCAGATCTGGGGCACCTTTTAGGTAAGTAGCAATAGATTATGGAAACTGTACGGCATAGACCGATATGGTTGAAGCAATGGCTATGTTAGTGTGATGCATTTGTTGGTACCGGTATCCCTTGTTTTGATTCGAGGAGAATATGGGGTCGCTGAGCGGCATTGTTGTACCCCAAAATTTTCCCTCTCATTATCAAGATTTTTCTCACAAGAATTCTTGGACTCAAGACAGGATTAAGGTTTGGTCAGCTCAAGATACCTCATCTTGCACTGATACCCTGGAATTAGGGTTTAAGTTTGCACAAGGATTTTTGGACCACCAATGCTTCATGTGACTTTCACATACCATCTTGGCCCCCTAATATTGCTCATGTTAAGTTTCAAGCCTTGAATCATATTTTTGCCCAGTCAATTGGACAGTTGACCTAAAAATCAGCTGTATTGGGGAAAAAGTCAACCATGGCCAATTTACAGTCAAACTTCATAATTTTTTATCCACAAAAACATTTTAGACTCATATGTTCCATTTGATCAAGTTTGGATCACAACTCCTCACGAAATTTGATCAAATCATCAAAAGGGCAAAATGGTCAAAATTAGGGTTTTGACTGAGAAAGGGCAATTTCTAATTTTTAACCAAGCCAATGACCAATTGGGTTCAAACATGATTTCAAGGACTCAATGGAATCATCTTGACCTAATTATTTGGTTCAAAAGATCTCTAGTTCATAAGATTGACAGATGAATTTTCCAGTCAACTGATCAAAAGTCAATTATACACTAAAAAGTCAAACTTTGACTTTTTGGTCAAAATCAAGTGCCAAGGGTCATAATTCATAAAGATATGTCAAAACATGAAACTTTTTGACCAAGAAAACCAATTTTGCAAATTAGGGTTTTAATTTGAAAAATTTTCATAATGTTGACTGTGTTAGAACCAAAACCCTAATTTTGCAAAATTAAGCTATACCTCAACTTCTTTGCCAGAACCAAAACCCTAATTTTGACTGTGTTAGGAGGCCATTGGACTATGCAACCCTTGAGAGATTTTGAAGTTTGATCTTGACAAATCTTGAAGAATATGGGAGGGCAAATTTTGGGGTACAACAGTTGCCCCTGTTCAATCTTCTTAAACCTGAGGATGTAGATTGGCTGTCGTGCCTTTCGTAATCCGAAGGTGGAAGGTGATTGAACACTAGAGTGCCCAGAAATTTGCGCTCACATGTTAGCAGTGTGATGGTGGGAATGGGCTTACAGATGCCATTTGGAGACTGATGGATAGGAGAGATGGGCTTATAGATGCCATCGGGAGGTTGTCGATCGTGTAAGAGATTCCTTAGCGAGAACTTGCGTACCTGAGAAAAGAAAATAATTACCTGGCCTGTTACAGGAGTTTATTTTCAAACTCTTTATGTAGATGCGCCCTGGCTGGATACAGGTATCGAATCTTTAAACTCCTCAGACGTGCCCTGGCGAGATACAGGAATCGAGTCCGGAGAATACAGTCGTCAACAGATACACCCTGGCAAGATACAGGAATCAGGTCTGGTAATGCTAGTCGTCAACAGATACACCCTGGCAAGATACAGGAATCGGGTCTGGTAATGCTAGTCGTCAACAGATACACCCTGGCAAGATACAGAAATCGGATCCTCAAACTCTTCAGACGCACCCTGGAAAGATACAGGAATCGGGTCTGGTAATGCTAGTCGTCAACAGATACACCCTGGCAAGATACAGGAATCGGATCCTCAAACTCTTCAGATGCACCCTGGCAAGATACAGGAATCGGGTTTGGTAATGTTAGTCGTCAACAGATACACCCTGGCAAGATACAGGAATCGGATCTTCAAACTCTTCAGACGTGCCCTGGCAGGATACAGGAATCGAGTCTGGAATTAGTCGTCAACAGATACACCCTGGCAAGATACAGGAATCGGATCTGGAATCACGACCGTTGATAGTAATCATCTTTGTATTAACCTTTGTCCTGAAAAGACAAAACGTTAGTTGTATGCGATGTCATGATGTATGAGATGCGTGATGTTCTCAAAATAAATGAGATTGTATGTTCATGATGCGTATATGCATGCTATAGTGTATGAAGATGCGATGTTTATGAATGTATGTTTTCGTCTTAGGAAAATAAATCCTTGACGGATGCCGGGAAGTTAAATCCTGGGCTGATGTGAATAGCATTTCGCTGTTTCCGCTGGGGAGCGATGGTTGCAAGAATACCGGTAGGAGATGGTGACTCTGTTGGGGAATAAACTTGGAGATTACTCTGCGGGGAAAAATTATTCTAGCGACCTTGCTGGGGAACAATACTCTGTGGGAAGAGAGGTACTTTGCTGGGATGTTGATGATAACTTCGCTGGGGATACCGTTGTTATGTTGGAAGTTTTAATAGACTCCGCTGGGGATGAGAAGACTTCGCCGAGGACGATCTTTCCGTGGCTTTTGGCTGAGGATAACCCAGTTATATCCTGGTAGGGAAATAACCTTTGAATAAAGCCGGGGGACGCGTTCGTGCTCTGCAGGGGATAAGCTTTCCAGAATCTCCTGGGGATAAGCTTCCTGCTGGGGAGATGATTCAGCTTTCCTGGGGAAATCTTTGGACTTGACTCTCCTGGGGAAATCCTGAACTGTATTGGGGAAGTGACTCCACTGAATTCCTGGTATACCGCCGGGGAACAATCTTAGATCAAGACTGCCGGGGATGCTTGTTAGGAATGTTCGTATATTGTGCTGGGGAATGTTGAGATCTGTTGGAGGATACCCAACTTCCTTAAGGCTGACAGGATAACTCTGCTTGGGGAGAGTGCATTGACTTGCTGGCTCACTCTCTGGGGACTTAAGATATCTTGGTTATATTCTTCAGCTGAACCTACCTTGGTACCTTGATGGACAGAGCAATTAGATCGCTTAGACAACTCATTATTGCCCCTGTTTCTAATGTTACCTGTAATTAATCCTTTGTTTCGTATGCAAATATTTATGAGTTAGCAGTTAATGTCAAATGCATATATCAAAAATTGAACCTTGGACGTTCTTCGCAAAACAAAACAGAAAAAGGAAAAACAAATGGCAATTTGTCTGAAAAGGGAATTTGTATTGATTTTTGAATTTCCTGTAAATAGGCATTTTTGTTTCAAGAGGCTGACGTCCTAGTAAGAGAACGCCGCCGAACAAAAGAGTTTATACAATTTGTACAAGGAAAACAAAACAGCTATGTGAAAAAGATAATCCCACTGGGTTCCAACTCTGCTATCGCCTTTATATCTTCGAGCGTCTCATCACTTTGCTGCTCAGTTGACGATGAAGTTGACTGATCGATGCCGTCTGAACTTGATGATGATACCGGATTCTGGATGCAAAGTGATCCAATGCGACATGGTATTACACTTTAATCCCTAACTTTTGCCTGGACCGCCCTTTCGGGTTTTCAGTCCACCGGGATACCCATTTTTGTCCAAGCCGCCTTTTCAGGTTTTCGACTTGCCGGGTGTACAGATTTTTTTCATTTCATCCCTCATTTTGCCCGAACCCTTTTGGTTCGCCGGGAAGCCCTAATTTTTGCCTAGGTATGTCAACCTAGCGGGTCTTTTATCATGCGTAGTATCTTTTTACTATGTCTGCATTGGCGGGGTGAGGAAGGTCGTCACCATCCATGGTGGTCAGAATCATGGTTCCTCCTGAGAACACATGTTTAACCACAAATGGCCCTTCGTAGGTGGGGGTCCATTTGCCCCTGGGATCACTTTGAGGAAGGATGATGCGCTTGATTACCAGATCCCCAACTTGATACTCTTGTGGTATGACCTTTTTGTTAAATGCCCTGATCATCCGTTTTTGGTACGTCTGACCATGACATATAGCAGCAAGTCTCTTTTCGTCGATTAGATTTAACTGGTCAAGTCGTGTCTGGATCCAATCATCTTCACTCAGATCTGCATCCTTCATTATCCGGAGAGAGGGTATCTGCACTTCGATCGGTAAGACTGCCTCCATACCGTAAACCAAGGAAAAAGGAGTTGCCCCGGTTGACGTCCTTGCTGAGGTACGATACCCATGGAGAGCAAATGGTAACATCTCGTGCCAATCTTTGTAAGTCACTGCCATCTTCTGCACAATCTTTTTGATATTCTTGTTAGCTGCTTCTACAGCCCCATTCATCTTCGGCCGATAAGGAGAAGAGTTGTGGTGCTGTATTTTAAATTGCTCGCAGAGCTCAGTGATCATCTTGTTGTTAAGATTGGTACCGTTGTCTGTAATGATTCTTTCAGGGACGCCGTATCGACAGATCAGGTTGTGTCGAATGAATCGTGCCACAACATTCTTGGTTACAGTAGCATAGGAAGTTGCTTCAACCCACTTTGTAAAGTAATCGATCGCCACCAGGATGAAGCGATGCACGTTGGATGCCGTAGGTTTAATCTCGCCGATCATATCAATGCCCCACATTGCAAACGGCAAAGGTGCAGTCAAGACATTCAGAGGGACTGGGGGAACATGCACCTTATCTGCATATATCTGACACTTATGGCATGTCCGAGAATGTTGGTAACAGTCGGCTTCCATTGTGGACCAGAAATATCCTGCCCGAAGGATCTTCTTTGCCATGGTATGTCCACTGGAATGTGTTCCGAAGGTACCTTCATGCAGCTCCGCCATGATCCTTTCTGCTTCAGTCTTATCCACACAACGCAGTAAGGTCGAATCATGGTTTCGCTTGTACAGGATGCCGTTGCTGAGGAAGAACTTTGCTGCGAACCTTCTCAGGAACTTCTTATTGTTGACAGATGCACCTTCAGGGTATTCTTGAGCTTCCAAGTACCTCTTCACCTTATAGTACCAGGGTTTTTCAGTCACTATTTCAGCCTCAAGATCACAGCAGTATGCCGGTTCGTCCAGTTTCCAGATGATGACCCGGGGAGCCTCATTGTCCCATTTGAATTTGAACATGGAAGACATCGTAGCTAACGCGTCCGCCAACTGATTCTCCTCTCTTGGGAAATGTTCAAAAGTTATCTCTGTGAAGTGGGGGATCAATGTCAACACACATTCTCTGTAAGGAATAAGATTCAGATGTTTCGTATCCCACTCGCCTTTGATCTGATTGATCACGAGAGCGGAATCTCCGAAGACACTCAAAAACTTGATCCTTAAGTCGATCGCAGCTTGAAGACCCATGATGCATGCCTCATACTCCGCCATGTTGTTGGTGCAATTGAAACATAGCCGGGCGGTAAGTGGAGTATGAGTGCCTTGAGGGGATATGATCACAGCGCCAATACCGTTACCCAAAGCGTTGGAGGCTCCGTCAAAGTGCATAGACCATCGGGATCCTTCCTCAGGTCCTTCATCTGGTCCAGGTACTTCACAATCAGTCACAATCATGATGCTCTCGTTAGGAAATTCAAAGTTCATTGACTGGTAGTCGTCCACTGCTTGGTGTGCCAAGTAGTCTGCCAGTACACTTCCTTTGATAGCTTTCTGAGTCGTGTACTGGATGTCGTATTCTGTCAAGATCATTTTCCATCTTGCTATTCTCCCAGACAGAGCAGGCTTTTCGAATATGTACTTTATTGGATCCATCTTTGAGATCAACAAGGTAGTGTGAGTCAGCATATACTGTCTCAGCCGGCGAGCAGCCCATACCAAAGTGCAGCAAGTTTTCTCGAGCAGTGAGTATCGGGTCTCACAGTCGGTAAACTTTTTGCTAAGGTAATAAATGGCGTGCTCTTTTCGGCCAGACTCGTCATGCTGCCCCAGCACACACCCCATTGAGCTGTCAAGTACTGTCAAGTATAATATCAGAGGTCTCCCTTCAACCGGTGGCATAAGGATGGGTGGTTCTTGGAGATACTCTTTGATTCTGTCAAAAGCGGCCTGACATTCATCATTCCAACGTACTACCTGATCTTTCTTCAACAGCTTGAAGATTCGTTCACAAGTAGCAGTTAGGTGCGAGATGAATCGAGCGATGTAATTCAGACGTCCTAAAAAGCCTCTGACCTCTTTCTCTGTCTTAGGAACTGGCATTTCTTGAATAGCTTTAACCTTGGCAGGGTCCACTTGAATACCCTTGTCACTTACGACGAAGCCTAGCAACTTTCCAGATCTTACCCCGAAGGTGCACTTGTTCGGGTTCAACCTCAGCTTGTACAGTTTCAAACGGTCAAACAGTTTCTGCAGATGGTCAAGGTGTTCCTCCTCATTTTGAGACCTTGCAATCATGTCGTCGACGTACACTTCTATCTCATGATGGATCATGTCATGAAATAAAGCAACCATGGCACGTTGGTAGGTTGCCCCAACATTTTTCAATCCAAAAGGCATGACCTTGTAGTAGAAGGTGCCCCACTGGGTAACAAAGGTAGTCTTTTCCATGTCCTCAGGAGCCATCTTGATCTGATTATAACCTGAAAAACCATCCATGAAGGAGAATACCTTGTGATGAGCAGTATTATCAACCAGAACATCAATGTGAGGTAGGGGAAGTCATCCTTGGGGCTGGCCCTGTTCTGATCCCTGTAGTCAACATACATTCTGACCTTACCATCTTTCTTAGGTACCGGCACTACGTTGGCAACCCACTGAGGGTAAGAAGTCACTGCAAGAAAACCGGCATCAAATTGCTTCATAACCTCAACTTTGATCTTTTCAGACATCTCTGGACGCATACGGCGGACCTTTTGCTTAACCGGAGAGCAGTCTTCCTTGGTAGGCAAATGATGAACCACAATGTTAGTATCCAACCCAGGCATGTCTTCGTAGGACCAGGCAAAGATCTCCACATAATCATGTAACATCTGAATCAACCGTTGTTTTACGCTGAGCTCCAGATTGGCACCAATCTTAACTTCCCTTCTATCCGTCTCAGTACCCAGATTTATTGTTTCCACTGGCTCTTCATGTGGCTGAATGGCCCTCTCTTCCTGGAGTAACAGTCTTGCAAGCTCGCCAGGCACTTCGCAATCATCTTCACCTTCGTCTTCGGCTAAGTTGATCGGATTTTCGAAGTCATAACTGGCGGTAGCAGAGTCGTTACCAGTGAGATCCAGAGTGGATTGTAACCTGTATGGGTGAGTGTGTGTAAATATAGCTGTTTTGCAATATATAAAGCAAGAAAGAAAGAAAGGGAGCACAAGATTTGAAATGCGAAAAAACGTCCAAGGTCTTTATTCATGATATATGGAAATGACAGTTATAAGCCCTCACAAATGAAGCCAACGGTGCCCCGGGTAAGACACCGGACCATAAAGTTTCAATTCATTGTTTATTACAAATAACAAAAACAAAGGAATTCATTACTGCGTAACAAAAGTAACAGGTATGTGATCTTTTGCGGTCCAATTGGTCAATCCACCATCAGTTGTCGGGTAGATCCAGTTATCGAACTCTGATTCTTCCACTTCGTCTTCATCCCCAATAGCATTCACTCCTGGATTGGTGATGAGCACCGGAGGTCTTCCGATCCTAGCTTTGCGCACAGTCCTCTGAGCCTCTGCAGTAAAACCCAGCCCAAACTTGTCAGTTTTAGGAGTGAAATCAGGGAGCCTGCCCCAGTTAGCACATTCACCTTTCTCGATTACAGCCCGGGCGTCCTTTAAGGAGGCCATCTTCAAAGGAGAACTCTCTTCGGTCACTGCTTCTGCTGCTGCCAATGTTGGAGGTACCTCTTCAAAATGTTGAAAGGGGGTTTCAATAAACTCCCCGTCCATCTCAATATACCGGAAGGAATTCAGATGACTAACCATGTATTCTTCCTCCCCCTGCACAGTGACAATCTTCCCTCTGACAGGGTACTTGAGCTTCTGGTGTAGGGTAGAGGTCACTGCCCCAGCTTTGTGAATCCAAGGTCGACCCAGCAAACAGGAATAAGATGGACGAATGTCCATTACATAGAATGTTGAGTCAAATATTTGAGAACCCACACGAATAGGAATGTCTACCTCACCATGCACCATCCTCTTAGAACCGTCAAAGGCTCGGACAATGATGTTACTGGGTTTCAACTCCAGACCCTCATAATCCAACCGGTCTAAGGCCTTCTTGGGCAATACATTCAGGGAAGAACCGATGTCCACCAACACGTGAGCAAGAGTAGTGCCCCTGCATTCTATAGAGACATGCAGGGCATCATTGTGGTTCTTTCCCTTAGCAGTAAGATCAGCATCCGAGAAACCCAAACCATTGTCAGCTGTCAAATTGGCTACACAGTCAGTGAATTGATCTGCAGAGGTCTCTTGTGGCACATGGGTCGTCTTCATAAATGAAATCAGGGCCTTGGCATGGGCCTCTGAGCACAGCAGCAATGAGAGCATAGAGATCTTGGAGGGGGTATGCCCCAGCTGTTCAACGACATTAAAGTCACTCTTCTTGATTATCTTAAGAATTTCCTCCATCTCTTGCTGGGAGGCTTCAACATTCACAGACTTTGGTGCCTCCATCCGGGCAGGCTCATCACCAATCCCTTTGCCCCGAGTATTAGATGACTCAGCGGCAGGGGAAACAACTTGATCAGAAGTGGAAACAGGCGCACTTGCAGGTGTAATTATGAGAGGTCTTCGAATAACTGGTGGCGCAATGTCAGGCGAGAAGAGCCTGCCACTACGTGTTACTTTAGCTGGACCGGCGATATTGCTGATGCTGGTACCGGTGTTGAACTCTTGCTTCACTCCAAGTACATTTACATCTTCCCCATAGTACCATGGGACAGCCTTATCAGATTCATAGGGGAGAGGCCCCGGAACAGTAATAATAATGGGTACAACAGACATGATTTTGACTGGCTTCCTCGGGGGAGCCTTGATTGGATTGTTGAAAATTGTAACGACAGATACTTCTTCCACAGGAACACAAGGAACAGCGGTCTTCTTGAACAGAATCTCTTTGCTGTCCATCAAGCTTTGGATGCCTAACTTCAGCAACGGACAACCAGTAAGGGAAACAACACACAAAAGGCAACCCTCGCTATAACCCGGAAATAAACCGGCTAGCAACAGGTTCCTCTTAACAGTCAACAGAGGAGTAGCTACATCATTCACAGAAACGGCATACAAGTCTTCATCAACAGCATTTACTCCATGCTGGGGCATAGGAGCAGTCACAACATTTGGCCTCTCAGGCGCCTCAAATTGTATCTCCTTTGCATCAATAAGGTCCTGCACCTTATTCCTCAGGGCCCAGCAGTCATCAGTAGAATGCCCCGGGCTATCGGAGTGATAAGCACAGCGGGCATTTGGATTATACTTAGGAGATGCAGTATTCACAACCTTTGGAGCTTCTCTGACGGTCACCAAGTTGGTCGATAGCAGTTGCGGCAGGATTTGTGACAAGGTCATACTAAGCCGAGTGAATTATCTTCTGGGTCTCTCACCCCTTGGTTGATTAGCTTGCTGAGGAGCAGCAGCAGGCTTAGCAATTACCACCGCGTTGACAGCTTGGCGGCGCTCTGGTTTGTCTTGCCTCCTAGGCCCATACACAGCACTGGCTTCCTTCTTGAAAGGTTTCTTCTCAGAACTTGAGGACGCACCTTTCTGAATCTTACCCGATTTCATACCAGCCTCTATCCTTTCCCCAGTCAGAATGAGCTCTGTGAATCCTGCAGATGAATTGCCAATGAGATGATTAAAGAACGGCCCGGATAGGGTCCCCAAGAACATATCTACCAATTCACGGTCAGTTAATGGAGGCTGCACCCTGCCAGCCAAGTCCCTCCACTTCTGCGCATACTCTTTAAAACCTTCTCCCGATCCTAGCGACATACCCTGGAGTTGGGTACGTATAGGAGCGAGGTCGGCATTATATTGATACTTCTTGTAAAAAGCAGTAGCCAACTCCTCCCAGTTACGAACCTTGGTTCCATCCAGCTGATAGAACCATTCGAGATGAGTCCCTGAAAGACTCTCCTAGAAGAAGTGGGTCCACAAGTTCTTGTCCACTGTATACGGCTGAATCTTCCGCACATAAGATCTGAGGTGTAGCTTAGGGCAGGACGCCCCGTCATACTTGGCGAAAGATGGTGCTTTGAATTTATGCAGGATGATCACACCAGAAGATAGACCCAAGTCTCCGAAGGCACTTGTCGAATTTCCATGGCGTTCAGACGGTCTTCCAACTGCTTGTATCTGTCCTCAGCTGGAGGATACTGCTCCTCATTAAAATCAGTCTCGTTGTCAGAGACCACCGGACTTGGAGCCCTTCCCCCCTGGGGACTGTCTTTGCCTACAGAAAAACCAGCTTCCTCATTCTGCAGTGTGTTACCAAACCTCCGGCCCGTGTTGAATAGAACAGTTCTCTTCTTCTTCTTCTTCTTAACCAGCAGAGCCTTCAGCTCCTCTTGACCTTGAGCCAAACCCATGATCAGCTCTTGAAATTGGGCGTTCTGAGCCTGAAGGGCCTTGATAGACTGCTCGGTAGATGATTCAGGGTTCATGATGCTGAAATAAACAGCGAAGAACAGTAAGCAACCTGAAAAGAAGAGTACCTGCTATGCACATGATGAATGGAATGCGTATGATTTATGTTTTCAAAGACAAACGGGAATGAACTTTGTAAACAAAAAGGAACACACTTCATTAGATTCAACTTTGAAATTTAAATTGTTCAACAGGTTGCCCTTAGGCGTTACATAAAATGGAAATACTGAAAAGGGAAATAAAAACTGTAAAAGAACATCCAGAGTTCATCATTGATCCCAGGGTCTCCTTTTCTCAGTACGGATGTAGTCATTCAGAGCTCGCTCATTCTCCAACTGCTTGGTCAGCTTCTGGATTTTTAATTCCTGCTCGTTGAACTTTTCCCGATAAGAATCCCGTTCTTCTCGCAGTTGCGTCCAAGACCTCTTTAATGTCTCAAAATCAGTAGGTATCTGAGGAGGGAGAACAGTTGGGGGAACCCCATCTTTATCAGGATACTCAAGAATGACGGGTCTGACAGCTTCATATGGCATACCTAACTTCTGAGCACGGATGCGGACCCATTTGTAGTAGGCTTCCATAGGTAGAGAAGTCTTTGGTCCCAACTCCTGTGGGTCAGCTTTGTGAATTCTGTCCCAAGCCTTGATGAACCTACGACGCAACTCGTCACTATCCATCTGAAACTCAAAACTGATGTGAGGCACCAACATCTCATGAGGCCCTGCTCGTCTGGCCCTTCCAAACTGACGGAGAGCTAGGCATGGATTATAAGAGATTCCTCCTTGGGTACCAATCAGAGGAACATTAGGGTATTCTCCGCAACGATCAATAACGGCTACCTCATCCAAACCCCTGAAAGTCCAAATGATATCCTTATCAGTGAGAGACATTAACCTATGAGCCCAACCTCTTCCTTCTTTGTTCTTCAGCACGAACTTAGGGAGGTGCGAAATAAACCACCTCACTAACAAGGGGATGCAACACCACAGAGTTCCTCGTCTTCGGGCAGTACGAGCATAAAGTTGTTGCAGGATATCACCCAAGAGAGTGGGCACAGGATTCCGAGACATGAAGATCCTTATGGCAGTGACGTTAATGAAGTTATCAGGATTAGGAAACAAGACTAGACCATAGATTAAGAGAGCCAGGACGTCTTCATACGCCCTAAAGTCCAAGTCATTCCAGAAACTGTTAGCTTTACCAATCAGAAACTTGGCCAAGAAACCCTTAACTTTTCTTCTAGTCACCCAGTTGTCTATTACCTCTTGGTGGGTCAAGGGAAGAGCTGCAGCAACCTCCTCAAGCCTAAGAGTCTTTTCCCAACCAGTGTAGGGAGTCTAATCCAAGATAGGGATACCAAGCAAATCAGATAACTCTTCCAGGGTAGGGACCAGCTGGAAGTCTTGAAAGGTGAAGCACTGGTACAGAGGGTCATAGAACTGGGTCAAGACACTCATCAGCTGTTGGTCCCACTTTGCCATGACTAAACTGAGAAGAGAACCATGCCTCTGGATGAAAGAAGTAGTATTTGGAATTCTGCTAACCAACTCTTCAAGTAACTCAGGTGGGTGAACAAAGTTGAACCGGATAGTATTCCTTCACATAGGCATCATGATGTCCTACAAAACAGAGCAAAGGTGAAACCCTCTTGTCTTTGAAATGGTCAGTCCTTATGCAGGATGCATGCAATGTTTATGATGGCATGATGTTATGATAAAGCACACCACAAATATTTACAAAGGCAAACATGATAAGGCACACAAGTCACACAAGACAAGCCCTTAGAGTTTAGGCCAGTATGGGGTCTAGGTATTACCCTCTTTCAGTTTGTTGGTTAAGACCTGTCCTATCATAAGTAACCGGGTTCTAGAGGATCCCAATATCACTGACTACCCTCAATCGGTCATAACTCCAGCATCGCAATCTTTTCTTGCGGCCAGAACCATCACGAGAGTTTAGCCTCAATGGGCGTAGCATACTGCTACTGTTCTATTGGCCAAGTTGGGTCATTTAAGGTTCTAAGGTCGGTTGGTGCTTAATGACTCCTCAGAAGACCCATATTCTCCTCGTTGCGACACAAGGGATATCGGTACAGACCAAGGCGCCACACCAACGTAGCCACTGCTTCACCCATGTCGGTCTACGCCGGACAGGTCCCTCACAGCTTATGCTACCTAACAGGGTATCCCCAGATCCGGGTTAGGATCTATGTAACTCTGATGCAACCCACAATTTAAAGCAAACAAAGCACAACAATTGAAAACACAATTATGAACTATCCTAAGGTACACCTCACTTTATAAGAATCCCCAGCAGAGTCGCCAGTTCTGTGATCGGTGGATCTGGAACTGACTGTTTAACGCTGGTTCGCGAAATGTCGCGGAAGCAAGAGTCGCCACTGTCTTTTATTTTCTCCAATATGGACAGGATAAAAGCACAGCAAAATTCCTTATGAGATTGTCTCTCGGTTCGGGAGGTAGATTTATAGAAAGGGAAGGTGTTAGCACCCTTTCTATCCATGGTTATCCATGGGCTCTTAGATACTTGCTCATTGTGTTTTCAAAAGATTGTTTGCTTTTCAAGTGTGAGTGAGTTTGAAAAAGTTTCGTTTAAAGATTTCAGATCGACTCTTGTATCAGTCCTCAAGAGTGTTTGAAAAAATTGTTTTTGAAAGCTTTTTGAAAGTGTCGGTGTGAAAAGAGTTTTGATTTGTTTTTGAATAGAGCAAGTATCTATGAGTCATCTACCTACCCTAAGGAATTAGGCTGTGTAAATGTCCTTAAGGTAGTGCCATCCCACCATTGAGAGGTAGGTAGCACCACCGTTGGAGGTGTTCGGGTCAATTCGAGGGTTAGGGACAGTGTGGTCACCAGAGCAACAGTAGGATACCTTAGAAGCTACCCTTATGCCATGGGGCATGGACATAAGGACTTACTAAAACGTCCTATACTCGACGACCACGTTTCGAGGGGCAAGGCAACAGTGAGGCGTACCCTAAGAGTGGTGTGTGAATTTGTGTATTGTTTTCAGTTATGTTTTATCTTGATCATGCATTGGGTGAGCTACGCTTTGATTTTATTTGGGCCATTCATTCTTTCATGCAAAGCAGTTTTAAGGGTGCGGAAATTAAAGTGCGGAAAATAAAGTCATACGCTATTACAAGGCGCGGGTCTATACATCGCCAAATTAACAAAGACCCGTTTTTTAATAAAATGCAGAAAGTAAATAAATTTCCTAATTACTATTACAAGGCTTGGGCAATTACATAATATTTAAAAAAAAGGAAACATAAGAATAAACGTGCGAAAAGAAATTAGAATTGAATGTTCGAGGGCGTTGGACCCTTTAAAGAAATTACATGAAATTAAAAATTAATTAATTATTTAATAAGAAAAGGAATGTTTTTTATGGTTTTTGGTATTTATGAAATAAAGAAAATTAAAATTAAAAAGAAACCCTAATTCTAAATATTTTTAATTATTAAAGAAAAAGATTAAAGTTTTAACCTACTTTATACTAATTATTTAATTACATGGGTATTTACAAAATAATTAATAATTAATAATAATAATAATAATAATAAGAAGAAATTGTTTATTAAGAAAAATATAAAAATGCTAAAAAACCTAATTTCTACATATTTTAGTTATTAAGAAAAGATTAAAATTAAAACCTAATTTTACTAAATTGATTATTAAAAATTTATTTACAAAATTAATTAATGGTGAACTAATAATATTAAATAAACATATTTATTATTTTTTTGTTTCTGATTTTTGTGTTATGAAAATTATTTTCTGAATTGAAAGAAAACAATTAATTAAAAAAAAACAATTAAAAGAATAAAAGGAAAAATAAATAAAGATTGAAAATTGGACAAACCATGGGGTATCAGGCCCCTAGAGGAGGTTAATTGAGAAATTTGGCCCAAGAATGCAAGGCCCTTTGGACTTTCTGGAATTGCGTATGGAAAGGTTGACTGAGGTACATGGTGAGCCTCTTTGGTGGCCTTCAGATTGGAGCTTCTGGGCGCGTGGCAATCACAGACATTGGGATGCATGGTGTTCCTTTGAATGAGTGCTACGCTGGAACATGTTAATGTAAAAATTATGAAATATATAAGGGGACCTGGGAATCGAACCCAGGTCCCAGTACCTGCATGCCAACTAATCAACCATTTGAGCCAACGCGCATGTTTGTTAGTATAATGGGACATAAACAATACATATGAAAAGAAATCCATTATGCTGGATGTTAACAAAATCGCGCCAAATTTGAATCATCCAACCACATCAAGCCACGCCAGCATCTTCTTCGTTTGCCTGAAAATAAAAAATAGATAGTGGGGGTTTTGAACCCCCACTAAATAGAACCTGCAAATAATAGCGAATACGCCCATGATTATCATAAATTGAGCGCGAGGTGTGAGTTCAATTCGTTTGGATGTCACGAATCCATTGGTACCAGTTTAAAGGGCTAATTTTTCCAGATGAAAAAACCCCTCTTTCAAAGTTTCTGAAACCCTAAAGTGCATTAATGGTGGATCACGATACAGGCCTTGTTGGTTCAATCAAAGGATACCATTAGCTTCAGAACACTCATGTTAGTATAAATCAATGGTTAAAAATCACAAATAATGCATGGAAAATGAAACACGATTATGAAAAATTTTGTGAAAAGTGCAATCCGGTTTTACCAAATCCTTGAGTATGGAGGGCTGGTTTTGATTGGAATCGCTTCCTGGATCTCTTGGCAAGCTTTTGGAATGCTTTTCAAGCCCTGAATTGTCCTCTAGATACCAAAACAGTTTTCAATATTTTTGTGAAAAAGTGCAATGTTGTTCCTTTATTCCTGCGCAGCTTCTTCTGTCTTTATGCAATAGGTTAGCTTTGTATATGTAACTGAATAGAATTAGGTTAGAAAAAACAACCCATAACCCATGCATTGATGATTTGGAGATTTGATTTTCAATGAGATCAATTTCAATCTTTTTGCCATGAAACTATTGCCAATTGCATAGAATCTTTCCATTTGAATGATGCACGAAATATTTGATTCATAATGAGTGAAATCTCTGCACAAAAAGATTTGAAAGGTATGATTTAGTATTTTTCTCATAATTAATTTTAATTAAATGAATTAATAAGATTAAAAATTCAATTAATTAATTAAAATAAGAAAAATAACTCCCTTTTAGGTCAATGGGTCGTGCATGGCCTTTGGGTAATGATTCATGGAAGAAATTGAGGCCCATTAGCATTTTGAGGCCTTTTATGCAAAGTTGCCTTTTCAAAATTCCCAAAAATTTCCCAACTTCCACAAGGCATATCGTGCTCAATTTTTAAGCTTTGATCATGTTCTTGGACATTTTGGAAAGGTCTTGAAGTCCTCTAACCAATTCCTTTGGTCCCATGTCATTTGGATTTACCAATCTCAAGTTATGGTCTTTGACTTAAAGTGCCTTTTTGTTGACTTTTGAAAATGACCTATAATGTTGAGATTGATAACTTTTTGTGAGAGCATTTATTGGACTTGAAGTGTGAAGATGAGTTGTAGGAAATGTCATTCTCTTCAAAATGAGCTTTGGATGGAATTTTTATGATAAACCATGTGGAAGTTATGCCCTGGTCAATTTGCAGTTGACTTTTTCAATTGTCCAAAAATAGAAACTTTTGCATCTTAAGACTTTTTGAGCCATGCCTTAAGAATCATGATCAAGAATTGATCAAATGATGTTTGTGGCTTCAAAATAAGATGTTGACCAAAAATTTTGACTTTTGACTGTCAAATGACCATTTTGCCCCTGCAGTTGACTGTGAAGCATTTAGGGTTTTTAACTGTGCAATCTTGTGTTGTGAGTCTTGAAACTTGGCATATGAATGCTTGACAATGTTTATAGGCATGTGGGACTTGATTGGACCCTTGGAAACCTCAACTTCTTTGCCAGAACCAAAACCCTAATTTTGACTGTGTTAGGAGGCCATTGGACTGTGCAACCCTTGAGAGATTTTGAAGTTTGATCTTGACAAATCTTGAAGAATATGGGAGGGAAAATTTTGGGGTACAACACATGCATCATATCATGACATGTTTCTCCCATACAGGTCTTCTTATCTTCTTACTGTTTATTTCAGTAGAGATGGCCCTAGAGCAGACTATGAAGGACGTTCAGATTCAAAGTGCTTAACTACAAGAGATATTCTTGAACTTGTCCAAGGGGAAGGAAGAGTTAAAAACATTGTTCATTGAGAGTGTGACCAATGACGATCCTGAAAGCGATAAGGAAAGCCAAATAAGGCAATTACAAGCGGAGGTAGCAACGGTGAGAATCCAGATGTTGAGATAAATGGCTCTCATCCAAAACTTAGCTCAGGGACAAGAAGAGAAGAGGGTCCTCGTCAACAAACTTCATCAAGACGGTTGCAACCGTATGAAACAAATGGTCAAGATTGGGGATCAAGTCAATACTCATCCCCCCTTTTCATATCACAATTGTTGCGGATAGAAAGAGTCGCCACCGACTTTTCTTTTATCCAATAAAGGAAAGGGTGAAAAGAACAGGAAAGACCTTTTTGAGAATTTTCTTGAGTTCGGGGGGTAAGTTATGAAAAGGGGAGGTATTAGCACCATTTTCATCCGTAGTTATCTACGGGCTCTTAATTGCTTGATCACTTTAAAAATGCATTGTTTGAGATGTGTTTGTGATTGGTGTAAGTTTGAAAATATTTTGAAAACCCCTTTGTTTCGGCAAACTTTGTAATGATTATCGTCTCTTTAAGAATGTATACAAAGTGTTGATTTTGAAAATAGTTCAAAGACGTGTTTGTTTTTGAAGATGTTTTGAAAGTGTAAGTGTGAAAATAGTTTTAGTTTGTGAGCAAGCAACTACGAGCGTCCTACCTACTCAAAAGGTCTTTGTTCTTTTCCTCCTCCTTTAGATGTTGCTACCTTACCATTGATTGATAAGAATCCCTATCTTTGGATGTGAAGGGACAAGCATGGGTCAATCATATAGTCATAGAAGGCAACTTATGAGACACTTTAGAAATTTTCGTAGGGACTAATATCATTTTACCGAAGGCAACATCGAGGGACGTCGAGGGACTACGATCTTTTCATTCGAGGGTCTTTGCTAAAACGTCTCATATTCGAGGGACATGACTATTTTATGAGGCAACAAGCAAGGTTACCCTAGAGGTGCGCGTGTGTGAATTGTGTTTCAATTGCATGCATTTTTGTCTTGGAGATTAGGGTTTTCTAGCAGTTGATTTTATCTTGCCATACACACCCTAATTACTAACAATTATATGAAAAGCTATAAATTTGCGGAAATTAAAATCCTATGTTATTACATCATTAGGGGAGTGGTGGTTCAATTTACAAATGGGGATGAAGTAGATGTCTAATTATTACAACCATATCGAATAGCTGGACAGTAATGAAGAAAATCTGTGAAAAATGTAAAGACAGTGTAAAAAGAAAGAAAATTTGCATTTTGAACTATTATGTGTCGACACATACATCTTTGCATCGACACATAACTTTACCTGTTCCTGTAATACCAAATCATCCCAGTATGAGTCGATTCATAATGGGATGTGTCGACTCATTTCCTGCTTGTGTCGATACATTCGTGTTTTGTGTCTACTCATGCACCTTTTGTCCTTCTATTTTTGGGCCTTGATAGCAATATGTGTCGACACATAAGGCTTTGTGTCGACTCATACCTTGTTTTGTCACTAAAATGAGTCGACTCATTTGAGTATATGTCGACTCATGCTGCAATATTTTGCCTTGAACATTGTTTTATTGTTTGTACATGTCAGTTTACAGCATATGATTGATAAAAATAAACAGCAAGTAAATGGTTAGCTTCAAGGGGAATGATTACTATGTTTTATCTTTAAAAACGAATCATTAGTGATGTATGAAAAAATGCAAATTCAAAAAGACTTACCTTGAGACTGCACTTGGTGTTTTGAGTCTGAATACTTTTCAAGAAGTTGTGAGGGCCTTAGTGAACCTCCAGGAAGTTGTTCCATGCTATTGAATCACACCAACTCAGTCAAGTTGTACAATACTGTTTTTTGTGTTTGGAAGGTGAAGATAATAGCACTACAGAAACTGTTCTTGTGTTTGAACAATCTCTATGTGAGGTGAAGTGTTTGGCTAGTTGGTTTATGGGAGAGTTTGCAAGATGGAATAATGAGTTGAGGTTTTGTTTTATTGAATGAAAAAAAATATGAGTATGAGAAAGATTCTTTTGTGAATGAGTAGAGTTTACAAAGAATGCTGCTTTTTTTCTCTTCTCCCTTTTCTCTCTAAAAACCAACCCTTTTGTTTGTTCTGAAAACAGTTTATTTGTAGATGAAAATTGGCTGAGATTTTGGGAGGGAAACAAATAAGTTTTTGAACTGTTTAGGTATACTATTTCATTGCTTTTGGATGTAGCCCTTGTGTGCTAATTTTGTGCAAATATGGGATTGAGATAATGCAGGCTCGGACTGGGTTAGTGGTAGCATAGAAGGGTTGTTTTGCAGCAGTTTTGGAGTGTTGTGGCAGCTTGGTGCATGACTATTTTGGAGCAGTTTTGGAGTGTTGTGGCAGCTTGGTGCAGGGCTGTTTTATAGCAGTACAGCAGACTGTTTTTACATGGTTTTGGGATTTCTTGGACAACAACATTTGTAGCATGATACAAGTCTGTTTTGTGGACAGCATAGTGGCAAAGTTTGGACATTGAGTCAAAGGTAAAACTTCAAACAAGACAAAGCTTAGGATTTGTAATCTTGCAAAAATGCAACCTTGTAATAACTTGAATTATTTGTGACACCTTGAATTATTTGTAACATCTTGAATTATTTTGAATTATAGTGAAAAGATGTCATGAAGCAATGAAATTAACAAGTATAGAAAATACTTAGAAAATTTTCCAAGCCTTGCAAAGTTGGATTTTTGACTCTCTTAATTTTTGATGATCAAACTCATATTTTAGATGTCTTGATGAAATTTGATTTTTGGGACTCAATTTTGATCAAAAGTTAAAGTTTGAAATTTTTCGCGTACAATTGACTCTGTTGTACCCCAAAATTTTCCCTCTCATTTATCAAGAATTTTCTCACAAGATCTCCTTTGACTCAAGACTGCATCAGGGTTGATCAGCTCAAGACACCTCCTTAAGCACTGATGACCAAAATTAGGGTTTGAGATTGCACAAGGATATTTGAACTTACAATTCCCCATATGACTTTCATGTATCATTATGGACCCTCAATATTTCTCATGTCAAGTTTCAAGCCTTGGATCACACTTTTGCTCAATCAATTGAGCAGTTGACCTAAAAATCAGCTGTATCGGGAAAAAAGTCAACTATAGCCAATTTACAGTCAAACTTCATAATTTTTGATCCACATCAATATTATAAACTCATATGTATCATTTGATCAATATTTGACCACAATTCCCCAAGAAATTTGATCAAATCATCAAAAGGGCAAAATGGTCAAAATTAGGGTTTTGACTGAGAAGGGGCAATTTCTGATTTTTGACCTAGAAAATGGTCAATTGGTTTAAAGCATGATTTCAAGAGGTAAATTGCATCATTTTGACCTAATGGCATGACCCAAAACATTTCTCAAGATCAATTGGATTGATAGTGAATTTTCAGTCAACTGATCAAAAGTCAATTGTACACTGAAAAGTTAAACTTTGACTTTTTGGTCAAAATTCAATGTCAAAGATCACAATTCATCAAAACATGTCAAAATATGAAACTTATTCATCAAGAAATCAAAAAGTCAAGATTTCATTTTGAAAAGTCAGATTTTCATAACTTTAAGCCAAATTTTCACCATGATGCAAGATGATTCAAAAGAAACTTCCAACATGAAAGTTGTAGATCTCCATGAAATATATAACTTTTCTTCACACAACTCCTTCCAAAAGTACTTGGATATGAAGTTATAATTTTAAGAATACATGGTCATGAAACAAAAACACTTAGTGAAATTTTGCCCTAATTTGGTCAGGATTTTGACCTAACTTCGTGGCACTTTTTCATATAGTTCCAAGGGGAATTTTCAAAATTTATTTAAATAGGGGTTATAGAGCACATTAAAAACTTTCCAAAATATCCAAGAACTCCTTGAGATCATTCTTGAGCAGGGAGAATCGAAGAGAGGAAGTTAGGGTTTTCAAACTTGAATTACAAGTCATTTTTTTATGAACACGTGAACCAAATCCATGCTAGGCTGCATAATCTTTGCTTTGCAGGCCTCAAACTTGTTTGTCACGCCATAATTAAATGTTTACACAGCTTTTAGGGCTTTGATCCAAGCAATTGAGCTATTATCCAGGTTGCATTTCCATTAATGGCACAAATTTAACATTACCATTATTGTAAAGCAAGCTTTTTGCATAAAGTCCATTCTTGAGCCTCTAACTTGTTCCCTATGATCACACTCCATCCACAAAGTCATAAGTAATCTTGTTTAAAGCATAACCACTCTATGAATCAAGTACAAGGCATGGAAACTTGTTTTGTCAAAAAAATCACATGTTGAACTTAAACATGTAAATTTGAATTTTGATCAACTAGAGAACTCCAAACTTGTGGCTTATAAATAAAGTCACTATTTGTGAGCTAAGGGACGAGTTTTAGCACCTTGAAACACTCCCAAATTCCCTCTAGCCATAAATTGCACAAAAAACTCCATTGATACACAGTTCTGACCTTAAACTTGTATCTCTCATTTCCCTCGTGCGTTTTCCCTCAAATTCATTCCTAAAGCTTCCTTACATCAAATACAACTCATCACCATCCTTATTCTAGAACTATAACACCATTTACCATAACCTCCATAACCAAAAAACAGAGTCTGCAACTTGATTTCTCCAGGCCATTTCAGTCACTCTCAACTCAAACAAACCATTGCATTAGCTTCCTAGGGACTTGAGGAAGCTAGCCTGATCATCAACACCGCCTGAAACAAGCTCAAACTCATTTCACGATTTCCAGTTTTGAGGTATATTTCTTGAACTTCTATCTTCTTATTTAGGCATTGTTAGGTTTACATTTGTGAAGATAAAAATGTAGACATCATTGCCCTAAAACTATACATGCCCATAAATTTCATTTAGATTGTTTGAGTAGTGAGAATTTTGAGTTTGAACTTGCTGAAATATTTAGGTCATAATTTGGTACTTTTAAAAATTCATGTTCATCTTTGAGAATTAGCTTAAGTTATTTACATATTCAGAATCGTGAGGAAATTTCTAACAAGTTTGATGTTGGAAGTTTTGTGAATAGATGAGAGATGAGTGAGTTACAGGAACCATGGTTGGAGGTTGAAGATGAAGTTCATTTCTGGAACTTATTTTGCATTATGTATTTATTATTTCAGATAAGTTAACGGATGTACAGCCACCCCAGTGGCAAAGGTAGCGCGCGTTTGTGTTGGAGGGCATGGGTTCAACACCCAGCGCTACCTTTTCTCATTTTTCAACATTTTTTATTTCTTTTTTGTTTCAGCAACAGACGTTGGACCTCCAAACAGATGGGCCTTCCATTTTTTCTTTTTTCTGACCCCTGACTACTTTTGCACCCTTGGTCCATTTTCTTTTATTATTTTCTTTTTTCTTATTCTATTTTATTTCTTTTTTTCTTTATTATATTTTTATTATTATTATTTTTTTTTTATTAATAAAAAATATAAAAATATTTTTATTATTTATACTTGTATATTTTATTTTCTCTATAAAACAAAAAGATTAAAAACATTTTCTTAAACAAATTAATTTCTTTTTTCTTAAATAATTAATTTTTAGACTTAGGTTAAATTATTATGTTATTTTATTTTCTTAGTTAAAATTAATTTAGAACTTAGGTTTATTTTAATTAATTAATCTTCATTTTATTTTCATTAATTTAAAACCTTTTCATAAAAAACCCTAAAAATCCTTTTCAAGTCAATTTACTTTCTTAATTAGTTTAAGTTAATTTTATTTAATTTTCATTAATAATTTTCTTTAATTAGGTAAAGACTAAACCCTTTCATAAAAACAACAAAAATCATTTCTTTTTCCATTTACATTATTATTTATTCAATTCTTGTACGTTTATTCAATATGGTTGTAATATTTATTTAGATTTAAATTCTTGCAATATTCCCCATTTGTAAATTTGTATACCCCCTTCCCTAAATGATGTAATAGCGTAGTAATTTTAAATTCCGCAATTTATCGTTTTATATACAAATGCTAGTAATTAGGGTTTTGTATGGAAAGGCTAAAACCAACATAATCGCAAACCCTAATCAATACAAAAACAATGCATGTAAATCAATACACTTGCACACAAGCACACAAGCACCCCTAGGGTAAATCCACTTGGTTGCCTTACTAAATAGCCATATTACGCATGTGAGGTATCTTAGCAAAAACAAGCAAAATACAAGATCATAGTCCCTCGATGACGCTATCCATGTTGCCTTTCAAATGATCTTGGTCCCTAAAAGAGAATGCTAAGATACCTTGCAATATTGCTAATCATGGTTATACGATGACCCACACCCGTCCCGTTTACATCCAAAGATAGGGTTACTTACCAAATTAATGGTAAGATAACAATGTCAAAGGAAAAGGGAAATGAACATGAAAGACTTTTGAGTAGGTAGAATGCTCCTAATTACTTTCTCAATTTCAAAACAAAACATTCTTGCTATTTTCAAAACAAACACCTACACTTTCAAAAACATCTTACAAAACTTGAAAACATTTTCAAAAGATCAAACACTTTGTATACATTCTTACGAACGAGAATCATTACAAAGTTTGCCTAAACAATGGCCTCTTTACAAAAAAAGTTTCAAAACCCACACAAAGCACGATTTCAAACAAAAGCAAGTGATCTAGCAAGTAACTAAGAGCCCATGGAAAACTATGGATGAAAAGGGTGCTAATACCTTCCCTTTTCATAATCTACCCCCCCCCCCCCCCCCCCTCGAACTCAAGAAATAATGTCAAAGGTATTTCCTGTGCTTTTTCACCTTTCCTTTTGGATAAAAGAAAAGTCGGTGGCAACTCTTGCTAACTGCAACATTTGTGATAAAATGCAAAACACCCAAGTCAGTTCTCCCACCGTATCACAGACTTTTTTCCAATATAACTGATTTTAGGCCATCTAATCAATTGACAGAGTGATTTTGTGATCCAAGACTTGAAACTTGACAGGAGCAATCCTGAGGGTCCACAATGATCCATGAAAGTCATTTGAGACATTAGAAATCCAACTGCCTTTGTACAAACTCAAACCCTAATTTGAGGTATTAGTGTTGATGAGATGTTTTGACTTAGTCGATACTTGCACAAACTTGAGTTATTGAAGACCTTCGTAAGAAACATCTTGAGAAGAAGAGAGGGAAAATTTTGGGGTACAACAGTTGTCCTTGTTAAATCTTCTTAAACCTGAAGAGTTAGATTGACGGGTATGCCATTCGTGACTTGAAGGTGGAAGATGATTGAACACTAGAGTGCCCAGAAATTTGCACTCGATGGTAGGTTAATTGATAGTGTCGGGAATGGGCTTAGAGATGCCATTTGGAGAAGTGATGGAGAGGTCGGAGATGGGCTTACATATGCCTTCTAGAGTGAATATTGATAGAAATTAGGCTAAGTCTAAGCTTGACTGTAAATGGGAGAAGTATCAGAATAAATCTTTGGTCGATTTAATTTGAGTCGGAAGATGTAGTGGAACAAGTATCAGAATAATACCCATAATTGGATCATATCTGACTCGTATCTAAAAAATATACTGAATGAGTGTCAGAATGACATCCGCATTTGGATTGTATCTGAACTGTATCTGAGAAATATGTTGAATAAGTTTCAGAATGACATCCGCATCTGGATTGTATCTAAACTACATCGAGGAGAAAATCTGGAATAAGTATCAGAATGTCATATGTATCTGGATCGTGTATAAACTGTTTCTAGAGTAAAACTAAATAAGTATTAGAATAGAATTCGTATTTGGATCGTGTCTGAACCGTTTCTAGAGTGAATCTGGAATAAGTATCATAATGACATCCGTATATGGATTGTATCTGAACCATTTCTAGAGTGAATCTGGAATAAGTATCAGAATCTCATTCGTATCTGAATTTTTTCTAGAGTGAATCTAGAATAAGTATCAGAATCTCACCCGTATATGGATCGTATCTGAACCGTTTCTAGAGTGAATCTGGAATAAGTATCATAATGTCATCCGTCTCTAGATTGTATTTGGACTGTATCTAGAAGAGAATCTGGAACAAATATCATAATGACACCCGTCTCCGGATCATATCTGGACTATATCTAGAAGAGAATATGGAATAAGTATCAGAATGACATCCGTCTCTGGATCGTATTTGGACTGTATCTAGAAGAGAATCTGTAATAAGTATCAGAATAACATTCGTCTCTGGATCGTATCTTGACTGTATCTAGAAGAGAACCTGAATAAGTATCAGAATGACATCCGTATTTGGATCGTATCTGAACCGTTTCTAGAGTGAATCTAGAATAAGTATTAGAATATCATTTGTCTCTGGATTGTATCTGGACTGTATCTATAAGAGAATCTAGAATACGTTTCAGAATGACATTCGTATCTGGATCGTATCTGAACCGTTTCTAGAGTGAATCTGGAATAAGTATCAGAATGTCATATGTATCTGGATCGTATCTAAACTGTTTCTAGAGTGAATCTGGAATAAGTATCAGAATGTCATTTGTCTCTGGATCGTATTTGGACTATATCTAGAAGAGAATCTGGAATAAGTATCAGAATGACATCTGTCTCTGGATCGTGTCTGGACTGTATCTAGAAGAGAATCTGGAATAAGTATCAGAATGACATCCATCTCTGGATCGTATCTGGATTGTATCTAGAAGAGAATCTTTGGTTGATTGTATCTGACAGATGATAGACTGTTGACGAGATATATATGCTCGGGAACCGACCTGAAAAGATAAAGTTAGTTTCGTGCAAGGGCATAATGTATGTAAAATGATGCTCTCAGAATGAATGAGAATGCTATATGTGTTTCGTATGAGTATGCTATGATGTGTGAAATGTGAAATGTTGTTGAAGTGTATCTTTGCCTCGGAAAATAAATCCTTAACAAGCGTTGGGGAGCTTTGGGAAGTTAAATCTTGGACTGTTGTTGAAGAGTATGTGTATCTTCAAACTTCGTTTAGAATGTTTCCACTGGGCATTTCTGTTTTTGAGGAGAAATCCGCTGGGGGCGTTGATTTTACTTTGAGGGAAACTCTATGGAGAGTGTTGATTTCTGCTTGGGGAAAAGAGTTCAGGAGTTTTAGTTTTCCATTGCTCTACTGGTAAGTTATCTCTTGATTGGAGAGAAAGGAAGTTAACAACTTGTTGGGGATAGTAAAGTTAATTGTTATCTTGTCGGGTCCAGGTTTCAGCAATTTGAACTTGAGTTTAATTGTTATCTAGTCGAGTCTAGGTTTTGCAGTAACTTACTGGGGAAGATGAAATTAACTGTTACCTGGTTGGGTCCAGTCTTCCAGTAATTTTCTTGAAAGTGTGAAGATGAACTGTTATCTGGTCGGAATCAGGCTTTGTAGTAACTTGCTGGGCATAATGAAGTTGACTGTTATCTGGTTGGGTCTAGGATTTGCAGCAACTCACTGGGGATAGTGGCAAACTCTACTGGGGAAGAGGAGTTTTGTTAGTTGATTTGTAATCGTCTGAGAAGAAAACTCAAGCTAGGAATTTGCAGTTTGTTGGGTAAATAAACCCTGTTGAAGAGAATATTTTGACGACCTACTGGGGAGGTGTTTTCTTTAGGGAGAAATCCACAAGGCTCTTTTTTAAGACCAACTCAACTGGGGAGAGGGTTTTCGATAGATTGGAACTCTGGCTGGGCATTGCATGAATGCAACTTTGTGGGGATAATTCTGTGGAGATCCATTAATTTGGCCTTGTGGGGCTTGGACCCTTATCTGTGAAGATTATTCTGTGGGGATAACCTTATAGAGGTGGCTCTGGAAACCTCACTGAGATTACCTTATGAAAAGGACTTCGTGAGGATTTTCCATTGTCCATAGTAGTAATTTTTATAGAAATAACAGAAAATGTTTGCTTGGTTTTACATGACCCTTTTCTGGAATTCATGTTCAATTCCCCAAGTGATTCAGATGGAGACCTGCCCCTGGCTATTTAGGACTTTATGATAGGTTTCTTGGAATTTTAACTTGACTGCCCCAGACGAGTTGGACAGTAACATGTCATGCCCCTTGATTATGGGAAATTTTTCATTGGGAGCATCTTTCCCTTTGAAGTGATTCTGTTTATTGAGAGAATTTCCGTTCATTGGATATTCGACATGCGAATTTCTTCGTTGTCAAACAATTAGCCATATGCAAACATCGATATTCAAGCAATGCAAAGTTTATGTTTTTCTTAAACTTTTTTTTTTGAAAATGCATTTTTGGCAAATCAAAGAATTTTGTAAGAATATGAATTCAACTCAGGATTTACAGTAAGCCTTACAGGAGTCAGGATACCTTTTGTAACAGTATGTTTTCAAACTAACTCATGCTTCAATTAGGACTTTTAAAAGGTTGTAACGTGGTATGGTTCACGGTTTAAGGCTCAAAGTTTATTTGTACCTACCCGTTCTTCATGATGCTCTACAGTCCTAAACTCGGTTAATTATGCGTTTGAACTCCTATTGAATTTGGAATGACATTTTTTTTATGGTTCGGATAAATTAAGTTTATTTGTGAAGGCGGTCATTTTTTGCAACATTTTTATGTTGTTGAGGATTTGTGACGACTTCTTTTTTAATTTATTGTCCCTAATTTTTCCTGACTGTTTTTGTTTTGAGACTACAGTCAGCAGGATGCCCCAGTTTTTCTTAAGTCTCTTTCATAGGTTTTGAATTAGTAGGATTTTCCTTTGAGAGATAATGACTACCTATTTTATGGTAAACCAACGTTGGCTTTTGATTCAAAAGGATGTTTTTGATGTCATTCATTGTGTATGAAGTGAAAGCTTGCGACTGAACACGTTTAATTAACTGAGAAACTACCCTGCCCCAGATTCTGATTAAAGGTTTCAATTTGTGCGAAAAAGAAAACTCATACTTCTTTGGCTCAAAGGGGTTGACTAGGGATTATCTTCTTTATAACTCCACTGTTTAGGAATTGAAAGAATGCATGTACACCGTCAGTAAGGTCTGACCAAAAGCATATTGTATGAGATTATGGTATTGTTTTCGTCATCCTCCTTCTAAAGGCTTACAACTTTTAACGAGGGTTAAATATCACAAAAAGGTAACAAAAAGCACATTTTGAATATAGTGGAAATGAATGGATTAATTCAAGACAAACATATGCAATGAATTAATGAAAACAAAGTTTGACATAATAGATAAGTGTTTAAGCAAACAAAGAAATTACAAATGAAAATTCAATATGAACTGAACACTCTCAATGATTTGGCATGGGAGCAGTGATCACGTTGGGAGTCTCATGAGGGTCGAACTCAATCTCCTTGGCGTCAATCATATCTTGAATTTTGTTCTTCAGAGCCCAGCAAACATTTGTATCATGTCCAGGACTATCAGAATGGTATGCACACCTTTCATTGGGATGGTAACTAGGAGCAGAAGTATTGGGATTCCGAAGAGGATCCTTTAACATAATCAGCTCTGCCTTCAACATGTGTTGTAATGCTTGAGCCAGTGACATGTTGATTTTGGTGAACTGTCTCTTAGGTGCGACCTCCTTACGCTGGTTCCCATGTTAATGTTGTTGCACAAGCGTAAGATTAGAGGTCAGCACGACTCCCACAGATTGGTTATGGTTACCTCTAGCATGTCTATCCTGGCCATATGCAGTATTAGACTCTTTCTTCCCATTGTATGGATTTTTCTGAGTATCGGGAAATGCAGCCATTGAGATCTTTCTGCTTCTGATTCCATTTTCAATTTGTTCCCCAGTTAGAATCAGCTCGGTGAACCCATCCGAAGAGTTTCCGATTAGGTGATTGAAGAAAGGTCCTATCAAAGTTGCCATAAAGATATCAACCAGCTCCCTGTCCGACAAAGGAGGTTGAACCCTTCCGGCTAGGTCCCTCCATTTTTGGGCATACTCTTTAAATCCTTCATTTGAGCCCATGGTCATATTCAGCAATTGCACACGAGTTGGTGCAAGATCCGCGTTGTATTGGTACTACTTGTAGAAAGTAGTAGCTAGATCTTCCCAGGTGTGGATATTAGTCCTCTCAAGTTGACAGAACCACTCCAACTTCGCTCCAAATAAGCTTTCTTGGAAAAACGGAACCCACAACTTCTGATCAGTGGTGTGTGGCTGAATCTTGCGGACATAAGATCTCATATGCATCTTAGGACAAGAGACCATGTCATACTTGGCAAAGATAGGGATCTTGAATTTTTGGGGAATGACTACCCAGGTACCAAACCCAAGTCTCCAAAGTCCAAGCCAGACACAGCTTGGATCTCTACAGCCTTTAGTCGGTCTTCAAGTTGTTTGTATTTTTCATCCGCCGGTGGATACTGCTCCTTAGAATAGTCTTCTTCCTCAGTAGCTTGGTTATCTCGACCCCTAGCTCTAGTGCTTCTAGCTTCCTCTTATTGATTGTCTTGTTCCTTAGAAGAAGCATCTTCTATTTGAGCTAGTCGGGCAGGCCCCTTGAACCTTCTTCCCATGTTGAGGATGATAGCCCTCTTCTTAGTCTTTTTCTTGGTGACAAGGAGTGCCATCATTTCTTATTGTCCCTTAGCCAAGTTGAGGAGGGTCTCATGGAATTGGGCGTGTTGAGTCGGCAGGTCCTTGACGGTTTGTTCTAGATCCATCTTATACTGAAATAAAAGTAAAGAGATGAGGAAACATGTGTCGGGAAACCTGCTTATGGTATGATGCATGTTATGCGAATGCAATGTTTTCAAGGATCTCGCAGAGTAAACACAAGAAAATGTTAGAGGTTGAACTTTGATCACATCTTTGAATGAAGAACTTCATATCGCTGAATGTCCTTCCACGAGAATCAAGCTCACCATGTCAAGTGGGTCATAGCCCTTGACTCGAGTTATTGTGCTTTGGGTTCTTTGACAGCATTTGGCTAGAGGAAAATAAATCATCTTTCCCCTTGATAGACGTTTGGTTCCATATAACCCTGCATTACAAACCCTTGAGATCCTTGAAATGGTTATTGAAAATGCTATTTAATGATGTCATGATGTTTTGTACAAATAATCATATACAGGAAAAGCAAATAAGTCCTTAGGATTAGTCTTGCATGAGGTTTCATATGTAAGTACCCTCTTGAAGTTTAGTTGGTTCAACCTGTCCTAGAAAGTAATCGGGTTCTAGGGAATCTCAATATCACTAATCTTTCTTCATCAGTCATTGTTTCAGCGCAAGCCTCTTTATTGGCGACCGAAATATCCTGAAAGTGAGATCTCAATGAGCGTAGTATCGAGTATCAACCAACTTCGAACTACACCAAAGTCGGCTATCTCACTACTTCCTAATGGCCAAGTTGTTCAATTAAAGGTTTTAAGGCCAGTTAGTGCTTCATGACACCACACAACGGCCCCGTATACTCCTTGACTAGACTAAAGAGCTACAAGTACCAACAAATGTGTCACACTAACGTAGTCATCATTTCAACCATGTCGGTATACGCTGCACAGTTCCCATGATCTATTTCTAGTTACCTAATAATATTCCCTGATCCAGGTAGAGGATCAAAACAAAACCCAAACAAGGACCCAAAAATGTAAAGCAAGCAAGTCAAACAAGGAAATCATTATAAAGGTGATCTAGCTCTAAGTTAACTCTACTTTTAAGTATAATCCCCAGTAGAGTCGCCAGTTCTGTAATACGGTGGGAGAACTGACTTGGGTGTTTTTCATTTTATCGCAATTGTTGCGGATAGCAAGAGTCGCCACCGACTTTTCTTTTATCCAATAAAGGAAAGGGTGAAAAGAACAGGAAAGACCTTTTTGAGAATTTTCTTGAGTTCGGGGGGTAGGTTATGAAAAGGGAAGGTATTAGCACCTTTTTCATCCGTAGTTATCTACGGGCTCTTAGTTGCTTGATCACTTTGAAAATGCATTGTTTGAGATGTGTTTATGATTGGTGTAAGTTTGAAAATATTTTGAAAATGCCTTTGTTTCGGCAAACTTTTTAATGATTCTCGTCTCTATAAGAATGTATACAAAGTGTTGGTTTTGAAAATAGTTCAAAGAGATGTTTGTTTTTGAAGATGTTTCAAAAGTGTAAGTGTGGAAATGGTTTTAGTTTGTGAGCAAGCAACTACGAGCGTCCTACCTACTCAAAAGGTCTTTGTTCTTTTCCTCCTCCTTTAGATGTTGCTACCTTACCATTGATTGATAAGAAGCCCTATCTTTGGATGTGAAAGGACAAGCGTGGGTCAATCGTATAGTCATAGAAGACAACTTATGAGACGCTTTAGAAATTTTCATAGGGACTGTTGTACCCCAAAATTTTCCCTCCCATTTTTCATAGAAAACACAACCCTAGGGTTTCTCAGATATTCAAGTTGGCTCAGGAATCGATCAGACAGATTCTCTTCTATGGCGGTAAATCGACAATTAGGGTTTTTCTTGCAATTCTCAAAAGAAAGTGAATTCTCAGAAATTCAATTGGTTTTCACAGGTCTTCATGATTCCTCAGGTTTACTAAAAAAGACATTGTTTGTTCTCAAGGCATGGTTGTTTGGGACAAGAGACTAAGATTGTCATTTGGGACGACCATGATTTTGATCCAGGTTAACCGGATGATTTGCATCTTTTAAAACATTTACTTGGTTAGGAAATGGAATATGTAGTGCGTGTTTGTTTGGAATGCAGTTACATAGTTATTGGGATTACTTGGAATGTAAGTTACCAGACTGGAGCATTTTGTTTCAAATATCTTGATTGGGAATCTTTAAGAATCAATTAGGATGCGAAGAGAAAATTACAAGTTATTGTCAGTGTGATTGGTGGAAATAGAACTGACTGTTTTTAGCTGGTTTCGCGAAATGTCGCAGTAAGCAAGAGTCGCCACCGTCTTTTATTTTCTCCAACATGGAAAGGACAAAAGCACAGCAAAATTCCTTATGAGAATGTTTCTCGGTTCGGGAGGTAGATTTATAGAAAGGGAAGGTGTTAGCACCCTTTCTATCCGTGGTTATCCACGGGCTCTTAGGTACTTGCTCTTATGTTTTCAAAATGTTTGCTTTTCAAATGTGAGTGGGTTTGAAAAAGTTTCATTGAAAGCTTTCTGAATAACTCTTGTATCTGTCCTCAAGAGTGTTTGAAAAATTTGTTTTGAACGCTTTGAAAGTGTCAGTGTGAAAAGATTTTTGATTTGTTTTTTAAGAGAGCAAGTATCCATGAGTCATCTACCTACCTTAAGGAATTAGGCTGTGTAAAAGTCCTTAAGGTAGTGCTATCCCACCATTGAGAGGTAGGTAGCACCAACGTTGGAGGTGTTCGGGTCAATTCGATTGTAGGGACAATGTGGTCACCGAAGCAAGAGTAGGACACCTTAGAAGCTACCCTTATGTCCTTGATCCTTTTTTAATCTGAGGCAACCATTTTGAGGCAACTGTTTCGAGGCAACTGTTTCGAGGCAACTGGATCATGGACATAAGGACCGCTAAAATGTCATATACTTGACGACCACGTTTCGAAGGCAACGAGTGAGGCGTACCCTAGAAGTGGTGTGTGTATTGTGTGTTGTATTCAGTTAATGTTTGTCTATGTAATTAGTGAGCTACGTGTTGTTTTTATTTACATACATTCTTTCATGCAAGTTTAGCAGTTAAGAGGGGTGCGGAAAGTAAATTGCGGAAACATAAATCCTACGCTATTACAAGGCGCGGATCTATACATCGCCAAAAATTACAAAGATCCGTTTTTGGTAAATAAGTACGGAAAGTAAAGCAGTAAAAGTCCTAATTACTATTACATCCGGAGGCAGTTACATAATAATCCAAAAATAAGGAATTAAAATTAAAATGCGCGCGAAAGAAAGAATCGGGAATGCCTTAAGGGTGTTGACCCTTTTAAGAAAAGAAATTGATTTGATTTTTTTTTGTCTTTTTGTGATTAAATGAAATTAACTAACTAATGACTAATTAATTAATTTAATTAAAAGAAATATATTTTTTTTGTTTTTATGTTTTTATGAAATAAAAGAAATGAAATAAAATTAAAAGTTAACTTTACCTAATTCTAGATCTATTTTAATTATTTAAGAAAAGGAATTAAAATTGGCTAATTAAACTATTTTAGTTAATGTTTATTTACAAAATAATATAATAATAATAATAATGATGTTAGTTCTATTTTTTTGATTTTTTATGAAAATATGTTAATTATGCTAATTATTAAAAAAAATAAAATAAGGCAAATAAATAAAAGAAAAGAAAATGACAAAACAAAATAAAATAAGAAAAAAGTAAATAAACCCAAGGGGGGTGAGATGGCCTTCATGGAGGTTTTCTGAAGTAATTCTGGCCCAATAACAAGAAGCCTTATTTGACTTTTTTCGGTTGCCTACGCATGCGCTGACTCCAGAACATAGTACTCTTGCATTCTGGGCCTTTAGATCTGCCTCCAATGACACTTGGCTTGTTGGATGGGTGAGGCTTATGGTGGAAACTACTTGAGAAACTGCACAAGAACGCGTTAACAAAAATGATATGAGAATTATGGGGGACCTGGGAAGAACTTACAGCGCGGTATGAGCCTCAGGACTTGGCAAAGGTTGCTTTAGCTTCAGGGTGTGGCAAGGAATAGAACCACGTGTTTGTTTTGATCTGAAGATGCTCGCAACTATGTTTTAGAACTCTCACTTTTTGAATAATTTTTGGTTTTGCTCTTGGCCGTTTCTGCACACACTATTTTTTGAATGAGGTTGGGAAGGCTTGTATATATAGTAATGTAAAGTGTATCAATAAGAATAATGGTCATTAAGCTTATGCAATTATGTTCTTGATTTCCTCCATAACCAACATTGAACCATTTGCCATATTTGTGAAATTTTGAATTTTTATGCCCATAATAAGCCATGCACGAATTTGGAATGTGTTTTAAGGTGTATCAAAGCTAATCATCACAAAATATATCCCTCCATTAATTTCTTTGATTTTTATTTGAATTTTAAAGATTTAAAATGAATTAAATCAAATAAAATTAAATAAAAATGGAAAAATTAATTTTAAATCTTGAAATAAATTGTGGGACACGTGGGAAGCATGGCCAAGCTGAATCAAGTGGAAAAAGTGGGCCCCTTTTGTCAAAAATGAAGTTTCAAGGATAATTGACTTTGGCCATTTCACAAAAATTTCCCAACTTCTCCAATGCATATCTTGCTCAATTTTGAAGCTATGGACATGTTCTTGGACATTTTGGAAAGGTCTTGAAGTCCTATAACCAATGTTTTTGGTCCCATGTCATTTTGATTTACCAATATCAAGTTATGGTCTTTTACTTAAAGTCCCTTTTTGTTGACTTTTGAAAATGACCTATAATGTTGAAATTGATAACTTTTTGTGAGAGCATTTCTTGGACTTGTAATGTGAATATGAGTTGTAGGAAATGTCATCCCCTTCAAAATGAGCTTTGGATGGGATTTTTCTGATGAACCATGAAAAAGTTATGCCTTGGTCAAGTTACTGTTGACTTTTCAACTGTCCAAAAATAGAAACTTTCGCATCTTGAGACTTTTTGAGCCATGCTTGTGAAATCATGATCAAGAATTGATCAAATGAGGATTGTGGCTTCAAAATAAGATGTTGACCAAAAAATTTGACTTTTGACTGTCAAATGACCATTTTGCACCTGCAGTTGACTGTGGAGCAATTAGGATTTTTGACTGTGCAATTTGATGCTGTGAGTCTTGAACCTTGACATATGGATGCTTGACACTGTATATGAGCATGTGGGACTTGATTGAGCCCTTGAAAACTTCAACTTCCTTGCAAGAACCAAAACCCTAGTCTGACTGGCTTAGGAGGATGGTTTGACTGTGTAGCCCTTGAGTAGACTTTGAACCCTTTGAGGCAAAACTTTGAAGATTATGGGAGGGCAAATTTTGGGGTACAACAGTTGCCCCTGTTCAATCTTCTTAGACCTGAGGATGTAGATTGGCTTGTGTGCCTTTCGTGATCCGAGGGTTGAAGATGATTGAACACTAGAGTGCCCAGAAATTTGCACTCACATAGTAGAGTATCAGCAGTGTGATGTCGGGAATGGGCTTACAGATGCCATTTGGAGAGATGATGGATGGGAGGATGGGCTTAAAGATGCCATCTGAAAGTGTGACAGAACCTTGTCAGGAATGGGCTTATGGATGCCATTTGGAAGTGTCATGGATAGTTGAATCTGAATAAGAAGTAGAATGGTTTCCGTGTCTGGAGCATATCTAGTCTATGTCTGATTGCTGATGCCTGAATAAATAGTAGAATGACCGCCGTGTCTGGAGTATATCCATACTGTGTCTGAATGAGTGACAGAATGTCATCCGAATCTGGATCGTATCTGGACTGAACAATAGAAGAGCATCCGGGATGGAGCATCTCTAAGTTGTCTTTTAGAAGTTTGAATCTGAATAAGCAATAGAACGGCGTCCGGATCTGGAGCATCTCTAGGCTATACCTGAAAGGGAATCTGAATAAGTATCAGAACGTCACCATGCCTGGATCACATATGAACTATCTCTAGAAGGAGTCTTGAATAAGCAAAAGAACAGCATCCATATCTGGAGCATTTCCAAGCTATCTCTGAAAGGAAATCTGGAATAAGTATCAGAACATCGCCATGCCTGGGTCACATCTGAACTATATCTAAAAGGAGTCTTGAATAAGCAAAAGAACAGCATCCATATCTGGAGCATTTCCAAGCTATCTCTGAAAGGAAATCTGGAATAAGTATCAGAATGTCGCCATGCCTGGGTCACATCTGAACTATATCTAGAAGGAATCTCTGAATAAGCAAAAGAACAACATCCATATCTGGAGCATTTCCAAGCTATCTCTAAAAGGAAATCTGGAATAAGTATCAGAACATCGCCATGCCTGGGTCACATCTGAACTATATCTAGAAGGAATCTCTGAATAAGCAAAAGAACAACATCCATATCTGGAGCATTTCCAAGCTATCTCTGAAAGGAAATCTGGAATAAGTATCAGAACGTCGCCATGCCTGGGTCACATCTGAACTATCTCTAGAAGGAGTTTTGAATAAGCAAAAGAACAGCATCCATATCTGGAGCATTTCCAAGCTATCTCTGAAAGGAAATCTGGAATGAGTATCAGAACGTCGCCATGCCTGGGTCACATCTGAACTATCTCTAGAAGGAGTCTTGAATAAGCAAAAGAACAGCATCCATATCTGGAGCATTTCCAAGATATCTCTGAAAGGAAATCTGGAATAAGTATCAGAACGTCGCCATGCCTGGGTCACATCTGAACTATCTCTAGAAGGAGTCTTGAATAAGCAAAAGAACAGCATCCATATCTGGAGCATTTCCAAGCTATCTCTGAAAGGAAATCTGGAATAAGTATCAGAACGTCGCCATGCCTGGGTCACATCTGAACTATATCTAGCAGGAGTCTTGAATAAGCAAAAGAACAGCATCCATATCTGGAGCATTTCCAAGCTATCTCTGAAAGGAAATCTAGAATAAGTATCAGAACATCGCCATGCCTGGGTCACATCTGAACTATCTCCAGAAGGAGTCTTGAGTAAGCAAAAGAACAGCATCCATATCTGGAGCATTTCCAAGCTATCTCTGAAAGGAAATCTGGAATAAGTATCAGAACGTCGCCATGCCTGGGTCACATCTGAACTATCTCTAGAAGGAGTCTTGAATAAGCAAAAGAACAGCATCCATCTCTGGAGCATTTCCTAGCTATCTCTTTAATGTAGATATGCCCTGTCTAGATACAGGTATCGAATCCGGAATTACGACAGTTAATAGTAACCGTCTTTGGATTGACCTTTTTCCTGAAAAGGCAAAACATCAGTTGTATGCAATGTCATGATGCATGAACTGCATGATTTTAAGATGTTCTCAAAAATAAATGAGATTTGTGTTGTATGATGCGTATGCATGCTATAATGTATGAAGATGTGATATGTTTATGAACGTATTTTCGTCTAGGAAAATAAATCATTGACGAATGCCGGGAAGTCGAATCCTGGGCTGCTGTGGAAGAGTAGAGCTTTGTTTCCGTTGGGGATGATGGTTGCAAGAATACCGGTAGGAGAAGATGACTCTGTTGGGGAATGAACTTGGCGAATAGATTACTCTGCGAGGAGTGAACTCTGTGGGGAAAGAGAGGTAATTTGCTGAGGTTTATGATAACTCCGCTGGGGATACCATTGTTAAGTTCTATTGGAAGATTGGATGAACTCCGCTGGGGATGGGAAGACTTTGCCGGGGACGATCTTTCCGTGGCTTTTAGCTGAGGATAACCCAGTTATAAGCTCAGGTGGAGCATAACCTTTGAATAAAGTCTGGGAAGATGCGTTCGTGCTCTGCAGGGGTAAGTGTGATCGGTGGATCTGGAACTGACTGTTTAACGCTGGTTCGCGAAATGTCGCGGAAGCAAGAGTCGCCACCGTCTTTTATTTTCTCCAAATGGAAAGGACAAAAGCACAGAAAAATTCCTTATAGAGATTGCTCTCGGTTCGGGAGATAGGTTATAGAAAGGGAAGGTGTTAGCACCCTTTCTATCCATGGTTATCCATGGGCTCTTAGATACTTGCTCATTGTGTTTTCAAAAGTGTTTTGTTTGCTTTTCAATTGTGGGTTTTAAAAAGTTTCTTTGAAAGTTTCAGATCGACTCTTGTGTCAGAGTGTTTGAAAAATTGTTTTGAAAGCTTTTGAAAAGTGTCGGTGTGAAAAGATTTTTGTTTGTTTTTGAAGAGAGCAAGTATTTATGAGTCGTCTACCTACCCTAAGGAATTCGTCTGTGTTTTTGTCCTTTAAAGTAGTGCCATCCCACCATTGAGAGGTAGGTAGCACCACCGTTAGAGGTGTTCGGGTCAATTCGAGTTTGTAGGGACATGGTGATCACCAGAGCAATGGGAAGACACCTTAGAAGCTACCCTCATGCCAGGTTCCCGGATCATGAGGACTTACTAAGACATCCTCTACTCGACGATCACCTTTCGAGGCAAGGCAACAGTGAGGCGTACCCTAGGGGTGGTGTGTGCGAATTGTGTGTCATTTTCATTGATATTTGTCTTGTCATGTTTAAAGTGATCTACGCTTGATTTTATTATGGCCATTCATTCTTGCATGCTTTGTTTAACAGTTAATATTTGCGGGAAAAGTAAATTCTAAACTATTACAAATGGCGCGGGTCCACATCGCCAAAATTAAACCGGACCCGATTTGACAGAAAATAAATAAAGCAAAGTAAATAACGAAATTGAAAAGTGCGAGAAGTTTAAGTTACAACGCTTTGGGAGAGATACATAATTATTTAAGCAATAAAATAAATACGCAAATTAAACAATTAAAAATATGGGCGTTGGACCCTTTTGCAAAATTAAAATTAATAAGGAATTAAAATTAAAATTAAAAGAAAATGTATTTTGGTATTTTTATGTTTTTTAAGATTTAATAGAAAAAGATTTAATCAAAGTACGACGCAAACCCTAATTCTAATGGCTTTTAAATTTATTATGAAAGTATTAATATTTAACCTAAATTAAACCTAAATTATTTATGTACAATTTTAATTATGAAAATAAATAAATAAATAATATTATGGTAAAAAGAAAAATTAAAAGGAATAAAACATTTATTAAACCTAATTCTATATTTTTTGGATTTTTGTTATGAAAAGAATTTAAATTGTAACCTAATTTAAGACTAATTTTACATGCAAATTTATTTACAAGAAAATATTGAAAATAAAATATTTATGTTTTTTATCTTTTCTGATTTTTAGGTATTTTTCATATTTTGTAAAAAAATAATTAATTATATTAATAAAACAAATAAAACAATAATTGAAAATAAAAATATAAAAATATAGAGAAGGCAAACCAGGGGGGGTGAAGTCCCCAAAGTGGAGGTCTTGATCCAAAAGTTCTAACCCAACAAGCTTTGATCCATTTGATTTTTCTGAATAGTGTGTGGATGCGTTGACCAGGGTGTGACGTGTTCCTTAATCCATAGCCATTGATCTGATGAGCCTGGACAAGTGGACATTGATTCCTGAGGGTGTATGATGTGCTTTCACTATTGAGCCTACACGTGAATTTGTATTGCAAAATAATAGAGGAAATAACGTAGACCTGGGACTCGAACCCAGGTCTTGGACGTGAATGCTATCAACGCCTGCCAGCTGAGCCACTACAACACGTTTGACATGTTAATAACAAATAAATATTATAAAAAGAAAACGAAGAGTTAGTGGATCCAACGCGCGAAAGTTTAAATCAGCTAATCATATGTCGCCAACACATCGTCTTCTTCGCACAGTTTTTATTTTTCTGAAACTAGAACTCATAGGCCACGGTTTTGCACGCGTCCTCTTAGGCCGGTTTCCAGGAAATGGCGATTAAGCCATCTCTAAACATAAATTAGGCGCGAGAGTGGATTCACGATCGTCCAACAACGCTTGATTCAATGATACAAGTCTTGGATGCCAATTTTTCTTTAAACGAAAGACCCTAAATTGAAGCTCAATTCCGAAGGCTATGCGTATGGAAACCTATCCAGTTGTGCTCAGTGATGACCTAGGAAGCTATTGAAACCAATATTATGCTTTGAATCGACCTCAAACGTGGTTTTCAGTTTTGAACTTTTGGACAAAATTTGCAAGTTTGTTAATGGCTTCTGCGCAGCTTCCAGTGTCTATGGGCATTAGGGTTGTGTTCATGTATTTGTATGGAGCAAATTAGGTCAAGAAAATTGATAAAAATCTCTTGCAATCATTGATTGAATATTTGATTTTCTTCCATTATGTTTTCAATCTTTTTCACATGGTTTTTGTATCTATTAGCATCCAATCAAGCCAAATCTTTCCACATTTGAATGTGCACGAAATCCTGATGGCAAAACATGCATGAAAAGATTTATTAGGTCAAGTTAGATATTTTTCATGTATTTAAATAATTTAAATGAATTAATATGAATAATAATTCAAATAAATAAATAAAAAATGAGAAAATACTTCCCTTTGGGCCAAGTGGTCGTGCACATGCTTAGAATGATGAATCATGGAAGAAAAATGGGCCCATTAGCAATTTTAGGTCATTTGGATCAAAGTTGACTTTTCAAAATATCCAAAAATTTCCCAACTTCCACAAGGCATAACTTGCTCAATTTTTAAGCTTTTCTCATGTTCTTGGACATTTTGGAAAGGTCTTTGAGTCCTCTAACCAATGCCTTTGGTCCCATGTCATTTTGATTTACCAATCTCAAGTTATGGCCTTTGACTTAAAGTCCCTTTTTTGTTGACTTTTGAAAATGACCTATAATGTTGAAATTGATAACTTTTTGTGAGAGCATTTCTTGGACTTGAAGTATGAAGATGAGTTGTAGGAAATGTCTTTCTCTTCAAAATGAGCTTTGGATGGAATTTTTCTGATGATCCATGTGAAAGTTATGCCCTGGTCAATTTCAGTTGACTTTTTCAGCTGTCCAAATAAGGAAACTTTTGCATCTTGATGATTTTCTGAGCCAAATTTTGAGAATCATGATCAAGAATTGATCAAATGATGTTTGTGGCTTCAAAGTGATATGTTGACCAAAAATTTGAACTTTTGACTGTCAAATGACCATTTTGCCCCTACAGTTGACTGTAGTGCAATTAGGGTTTTTGACTGTGCAATTTTGAGCTGAATGCCTTGGAACTTGGTATGAGGATACTTGACCATATTTGTAGGCATGTGAGACTTGATTGGGCCTTTGAAAACTTCCTTTTCCTGATCAGAACACAAACCCTAGTTTTGACTGTATATGAGACCTTTGCACTGGGCAACCCTTGGGGAATTTTGTGACTTGGCTTGGCAATTTCTTGAAGAATATGGGAGGGCAAATTTTGGGGTACAACAGTTGCCCCTGTTCAATCTTCTTAGACCTGAGGATGCAGATTGGCTGACGTGCCTTTCGTAATCCGAAGGTGGAAGATGATTGAACACTAGAGTGCCCAGAAATTTGCGCTCACATAGTAGCAGTGATGGCGGAATGGACTTATAGATGCCATTTAGAGGTTGCTGGATAGGGTGATGGGCTTATAGATGCCATTTGGATGTTGATTGCGTAGGAGATTCCTTAGCGAGAACCTGCATACCTGCAAAAGAACAAATGAGTACCTGACACGTTGCAGGAGCTGGTTTTCAGATGCTTGGTATAGATGTGTCCTGACTGGTTACAGGAGCTGGATCTGGAGCTTCAAAAGATGATGAATGAACCAGGTATGGTTACTGCCTTAGCATGAATGGTAAGAGAACCTTGGGCGATTTTAACTTCAACAACGCTCGTTGAGAAAATCTCGGTGGGAAATACCATCTTCGCAGTATCGGGAAGAGAACCATATGCAATTATAATCTGAAAGGGAATCACCTCACTCGCCGTCGGAGAGGGAATCATAGGAAAAGGAATTACCACCTCACACACCGTCGGAGAGGGAACCATAAGAGACTATCACCTCACACTCATCGTCGGAGAGGGAAACATCTGAAAAGGACTTACCACCTCACACACCGTCGGAGAGGGAACCATAGGAGACTATCACCTCACACTCATCGTCGGAGAGGGAAACATCTGAAAAGGACTTACCACCTCACACACCGTCGGAGAGGGAACCATAGGAGACTATCACCTCACACTCATCGTCGGAGAGGGAAACATCTGAAAAGGACTTACCACCTCACACACCGTCGGAGAGGGAAACATCTGAAAAGGACTTACCACCTCACTCGCCGTTGGAGAGGGAACCATAGGAGACTATCACCTCACACTCACCGTCGGAGAGGGAAACATCTGGAATAACTTATACTGAGTCTTCATCAGAAAAATCTGTTGGGAGTCGATTTAGCTGGACTAGAGAAGGCCTTGGACGGGATAACAACAGAGAATCTTAGGGTCGATTAACTGAACCGGTCTAGGTCTTGAAATGTCTTCAACTGGAATAAGTGTCAGAACGTTGCCATATCTGGTTCATATCTGGACTATATCTGGAAGGAAATCTGGAAGCAGCATCAGAACGTCACCATATCTGGTTTACATCTGAAACTATATCTGGAAGGAAATCATATCTGGGTCATATCTGAAACTATATCTAGAAGGAAATCTGGAAGCAGCATCAGAACGTCACCATATCTGGGTCATATCTGAAACTATATCTAGAAGGAAATCTGGAAGCAGCATCAGAACGTCACCATATCTGGGTTATATCTGAAACTATATCTAGAAGGAAATCTGGAAGCAGCATCATAACGTCACCATCTCTGGGTCATATCTGAAACTATATCTAGAAGGAAATCTGGAAGCAGCATCAGAACGTCACCATCTCTGGGTCATATATGAAACCATATCTAGAAGGAAATCTGGAAGCAGCATCAGAACGTCACCATCTCTGGGTCATATCTGAAACTATATCTAGAAGGAAATCTGGAAGCAGCATCAGAACGTCACCATCTCTGGGTCATATCTGAAACTATATCTAGAAGGAAATCTGGAAGCAGCATCAGAACATCACCATATCTGGGTCATATCTGAAACTATATCTAGAAGGAAATCTGGAAGCAGCATCAGAACGTCACCATCTCTGGGTCATATCTGAAACTATATCTAGAAAAAATTGCGATAGTTGATAGTAATCATTTTTGTATTGATCTTTTTCCTGAAAAGGCAAAACATAATTGTATGCAAAATCATGATGCATGAACTGTATGTCTTCAAAATTAATGAGATTCGTGTAGTATGATGCATATGCATGCTATAATGTATGAAGATGTGATGTTTATGAATGTATTTTTGTCTAAGAAAATAAATCCTTGACGGGTGCCGGGAAGTCACTCCTGGCTGATGTTGAAGAATAGATTTGCCTCCGCTGGGGATGATAGTTGCAAGTATATCGGTAGGGGAAGATAACTCCGTTGGGGAATAAACTTGGCGAATGAATTACTCTGCGGGGAGAACAATACTCTAGCGACCATGCTGGGAAGCAATACTCTGTGGGAAGAGGGACGCCTTGCTGAGTGTTGATATTAATTTGCTGGGGATAGGAAGGCTTTGTTGACGACGCTCTTTCCGTGGCTTTTGGCTGAGGATAACCCAGTTATATCCTGTTAAGGAAATAACTCTTTGAATAAGGCCGGACAATGCGTTCGTGCTCTGCGAGGGGGTAAGCTTCCAGAACTTACTGGGGATAAGCTTACTGCTTGGGGAGATGATTCCAACTTTCCTGGGGAACTAGATTAGACTCTCCTGGGGAAGTATCGAACTGTATTGGTTATGTTCTTCAACGGACCCTACCTTGACACCTTAGAGGACAGGACAATCAGATTGCTTAGACCACCCATTATTGCCCCTGTTTCTGATGTGGGAGCGGAAGATACCTGTGGAGGTGCTTGATAGTTGTTGATGGACAAACCTTCTTCTAGTAGGCAGGTGACAAGAAGACGGGACATAGTCGTACGCCTTAATCCCTAACTTTTGCCTGGACCGCCCTTTCGGGTTTTCAGTCCACCGGGATACCCATTTTTGCCCAAGCCGCCTTTTCAGGTTTTCGACTTACCGGGTGTACAGATTTTTCATTTCATCCCTTCATTTTGCCCGAACCCTTTTGGTTCGCCGGGAAGCCCTTATTTTTGCCTAGGTGTGTCAACCTAGCGGGTCTTTGATTATGCGGAGTATTTTTTCGACTATGTCCGTTCTCAGAAAGTCAGGGGTTGCCCCTGTTAGAAGTGTAGTGTTGCCATACTACCAGCAGATCTTTGTTTGATCATCCAATGCCCCAAACGATCCAGATGGAGATTTGCCCCAGACTATTTGGCTTTTGCGAGATTCTCCGAATCTTGGTTGGACTGCCCCAGATAATGGACCATGATCATGTCTGCCCCTGGATTGGAAGTACTTCTGTTCATTAGGCATTCCTCGTGCGAATTTCCCTACTGCTCAAACAAAAAGTCATATGCGAACAAAGTTATGTTAAAAATGCAAAGCTTATGTCTGTCTTGAAGATTTTAAAAATGCATTCTTTTTCATAAAACAAGTGAATGTTTGTAAAATGTGATGTCAACTCCGTATTTACCGTAAGCCTTAAGGAGTCAGGATACCTTTCGTAACAGTATGCTTTCGGACTACCCATGCTTCAGCTAGGACTTTTAAGGGTTATAACGTGGCCTGATTCACGGTTTAAGAAACAAAGGATAAAGGCTCAAATTTTATTTGTACCCACCCGCTCTTCGTGATGTTCTCCAAACCTAAACTCAGTTGATCGTGCGTTAGACCTTGTTTGAGTCTTTGCTCGGATTTTCCGGTGATGATTCGGATGTTGACAATTTATTTTGGATAGGCAGTCATTCCTTTTTTGTTGAAGGTTTGTAAGACCTCTTTCTTGTCTGATTTTTGTTATCCCTATCTTTTTTTGCCTGAACTGTTTCCTTTTTTGGAATTACAGTCAGCGGGATGCCCCAGTTTTGGAAGTCTCCTTCATGGGTTTCGACTTAATGGGTTTTTATTTTGAGAAGTAATGACTGCCTTTCTTTATGATTGTTCAGAACCATCACTGTCTTTCTTTTTTCGGAAGGATCTCTTTGGCGCCATTCATTATGCACTTGGATCAACTGAGAGAACTACCCTGCCCCAGGTTATGATTAAGGGTTTCAATTTTCGAAAATAAAACTCCTGCTTCTTTGGCTCAGATGGGTTGACGAGGGATTATCATCCTTATAACTCCAGTGTTTAGGGATTGAAACAATGCCTGTACCTCATCAGCGGGGTCTGTTCAAAAGCATACTGTAGATTATGGTATCGTTTTCGTCATCCTCCCTCAAGAGGCTCAGAATTATTAACCAAGAGTTGATCATCAGAAAAAATATGAAAAGAATTTTGAATATAATGAAAACAATTGTATTAATTCCCAAAACAGACATATGCGATGCATTAATAGAATAAAAGAGTTTGCTATGACATTAATTGTTTATATAAGCAAAGAAAAACACAACTCAGAAATTCAAATAAACAAAAGGTCTTCAACGATTGGGTAACGGAGCAGTGATTATGTTCGGAGTCTCAGGCACTTCAAACTGAATCTCCCCGGCGTCGATCATGTCTTGAATTTTGTTCTTGAGAGGCCAGCAATTGTCCGTAGTATGCCCCGGGCTATCAGAATGATATGCGCACCTATCATTGGGATGATAGTTGGGAGCAGAAGTGTTCGGATTCCGAAGAGGGGCCCTTAAGGTGATCAGCCCTGCCTTCAACATTTGTTGTAGTGCTTGATCCAGCGACATGTTGAGTTTGGTGTACTGTCGTTTCTCCTTGCGCTGCTGCCCCTGTCCTTGTTGAGCAGGTCCAGGGTTGGAGATCTGGATTGCCCCTACCTCATGACGGCCTTTTTTACCGTGCACAGCATTGGATTCTTTCTTTCCATGATGAGGCTTTTTATCAGAAGGCGCAGCCTCCTGAATTTTCCCAGACCGGATACCAGCTTCTATTCGCTCTCCAGTCAAGATAAGATCTGTGAATCCAGCAGACGAAATCCCAATTAGGTGGTTGTAGAACGGACCAGACAGGGTCCCCAAGAACATATCGACAAGTTCCCGATCAGTCAGAGGTGGTTGTACCCTTCCAGCAAGATCCCTCCATTTCTGCGCATATTCTTTAAAACCTTCACTTGATCCTAACGACATACCCTGGAGTTGGGTACGCGTAGGAGCAAGGTCGGCATTATATTGATACTGCTTGTAGAAAGCAGTAGCCAACTCCTCCCAGTTACGAACCTTGGTCCCATCTAGCTGATAGAACCATTCGAGATGAGTCCCTGAAAGACTCTCCTGAAAGAAGTGGATCCACAAATTCTTGTCCACCGTATATGGTTGAATCTTCCGAACATAGGACCTTAGATGTAGCTTGGGACAAGACGCCCCGTCGTACTTAGTAAAGGATGGTGCTTTGAACTTCCGAGGAATAATCACACCAGTTGACAAACCCAGATCTCCAAAATCCAGCCCAGGTACCTGTTGGATCTCCATAGCATTCAGCCTATCCTCCAACTGTTTGTACTTGTCTTCGGCAGGAGGGTATTGTTCGTCGTTGAAATCTGTCTCGTTGTCGGAGACCACTGGACTGGGAACCCTTTCCCCCTGATGGCTACCTTCCCTCACAGATGGAGTTGTCCTCTCAGTTTCAATCTGCGGTGCATTCCCAGATCTGCGTCTAGGGCTGAACAAAACAGTCCTCCTCTTCTTCTTTTCTTTCTTCAAGAGCAGAGCCTTCAGATCTTGTTGCCCCTGGGTCAAGTTCATGATCAACCCTTGGAACTGGGCGTTCTGAGCCTGGAGGGCCTTGATGGACTGCTCAGCTGATGATTCAGGATTCATGACGATCGGCTGAAATAAACAGCGAAGAAGGGTAAGCAACCTGTCAAAGGGACACCTGCAATGCAATGAGATGTATGATATGCATGCAATGTTTTCAAGGACCTCGCGGGATAAACAAGACAGTTTGTTAGAATTGGAAACCGGTAGCTTGATTGAAGGAACTTCATGTTGTTGAGAACCCTTCTTCAAGGGTCAAAGGCTCACCATATCCAGTGGGTCATAGCCCCTGACAACCTTGGCTAGAGGAAAATAAATCCTCATTGCCCCTGGCTAGATGTTTGATTTATCATGACCTGCATCACAAGCCCTTGAGATCCTTGAAATGGGTTAGGATGTATGCAATGGTATGATGTCATGCTATGCATGGGGTAATGTAAGTGACCCTGTTATGAGCCCCAATTAAGGACTATAAACAAACCCTGCAAGAAATTCAGTATACTTTGTTACGAGTCCCCGTTAAGGGCTATAAACAAAACCTGCAAGACTTAGTAACCATGTTATGAGTCCCAATTAAGGACTATAAACAAACCCTGCAAGTAGTTCATGTATCAGATAACAAGCATGCAAATAGTCAAGTATGAAGGCACACAAGTCACACAAGAGAAAGCCCTTAGAGTTTAGGCCAGCATGGGGTCTGGGTATTACCCTCTTGAAGTTGGTGGGCTCAACCTGTCCTATTAGAAGTAACCGGGTTCTAAGGGTCCCAATATCACTGGATTGCTTTCATTGTTCATCGTTTCGATTTAGCCACTGAACTGGCGACCGAAATATTCCAGGAAAGCAACCCTCAATTGAGTGTAGTATCGAGTATCAACCAACCTCGGACTGCACCAAAGTCAGTTATCTCACTACCCTAAAGAGGCCAAGATAGTTCGATTAAGGTTCCTAAGGTCTGTTGATGCTTCATGACACCACGCGGAGGCCCCGTACTCTCCTTGACTGAACTCAAGGGTTACCGGTACACACCAAAGTGCCACATCAACGTAGCAGACTGTTTCAACCATGTCGGTATACCCCGCACAGTTCCCTCACAGCCTTGTTGCTACTTTCTAAGAAGGTATCCCCCAGATCCGGGTTAGGATCTATAGAACTCCCAAGCAACCCACAATAGTAAAGCAAGCAAAGAAGACAATTGAAAACACAGTTATGACTTAGCCCTAAGGTACACCCCACTTTAAATTAAATCCCCAGCAGAGTCGCCAATTCTGTGATCGGTGGATCTGGAACTGACTGTTTAACGCTGGTTCGCGAAATGTCGCGGAAGCAAGAGTCGCCACCGTCTTTTATTTTCTCCAAATGGAAAGGACAAAAGCACAGAAAAATTCCTTATAGAGATTGCTCTCGGTTCGGGAGGTAGGTTATAGAAAGGGAAGGTGTTAGCACCCTTTCTATCCATGGTTATCCATGGGCTCTTAGATACTTGCTCATTGTGTTTTCAAAAGTGTTTTGTTTGCTTTTCAATTGTGGGTTTTAAAAAGTTTCTTTGAAAGTTTCAGATCGACTCTTGTGTCAGAGTGTTTGAAAAATTGTTTTGAAAGCTTTTGAAAAGTGTCGGTGTGAAAAGATTTTTGTTTGTTTTTGAAGAGAGCAAGTATCTATGAGTCGTCTACCTACCCTAAGGAATTCATCTGTGTGTTTGTCCTTTAAAGTAGTGCCATCCCACCATTGAGAGGTAGGTAGCACCATCGTTGGAGGTGTTCGGGTCAATTCGAGTTTGTAGGGACATGGTGATCACCAGAGCAATTGGAAGACACCTTAGAAGCTACCCTCATGCCAGGTTCCCGGATCATGAGGACTTACTAAGACATCCTCTACTCGACGATCACCTTTCGAGGCAAGGCAACAGTGAGGCATACCCTAGGGGTGGTGTGTGCGAATTGTGTGTCATTTTCATTGATATTTGTCTTGTCATGTTTAAAGTGATCTACGCTTTATTTTATTATGGCCATTCATTCTTGCATGCTTTGTTTAACAGTTAATATTTGCGGGAAAAGTAAATTCTAAACTATTACAAATGGCGCGGGTCCACATCGCCAAAATTAAACCGGACCCGATTTGACAGAAAATAAATAAAGCAAAGTAAATAACGAAATTGAAAAGTGCGAGAAGTTTAAGTTACAACGCTTTGGGAGAGATACATAATTATTTAAGCAATAAAATAAATACGCAAATTAAACAATTAAAAATATGGGCGTTGGACCCTTTTGCAAAATTAAAATTAATAAGGAATTAAAATTAAAATTAAAAGAAAATGTATTTTGGTATTTTTATGTTTTTTAAGATTTAATAGAAAAAGATTTAATCAAAGTACGACGCAAACCCTAATTCTAATGGCTTTTAAATTTATTATGAAAGTATTAATATTTAACCTAAATTAAACCTAAATTATTTATGTACAATTTTAATTATGAAAATAAATAAATAAATAATATTATGGTAAAAAGAAAAATTAAAAGGAATAAAACATTTATTAAACCTAATTCTATATTTTTTGGATTTTTGTTATGAAAAGAATTTAAATTGTAACCTAATTTAAGACTAATTTTACATGCAAATTTATTTACAAGAAAATATTGAAAATAAAATATTTATGTTTTTTATCTTTTCTGATTTTTAGGTATTTTTCATATTTTGTAAAAAAATAATTAATTAAATTAATAAAACAAATAAAACAATAATTGAAAATAAAAATATAAAAATATAGAGAAGGCAAACCAGGGGGGGTGAAGTCCCCAAAGTGGAGGTCTTGATCCAAAAGTTCTAACCCAACAAGCTTTGATCCATTTGATTTTTCTGAATAGTGTGTGGATGCGTTGACCAGGGTGTGACGTGTTCCTTAATCCATAGCCATTGATCTGATGAGCCTGGACAAGTGGACATTGATTCCTGAGGGTGTATGATGTGCTTTCACTATTGAGCCTACACGTGAATTTGTATTGCAAAATAATAGAGGAAATAACGTAGACCTGGGACTCGAACCCAGGTCTTGGACGTGAATGCTATCAACGCCTGCCAGCTGAGCCACTACAACACGTTTGACATGTTAATAACAAATAAATATTATAAAAAGAAAACGAAGAGTTACTGGATCCAACGCGCGAAAGTTTAAATCAGCTAATCATATGTCGCCAACACATCGTCTTCTTCGCACAGTTTTTATTTTTCTGAAACTAGAACTCATAGGCCACGGTTTTGCACGCGTCCTCTTAGGCCGGTTTCCAGGAAATAGCGATTAAGCCATCTCTAAACATAAATTAGGCGCGAGAGTGGATTCACGATCGTCCAACAACGCTTGATTCAATGATACAAGTCTTGGATGCCAATTTTTCTTTAAACGAAAGACCCTAAATTGAAGCTCAATTCCGAAGGCTATGCGTATGGAAACCTATCCAGTTGTGCTCAGTGATGACCTAGGAAGCTATTGAAACCAATATTATGCTTTGAATCGACCTCAAACGTGGTTTTCAGTTTTGAACTTTTGGACAAAATTTGCAAGTTTGTTAATGGCTTCTGCGCAGCTTCCAGTGTCTATGGGCATTAGGGTTGTGTTCATGTATTTGTATGGAGCAAATTAGGTCAAGAAAATTGATAAAAATCTCTTGCAATCATTGATTGAATATTTGATTTTCTTCCATTATGTTTTCAATCTTTTTCACATGGTTTTTGTATCAATTAGCATCCAATCAAGCCAAATCTTTCCACATTTGAATGTGCACGAAATCCTGATGGCAAAACATGCATGAAAAGATTTATTAGGTCAAGTTAGATATTTTTCATGTATTTAAATAATTTAAATGAATTAATATGAATAATAATTCAAATAAATAAATAAAAAATGAGAAAATACTTCCCTTTGGGCCAAGTGGTCGTGCACATGCTTAGAATGATGAATCATGGAAGAAAAATGGGCCCATTAGCAATTTTAGGTCATTTGGATCAAAGTTGACTTTTCAAAATATCCAAAAATTTCCCAACTTCCACAAGGCATAACTTGCTCAATTTTTAAGCTTTTCTCATGTTCTTGGACATTTTGGAAAGGTCTTTGAGTCCTCTAACCAATGCCTTTGGTCCCATGTCATTTTGATTTACCAATCTCAAGTTATGTCCTTTGACTTAAAGTCCCTTTTTTGTTGACTTTTGAAAATGACCTATAATGTTGAAATTGATAACTTTTTGTGAGAGCATTTCTTGGACTTGAAGTATGAAGATGAGTTGTAGGAAATGTCTTTCTCTTCAAAATGAGCTTTAGATGGAATTTTTCTGATGATCCATGTGAAAGTTATTCCCTGGTCAATTTCAGTTGACTTTTTTAGCTGTCCAAATAAGGAAACTTTTGCATCTTGATGATTTTCTGAGCCAAATTTTGAGAATCATGATCAAGCATTGATCAAATGATGTTTGTGGCTTAAAAGTGATATGTTGACCAAAAATTTGAACTTTTGACTGTCAAATGACCATTTTGCCCCTACAGTTGACTGTAGTGCAATTAGGGTTTTTGACTGTGCAATTTTGAGCTGAATGCCTTGGAACTTGGTATGAGGATACTTGACCATATTTGTAGGCATGTGAGACTTGATTGGGCCTTTGAAAACTTCCTTTTCCTGATCAGAACACAAACCCTAGTTTTGACTGTATAGGAGACCTTTGCACTGGGCAACCCTTGGGGAATTTTGTGACTTGGCTTGGCAATTTCTTGAAGAATATGGGAGGGCAAATTTTGGGGTACAGCAGTAAGCTTCTAGAATCTACTGGGGACAAGCTTCCTACTGGGGAGATGGTTCAACTCTCCTGGGGAGACTTTGGACTGCACTGGGGAACTTTTGGACTGCATTGGGAAGTGGCTCCCCTGGATTTCTGAATTCCGTCGGGGAACAATCTTATATTAAGACTTCCGGGGATGCTTGCTAAGGAACATCTGTATACTCCGCTGGGGAATATTGAGATTTTCTGGGGGTGCCCAACTTCCTTAAGGCTGACGGTAGGCTACCTCTGCTTGGGGAGAGTATTGCTGACTTGCTGGAGATATTGTGCCTTCTTAGGGATGATGGGAGGCCAACTCTGCTCGGGGGAGAGTATTGCTGAATCTTATCTTACTCTGCGGGGAGTGAAGGTATCTTGGTTACGTTCTTCAGCTGAACCTACCTTAGTACCTTGGTGGACAGAGCAACTAGATCGCTTAGACAATTCTTATTGCCCCAGTTTCTATGGGAGAAGAAGGCTTGTGAGGTGTTTGATGACTGCCGATTGACGAATCTTCTTCTGGTAGGCAAGTGACAAGATGACAGGACATAGTCGTACGCTTTAATCCCTAATTTTTGCCTGGACCGCCCTTTCGGGTTTTCAGTCCACCGGGATACCCATTTTTGCCCAAGCCGCCTTTTCAGGTTTTCGACTTGCCGGGTGTACAATTTTTTTATTTTCATCCCTTATTTTTTCCCGAACCCTTTTGGTTCGCCGGGAAGCCCTTATTTTTGCCTAGGTATGTCAACCTAGCGGGTTTTTGCTTATGCGTAGTATTTTTTCGACTATGTACATGCTCTCAGGATGCAGGGAGTTGTCACTGCCAGTAGCATTGTGTTGATATACCACCAGAAGATGTCTGATCATGCAAGACTCGTTGCTAGAATTCATGCCCAATGCCCCAGGTGACTCAGGCGGAGATTTGCCCCTGCCTATTTGGCACTTGAGAGATTCTCCGAATCTTGACTTAACTGCCCCAGATGATGGACAATGATCATGCCATGCCCCTTGATTGGAAGTGTTTTTTGTTCACTAGATATTCTTCGTGCGAATTTCTCTATTGTTCGAACAGAAAGTCATATGCAAACAAAGTTATGTTAAAAATGCAAAGCGTATGTTTGTCTTGAAGTTTTTGAAAATGCATTTTTTCCCAGTAAAACAAGCAAATTATGTAACATGTGATGTCAACTCAAGATTTTACAGCGAGCCTTAAGGAGTCAGGATACCTTTGTAACAGTATGCTTTCGAATTAACCCATGCTTCAGCTAGGACTTTTGAGGGTTATAACGTGGCCTGGTTCACGGTTTAAGAAACAAAGGATAAAGGCTCAAATTATATTTGTACCCACCCGCTCTTCGTGATGTTCTTCAAACCTAAACTCAGTTGATCGTGCGTTAGACCTTTGTTTGAGTCTTTGCTCGGATATTCCAGTGATGGTTCGGATATTGACAGTTTATTGGGAATAGGTAGTCATTCCTTTTTTGGTTGAGGGTTTGTAGGACCTCTTTCTTTTTTGATTTTGTTATCCCTATTTTTGCCTGAACTGTTTCTTTTGTGATTACAGTCAGCGGGATGCCCCAGTTTTGTAAGTCTCTTTCATAGGTTTTGACTTAATGGGCTTTAGTTTTTTTTTTTTGGTAATGACTGCCTGTCTTTATGATTATTCAGAACCATCACTGTCTTTTGCTTTGTAAGGACTCCTTTGATGCTATTTGTTGCGCACTTGGATCAACTAAGAGAACTACCCTGCCCCAGGTTATGATTAAGGGTTTTAATTTTCGAAAAGAAAAACTCCTACTTCTTTGGCTCAAAGGGGTTGACGAGGGATTATCTTCCTTATAACTCCAGTGTTTAGGAATTGAAACAATGCATGTACCTCATCAGCGGGGTCTGTTCAAAAGCATACTGTAGATTGTGGTATCGTTTTCGTCATCCTCCCTCAAGAGGCTTAGAATTATCAATCGAGAGTTGAACATCACAAAAAATGAAAGCAGTTTGAATATAGCGAATGCGAATATATTGATTCAAAACAGACATATGCGATGCATTGATAAAGTAATAAAGTTTGCTATGACAATAATTGTTTGAACAATCAAAAGAAAATTACAACTTGAAAATTCTAACGAACAAAAGGTCTTCTCGTCTAGGGATAGTAGAAAAACTCGACCTGACCATCTGGGGTGAATTCCACTGCTCCTCCATCAATCAGGTCCTGGATCTTGTTCTTCAGAGACCAGTAGTTGTTTGTGGCATGCCCCGGGCTGTCAGAATGATAAGCGCAGCGGGCGTTAGGGTTGTACCTTGAAGGCGTCTTGTTGGGATTCTTAGGAGGGTCCCTTAGTGTGATCAGATTCAATCTCAAAGGGCATTGTAAGGCTTGAAACAGCGACATGTTGAGCTGGGTGAACTGCCTCTTAGGCTTGCTCTGATCAACTCGTTGCTCTGGGTGAGGTTGTGGTTGGACCTGTGAAGTGGTAGCAATTTGGAGAGGTCTATTCTTCACCATACCAGACCCTTGTCCTCTTGGAAGCTGATCAGTGACCTGGTCCCTGACTTGGTCTGGTTGCTTCATGTTGTATCTCTCTTGGTGAAGCTGGTTGACCATGGCTTTCAACTCTTCTTGCTCCCGAGCCAAACCTTGGATAGGGGCCATCTGCCCCAGCATCTGAGTCCTCATTGCATCTACCTCAGCTTGCAGACGTTTCAGCTGTTCGTCCTTATCATCTTCGGGACTTTTATTGGCCAAGTTCCCCATGAGGAGTGTCCTCAACTCTTCCTGCCCCTTGGATAGGCTTAGGAAGATCTCCCTGAACTGAGTCTCTTGAGCGTGAAGACCCTGGTTTTCTTGTTGGGAAGCCATTGCTGAAATAAACAGCGAAGAAGGTAAGTGACCTGTCAAAAGGGTACCTGTAATGCAATGATATGTATGATATGCATGCAATGTTTTCAAGGATCTCGCGGGGTAAATAAGAAAATTGTTAGGATTTGAATCTGGTAGCTTGATTGAAGGAACTTCATGTTGTTGAGAGTCCTTCTTCAAGGGTCAAGGCTCACCATATCGAGTGGGTCATAGCCCCTGACTACCTTGGCTAGAGGAAAATAAATCCCCTTTGCCCCTTGCTGGACAATTGGTTCATCATGACCTGCATCACAAGCCCTTGAGATCCTTGAAATGGGTTAGTCTTTATGTAGGATGTATGCAATGATATGATGCTATGCATGGAGTGATATAAGTAGACCCTGTTATGAGCCCAAATTAAGGACTGTAAACAAAACCTGCAAGAAACTTGTGTGTCAGATAACAAGTATGCAAGTAATTCAAGTATGAAGGAACACAAGTCACACAAGAGATCCCTTAGAGTTTAGGCCAGCATGAAGTTTGGGGTACTACCCTCTTGAAGTTGGTGGGCTCAAAACCTGTCCTATCAGAAGTAACCGGGTTCTAAGGGTCTCAATATCATTAGATTGTTTTCTGTGTTCATTGTTTCGATTTAGCCACTGAACTGGCGATCGAAATATTCTAAGAAAACAACCCTCAACTGAGTGTAGTATCGAGTATCAACCAACTTCGGACTGCACCAAAGTCAGTTATCTCACTACCCTAAAGAGGCCAGGATGGTTCAATTAAGGTTCCTAAGGTCAGTTGATGCTTCACGACACCACGCGGCGGCCCCGTACTCTCCTTGACTTGACTCAAGGGTTACCGGTACTCACCAAAGTGCCACATCAACGTAGCTGAATGCTTCAACCGTGTCGGTATACCCCACACAGTTCCCTCACAGTCTTGTTGCTACTTTCTAAGAAGGTATCCCCCAGATCCGGGTTAGGATCTATAGAACTCCCAAGACAGTGCCCACAATAATAAAGCAAACAAAACAAAGCAATTGAAAACACAAGTATGAGCTATCCTAAGGTACACCTCACTTTAAGTAGTCCCCAGCAGAATCGCCAGTTCTGTGATAGGTGGAAATAGAACTGACTGTTTTTAGCTGGTTTCGCGAAATGTCGCAGTAAGCAAGAGTCGCCACCGTCTTTTATTTTCTCCAACATGGAAAGGACAAAAGCACAGCAAAATTCCTTATGAGAATGTTTCTCGGTTCGGGAGGTAGATTTATAGAAAGGGAAGGTGTTAGCACCCTTTCTATCTGTGGTTATCCACGGGCTCTTAGGTACTTGCTCTTATGTTTTCAAAATGTTTGCTTTTCAAATGTGAGTGGGTTTGAAAAAGTTTCATTGAAAGCTTTCTGAATAACTCTTGTATCTGTCCTCAAGAGTGTTTGAAAAATTTGTTTTGAACGCTTTGAAAGTGTCAGTGTGAAAAGATTTTTGATTTGTTTTTGAAGAGAGCAAGTATCCATGAGTCATCTACCTACCCTAAGGAATTAAGCTGTGTAAAAGTCCTTAAGGTAGTGCTATCCCACCATTGAGAGGTAGGTAGCACCACCGTTGGAGGTGTTCGGGTCAATTCGATTGTAGGGACAGTGTGGTCACCGAAGCAACAGTAGGACACCTTAGAAGCTACCATTATGTCCTTGATCCTTTTTTAATCCGAGGCAACCATTTCGAGGCAACTGTTTCGAGGCAACTATTTCGAGGCAACTGTTTCGAGGCAACTGGATCATGGACATAAGGACCGCTAAAACGTCCTATACTTGACGACCACGTTTCGAAGGCAACGAGTGAGGCGTACCCTAGAAGTGGTGTGTGTATTGTGTGTTGTATTCAGTTAATGTTTGTCTATGTAATTAGTGAGCTACGAGTTGTTTTTATTTACATACATTCTTTCATGCAAGTTTAGCAGTTAAGGGGGGTGCGGAAAGTAAATTGCGGAAACATAAATCCTACGTTATTACAAGGCGCGGGTCTATACATCGCCAAAAATTACAAAGACCCGTTTTTGGTAAATAAGTACGGAAAGTAAAGCAGTAAAAGTCCTAATTACTATTACATCCGGAGGCAGTTACATAATAATCCAAAAATAAGGAATTAAAATTAAAATGCGCGCGAAAGAAAGAATCGGGAATGCCTTAAGGGTGTTGACCCTTTTAAGAAAAGAAATTGATTTGATTTTTTTTTGTCTTTTTGTGATTAAATGAAATTAACTAACTAATGACTAATTAATTAATTTAATTAAAAGAAGTATATTTTTTTTGTTTTTATGTTTTTATGAAATAAAAGAAATGAAATAAAATTAAAAGTTAACTTTACCTAATTCTAGATCTATTTTAATTATTTAAGAAAAGGAATTAAAATTGGCTAATTAAACTATTTTAGTTAATGTTTATTTACAAAATAATATAATAATAATAATAATGATGTTAGTTCTATTTTTTTGATTTTTTATGAAAATATGTTAATTATGCTAATTATTAAAAAAATAAAATAAGGCAAATAAATAAAAGAAAAGAAAATGACAAAACAAAATAAAATAAGAAAAAAGTAAATAAACCCAAGGGGGGTGAGATGGCCTTCATGGAGGTTTTCTTAAGTAATTCTGGCCCAATAACAAGAAGCCTTATTTGACTTTTTTCGGTTGCCTACGCATGTGCTGACTCCAGAGCATAGTACTCTTGCGTTCTGGGCCTTTAGATCTGCCTCCAATGACACTTGGCTTGTTGGATGGGTGAGGCTTATGGTGGAAACTACTTGAGAAACTGCACAAGAACGCGTTAACAAAAATGATATGAGAATTATGGGGGACCTGGGAAGAACTTACAGCGCGGTTTGAGCCTCATGACTTGGCAAAGGTTGCTTTAGCTTCAGGGTGTGGCAAGGAATAGAACCACGTGCTTGTTTTGATCTGAAGATGCTCGCAACTATGTTTTAGAACTCTCACTTTTTGAATAATTTTTGGTTTTGCTCTTGGCCATTTCTGCACACATTATTTTTTGAATGAGGTTGGGAAGGCTTGTATATATAGTAATGTAAAGTGTATCAATAAGAATAATGGTCATTAAGCTTATGCAATTATGTTCTTGATTTCCTCCATAACCAACATTGAACCATTTGCCATATTTGTGAAATTTTGAATTTTTATGCCCATAATAGGCCATGCACGAATTTGGAATGTGTTTTAAGGTGTATCAAAGCTAATCATCACAAAATATATCCCTCCATTAATTTCTTTGATTTTTATTTGAATTTTAAAGATTTAAAATGAATTAAATCAAATAAAATTAAATAAAAATGGAAAAATTAATTTTAAATCTTGAAATAAATTGTGGGACACGTGGGAAGCATGGCCAAGCTGAATCAAGTGGAAAAAGTGGGCCCCTTTTGTCAAAAATGAAGTTTCAAGGATAATTGACTTTGGCCATTTCACAAAAATTTCCCAACTTCTCCAATGCATATCTTGCTCAATTTTGAAGCTATCAACATGTTCTTGGACATTTTGGAAAGGTCTTGAAGTCCTATAACCAATGTTTTTGGTCCCATGTCATTTTGATTTACCAATATCAAGTTATGGTCTTTTACTTAAAGTCCCTTTTTGTTGACTTTTGAAAATGACCTATAATGTTGAAATTGATAACTTTTTGTGAGAGCATTTCTTGGACTTGTAATGTGAATATGAGTTGTAGGAAATTTCATCCCCTTCAAAATGAGCTTTGGATGGGATTTTTCTGATGAAACATGAAAAAGTTATGCCTTGGTCAAGTTACAGTTGACTTTTCAACTGTCCAAAAATAGAAACTTTCGCATCTTGAGTCTTTTTGAGCCATGCTTGTGAAATCATGATCAAGAATTGATCAAATGAGGATTGTGGCTTCAAAATAAGATGTTGACCAAAATTTTTGACTTTTGACTGTCAAATGACCATTTTGCCCCTGCAGTTGACTGTGGAGCAATTAGGATTTTTGACTGTGCAATTTGATGCTGTGAGTCTTGAACCTTGACATATGGATGCTTGACACTGTATATGAGAATGTTGGACTTGATTGAGCCCTTGAAAACTTCAACTTCCTTGCAAGAACCAAAACCCTAGTCTGACTGGCTTAGGAGGATGGTTTGACTGTGTAGCCCTTGAGTAGACTTTGAACCCTTTGAGGCAAAACTTTGAAGATTATGGGAGGGAAAATTTTGGGGTACAACAGTCAGTAAAGGATTTCAAGTGATACAAGAATATTTCATAAGATCTTCTCCAATTTCATACATTGTTACAAAACAATTTATTCTTTAAATACTTTAGGTTTTACAACTTATCGTATTTGAAAATGAATTGATACAATTATTGGATACAGTACAAGAATGTTTCTCTCTAAATTACAAAGAAAATCTAAATGGATCTATGCCTAAGTTTGACTGAAGTTCCTTTGCTTCCATGCTTGCCATAAAGTTTCTTGCTTCCCTTGTTTTGTCACATCCAATTTCGCTCACATGAAAATAAAAGAAAGAAAATGGGATTAGTACAAGTTATTTGTGCATGAACAAAATTTTCCAAAAAAAAATGATATTCATCATTAAAGTTTGCAAAGTGGAATCAGAATGCCGTTATTCATTATATTTTATTTCCCCTATTTGAAAATCACAAGAACATTATTCTTCTTGGTTCACAAAAAGAAAGAAAGAAATGCAAGCAAGCTGTCCAAACAGAAATGCGCAAACTGAAGTAAACAGAATATTACAAATGATACAAGTTGTCCAAACAAGCAGAATGCAGCAAAATTGTCCAAACAAACAAAAAAGTTGTCCAAACAAGTAAAATGCGCAAACAGAATGCCCAAACAGCAGCGCAAAATTGGACAAAATGCAAACAGCATCAACAAAAAACGAGGCAACAGCATAGCAGTAGACAGCATCAACAAAAGGCAGAAGTATGGCAATATAATAAGCTAAGTCAAACAAGCAAAAACTTGTTCAAGAAACCTAGTTCATCATTTTCCATTTTTTATTGCAAACTTTTCAGAATTGGAAAAAAAGGCAAAAGAGCAATTGACTTTCTTAGTGTCATTGAGAGAGAAGAGAGGAAAGAAGTCACCTAGGTTATTGGGATGCACAGCCCTGCTGCCTTGACTGTAACAAATTGCATAGAAGTTGCTAGAAAACAAAAACTGCAACAAAAAGGCCATAAGAACAATATGCCAAAATATTCAAAATTTGATGGTTTTCCCACCATTTTGAATAGGAATTCAACAGAAGCAACACCAATATAACAGTAAACAAAACTCTCAAGCAAAAAATATAGAAAAAATTATCAAACTCAAAAACATGAAACAAGTCTCCAACTTTCAAAAAGTTTCAAACTGTCAAACCATCACAAAACTCACAAACCTGCAACCTGTTAACAAACATACTAAGCCAAATATTAAAAACAGTTGACACAAGCCTTAAAAACCATCAGCAAACTGTCAAGCCTAAAAAAAACATCAGCAAACTGTCAAACCTCAATAACCTTCAAAAACCTGTCAAAGTCTAAAACCTGGAAACGAAGTATCAAGCTAAAAACGCAACAAGTCTCAAACAGCAAAGGCCAAACCATCACTACCATCAAAAATCTCATCAACCAAACCTGTAACAAACTTGTTAACCAACAACAAAAAACCACAAAAACTGTTCAAACCAGTAATACCCTCAAATACCAAAACATATCCAAAACCAAAACAAAAAAACCAGTAAGAATCTCAACACTGTAACCTGTCAAATATCCAAACCTCCAAAGCTTCAAACTCATCAAACCTGTCAAATATTTCAAACCCAAAAAACCAGAAAAAGTCTCAAACTGCCATCAACCAAACCTGATCTCAAGCCAAAGAATCAGAAACATCATCAATCTCAAAAACTGTTACAAAGCAAGACACATAGTAACATCATCAAAAACCTGTAACAAAACTGTTAACCATCAACACAAACCAGCAACCACCTCAAAACATTCAAAGCCAAACTGTCAAAACCAAAAACACAATAACTGTGAACAACATCCCAACAACCATCAGCTTCCAAACCAAAACTGTAAGCAAGCTTGAAACAACCAAAAACACAGTAACTGTGAATAAAAATCCCAACAACCATCATCAAATCAAAATCATCATCAAAACAACAAGAAAACGGTTACCTATCAAAAGGAACCCAAGCCAGAAAAGCAAGGCCTCCATCCTCATCTCCTCCCTCGCAAGCTCCAGCCACCAAGGAACACGGTCATCATCTCGCCGTCTCCTTTCCATTTCGCAGAAAGTACTTCAACAGGTAGGGTTTCCCTCTCTTTCCAAATCTTCCATAATCATGTATTGTCATGCATTCAAAAAAGAGAAAGTTAATTAGCAGAAACATGAACTAGATGAAAAGAAATCCATTGAAATCGTTAAGTTTCGAAAGGTAAAAGAATCTCACCCTTTTGCCAAGAAAGTCGCTAGAACTCATTTAGGAAGGCGAGATTAAGGGTGTTCCGGCAACTGAGAGCTGGGGGGAAGATCAGATAGACAAATTTCGGACCTTTTAGGCTTAAATCCGAACTTAGGGTTTTCAAAACAAAAACGCGAATCATGGTGAGATAAAGATAGAGAGAGCGGTTTCATTCACCAAAAATGGAAGGGATGAGTGAATGAAGAAGATAAGCGGCGCCACTGTGAACAAAGGGGTTCCAAGAACCCTAATTTGTTTTGTCCCCTAATCAAACCAGTAAGCATATTTAAGAACATGGGCCTGTTGTGTTTACATTAAGCCCATTCGTTTTGCTAGTTTAACCCCCCCCCCCCATTTGCATGTTTTTTTTTTGTTACAGCAAATCACAACCATTTTCCTTTGGGCCTCATTTTCAAGTCCTTTAAAGCCCATTGCGTTTTTGTTTGTTTAATTTGTTTTTCCTTTACATTTTTTTTATTATTATGCAAATGATAAGAAAACTTAAATATTTTTTTATTAAAATTGATTTAGGTTTTATAATTTAATTTTTTATCATTTATCTTTTCTTTAATAAATTTGTTTTAGATTTTACACAATAAAATACCAAAAAAAATGATAATAATTTAATTGTTTGTTTTCTTTAGATTTTACATAATAAAATACAAAAGATAATGCATACGATTTTAATCAATTATTTCTATTTTTTTAGAATAGGTTTTACCTTTATTTATTTTTCAAGTAAATATTTAGCATTTCATATTTTGTTAATATTATTTTCATGAATTATCATAGCTTTATATAAATCGCACAAAATTCGATTTGGTTGTATTGCTTGTTATTCGGACATTTCTATCTCATTTGATTCATCCCCATTTGTAAAAATTGTATCCCCATTCCCGAACATTTTGTAATAGCGTAGAATTTCAATTCCCGCAATTTATTGTTTTCCATATACTGTATAGTAACTAGGCATGTATGGCAAGATTCAAAAATCAATCGCTAGATGACCTAATCCAAGAATAAAATAACTTGAAACCAACACACTTTTTCACACGCGCACCTCTAGGGTAACCTCACTCGTTGCCTCGGAAATACAATCATGTCCCTCGAATATGAGACGCTCTAGCAATGACCCTTCGATAAAAAAGATCGTAGTCCCTCGATGACCCTCGATGTTGCCTTTGATTAAAACGATCTCGCCCCTTACGAAAATTGATAAAGAATCTCACAAGTTGCCTTCAATGATTGTAAAATTGACCCGCGCATGTCCCTTCACATCCAACGATGGGGCTTCTTACCAAATCAATGGTAAGATAGCACCATTAAAAGGAAGAAGAAAAGAACAACTTAAGACCTTTCGAGTAGATAGATTCACTCTTAGTTACTCACTTGCTCACGACAAAAACTCTTTACACCTACACTCTCATTTCAAAAAAATTTCAAAAAAGACAAAACGTTTTGTATACATTCTTATAGAGACGAGAACCATTGCAAAACCTCTTTTCAAAACACTTTTTGAAACACGATTCACAAACACATCTTTGAACCACTTTTCGAAACAAAACTTTGTATACGTTCTTATAGAGACGAGAACCATTACAAAGAGATTTTTCAAAATACTTTCAAAGCCCATACCACAAGCACGCAATCAAATGAAATCAAGTGATCTAAACGAGTAACTAAGATCCCATGGAAAACCATGGATGAAAAGGGTGCTAATACCTTCCCTTTTCATAATCTACCCCCTTAACCCGAGAAATAAATCTCGAAAGGTCTTTCCCGTGCTTTTTTACCTTTCCTTTTGGATAAAAGAAAAATCGGTGGTGACTCTTGCTAACCGCACAAGTGCGATCAAAACGCAAAACATCAAGTCAGTTCTCCCACCGTATCACAGAACTGGCGACTCTGCTGGGGACCTGTAAAAAAGTGGGGTTACCTTAGGGTTAGATCACCTTTACTCGCTTTCATTATTTGATTTGTGTGCTTTATATTCAGTTCTTTGTATTGGGCTTGCTTTGATACTCCACCCGGATTTGGGGCACCTTTTTAGGTAAATAGAAATAGATTGTGGACATTGTACGGCGTAGACCGATATGGTTGAAACAATGGCTATGTTAATGGGATGCATTTGTGGGTACCGGTATCCCTCGTGGTGAATCGAGGAGAATACAGGGCCGTTGAGTGGCGTCACGAAGCACTAATTAACCGTATAACCCTAATTGAACAAACTTGGCCATTAGGACGTAGTGAGGTAACCGGTTTCGGTGTAAAGCTGAAAATTGGTTGACACTCGATACTACACTCATTGAGGCTAGACTTTTGGGATATCTCGGCCACAAGAAAAGATTGTTGTGTTGAGACAATGCCTAAGAGGAAGGTCGGTGATATTGAGATCCTTTAGAACCCGATCATTATTTATAGGATAGGTTGAGCCAACTAAAACTTCAAGAGGGTACTTACCTACAAACTCATGCAAGCCTGAAACATAGGGATATGTTTGTTGTGTGTGTATATGTTTTCTTGTACATAAACATCATAAACATCATCAACATCATATGTGTGATACGGTGGGAGAACTGACTAGAGGTTTTGTGTTTGTTTTTGCAAATATTTCGGTTGAGCAAGAGTCGCCACCAACTTTTTATTTTATCCTAAGGAAAGGTTTAAAAAAGCACAGCAAAAACCTTTGAGATTTTTCTTGGGTTCGGGGAGTAGATTATAGAAAGGGAAGGTATTAGCACCATCTCTATCCATGGTTATCCATGGGCTTTTAGGTACTTGCTTAGATCAACTTGCCTTGGTTTTTAATTGTTTGAAATGGTGCTTGGTGTGTGGTTTTGAAAAATGTTTTGAAAAGATGCCTTGTATAGGCTACCCTTGTAACAATTCTTTACTCGAATGTTTTACAAAAGGTGTTTTGTCTTTTGAAAAGATGTTTCAAAGTTTTTTGAAAGCTTGTTTTGAAAGTGTTTGTGAAGTGTGGTTTGAAAATAGGTAAGTGTTTTCTTTTACAAATTGACAAGTACCTAAGAGTTATCTACCCTAAATTTCTCAAAGATTTTTGTTATGTTTTAAACCTTTTGACAATTTTGTTCCACCATTGCATTTGGTGGACAATCTTGTATTAGGATGTGAAAGGGACGGGCGCGGGTCATCGTTTAGACCATAATTGCAATAGTGCTAAGTGTCTTTGGGCAATTTCTCTTTGAAAGGGACTTGATCATTTTAGGCAACTTTTCGAAAGCGTCATCGAGGGACTATGATCATTTGATTGTTTGTTTTACCCAAAGAAACCTAACATGCAACATGGCCCATTTATTTGAAGGCAACAAAGTGGAATATCCTAGGGGCGCAAGTGTGATATGTGTTGTTCATATTTCATGCTTTGATTATCTTGAAATTAGGTCAAACTATTTTGTTCTTTTTATTTGCATACAAACCCTAATTCTAGCATGGTATATTTAGAAAGCGTTTAAAGTGCGAAAAGTAAAATTCCTACACTATTACAACACAATATGGGAAGGGGGGTACAAATGTTCAAATGGGGGATTATTTAGACAAGAAATTAAACCTAGCTATTACATCATTTTTTGGAATATTTACAAGATAATTAAAGGCATAAATTAAATGGAAAATACAATAAAGATGCAAAAATGCAAAAAAGGGTTTTTATATGTATAAAAAAGTATTATTTATGTTAAATAAATAAAATAAAAAAAGGTATTATTTTTGGAGTTTTTGTCTTTCAAGGGTAAAACCCTAATTTTTATCAAGTAATATATATTATTTAATTTATACAAGTATTTGTTTATTATGTACAAAAATAAAATAAAATGAAGTATATTTATAAAAAGTACTTTTTTTATGTCAAATATTAATAAAATAAAAAATATAGGTATTTTTGTATTTTAACCTAAATATACTAATAAATATATATATATATATATATATATATATATATATATATATATATATATATATATATATATATATATATATATATATATATATATATATATATATATATATATATATATATATATATATATATATATATATATATATATATATATATATATATATATATATATATATATATATATATATATATATATATATATATATATATATATATATATATATATATATATATATATATAAATTTCTAAATATGTATTATATATAAAAAATAATAATATTTAATATTTATAAAAAAAATGTATATTTTGCATATGTTGTACCCCAAAATTTGCCCTCCCATATTTCTCAAAATATTTCAAGAAAAATTCACGAGCCCAACCCGGCGCGTCATATTCAGGTGTTCTTTCACCAAGATATCTCTGATAACATATTCTCAAATTCAGGTTCGGCTCAATAGTCAATTCTTTAAAGAAGGTATCCGAATGTGTGAGTTTTCTTGAAGAAATATAGTGAAAAAGTGTGCTGAAAGTGCAGTTTTTACGCGCTAAAAAATTCATAACTTGAAGATCGTGACTCGTTTTGAACCCGTTCCAGTGGCTAAAATTCCGTCTTGAGATTATCTACGTTTTCATCTCTCACGGCTGGAAGCCAATTTTGATCAGAAGGTCTTCAAAAATGTGGATTTATCAAGTATTTTCGTGCAGAAAATTTGTGACAGAAGTTTATTTGCGTCATGTTCAGAAAATCATAACTTGGTCAATTTTCATCGTATCGAGCTGGTTCTGGCGCCAAAATTTCACAAATTGAGTTGGCTACATTTTCACATAAGGTATTGAGTTCAAACGGTATTCAAAAGGCCTTCGTTTTTTGCTCAGAGTGCGTGACACGCTGAAAATCCTGAATGCTGAATACTATTTCATCTGGGCCGAAACTTCGAAAATTCATAACTCGGTCAATTTTTATCGGATTGGACTCATATTTTTACACAAGGTCCCCGACTTGTAGATATACAACTTTGCTTCAAAAGTCGAGACCAAATTATGCACCGATCAATACCAGTTTTTTATTGAAGAACGTGTCAGAGTCGACACTGGAGTCCAAAATAAGTTTGTCTGAGCTGAAACTTCAAAAATTCATAACTAATTCACCGTTTATCCGATTGAGTCTATTTTCGGACAGGAGTTAGTTCTCGATGCCGACTACATTTTGTTTTCACATTTCAACTTCAAAAAATGCACTTAAGTCCCTGCGATTTAGCCTGGAAAGTGACGAATTCAAGTGAATATTGGAGGCCCAATTGCACATTCAAAGCCCATTTGTTTTACCCTAATTTCCATTATATAATCACCTTCTTTTCACACAAACCAAAGAAGAGGAAAAAAGAGAAAAAACCTTGCCACAACACTGTTAGAATATCAAATTCTTTCAAGAACCCTAAAACCTTGAAATCCTTATTACAAATCCCTCTCTCACTACAAACAAGCCATCTCAGTTACAAACCAACATCTTATTACTTCTTTAGTAAGGATAAGGCTGACCTGATCTCCATGATCCTAATTTTCCAGTAAGGCATAAAAGCATTCTGGTCACTAATTTTCTAGTAAGGGTAAGGCTGGCTTGATCTCCATGATCAAAAGGGTATAATCATTCATACATGCCATATTGTGCCTAAACATTAAATTTCTTCATATGTTGGTTTTATTTGAATTTTTATAATTTTATTTAATGTGTTCATGAGGTTGCAGATTTAGACAGGATCCCATGCAGGTTCATTAAGGAACGTTGAGGCCAAAAGCCAAATGGCCAAAAGCCAAAAACCAAATGGCCAAAACAGAACATTTTACACATGACACCAATACGTGGCGAGACAGACATCCTGAGAAGATTAAGGAACGTTGAGGCCAGAACACAAATGGCCAAAAGCCAAAATCCAAAAGTCAAATGGCCAAGGTAGAACAACTTATGCATGAAACTCAATTCAATGGCCAAAGAATGCAGACCATGGTACTCAGGAGTCAATACTTCAAAAAACCTCCCCTTGGGCCAGACACCCCCTATGGTTTGCTCAATTTTTAATTTTTATTTGTTTTTCCTTTTTATTCTTTTAATTGTTTTCTTTTAATTCCATAAAATAATTTTCATAATAAATATAAAATACAGAAAAATCAAAAAAATGTTTATTTTATTAATATTAATTTTACTATTATTATTTTTGTAAATAAACTTTAAACAATTAATTAGATTAATTTAGGTTTCAAAACTTTAATATTTTTCTTAATAAATTAAATATGTAGAAATTAGGGTTTTTAACTTTTTCATCATTTTTTTTAATAAATAATTTTCTCATCATTATTATTATTATTAACTACTAAGTTATTTTGTAAACAAACATGTACATAAATTCTTTAGTAAATTAAGTTAAACTTTAACATTTTTCTCAAATAATTAAAAATAACTTAGAATTAGGGTTTCTTTTAATTTTAATTTTAATTTTCTTATTTCATAAATACAAAAAAAAACCTAAAAAACACTTCTTTTATTTCAATAAATAATTAATTAATTTTTAATTTCAATTTAACTTCAAAAGGGTCCAACGCCCTCGTTTTCAATTTTAATTCAATTCGCACATTTTATTTATTCCTTCTTTTAAATATTGATGTAATTCTCCCAAAGCCGTGTAAATATTTATCTCTCGCACTTTATTTACTTTCTGTCAAATCGGGTCCTGGATTTTAATTTGGCGATGTGGACCCGCGCCTTTGTAATAGTTTAGAACTTTCAATTTCCGCATCTTTTTTGACTGTTAAATAAATGCATGCAAGAATGAATGACAAAAAAAATAAAAACAAACGCATAGATCACCCATAACCTGACAAGACAAAAATAAATGAATCTGACACACAAATCACACACCACCCCTAGGGTACGCCTCACTGTTGCCTTGCCTCGAAAGGTGATCGTCGAGTAGAGGATGTCTTAGTAAGTCCTCATGATCCGGGAACCTGGCATGAGGGTAGCTTCTAAGGTGTCTTCCCATTGCTCTGGTGATCACCATGTCCCGAACCTCGAATTGACCCGAACACCTCCAACGGTGGTGCTACCTACCTCTCAATGGTGGGATGACACTGCTTTAAAGGACATCTGCACAGACGAATTCCTTAGGGTAGGTAGACGACTCTAGATACTTGCTCTAATTTCAAAACAAATTCAAAAATACTTTTCACACCAACACATCTTCAAAAAGCTTTCGAAAGCATTTTTTCAAACACTCTTGAGGACCGATACAAGAGTCGAACTGGAATTTTCAAAGAAACTTTTTAAAACCCACAGTTGAAAAGCAAACAAACCATTTTTGAAAACACAATGAGCAAGTATCCAAGAGCCCATGGATAACCATGGATAGAAAGGGTGCTAACACCTTCCCTTTCTATAATCTACCTCCTGAACCGAGAGCAATCTCTATAAGGAATTTTTCTGTGCTTTTGTCCTTTCCATTTGGAGAAAATAAAAGACGGTGGCGACTCTTGCTTCCGCGACATTTCGCGAACCAGCGTTAAACAGTCAGTTCCAGATCCACCGATCACAGAACTGGCGACTCTGCTGGGGAATACTTTATAAAGTGAGGTGTACCTTAGGGTTAGTTCATAACTGTGTTTTCAATTGTATTGACTTGTCTGCTTTAAATTTGTGGGTCGCATGGGAGTTACATAGATCCTAACCCGGATCTGGGGATACCCTGTTTAGGTAGCATAAGTTGTGAGGGACCTGTCCGGCGTAGACCGACACGGGTGAAACAGTGGCTACGTTGGTGTGGCACCTTGGTCTGTACCGATATCCCTTGTGTTGCAACGAGGAGAATATGGGTCTTCTGAGGAGTCATTAAGCACCAACAACCTTAGAACCTTAAATGACACAACTTGGCCATTAGAACAGTAGCAGTATGCTACGCCCATTGAGGCTAAACTCTCGTGATGGTTCTGGCTGCAAGAAAAGATTGCGATGCTGGAGTTATGACCGATTGAGGGTAGTCAATGATATTGGGATCCTCTAAGAACCCGATTACTTTGATAGGACAGGTATGAACCAACCAACTTCAAGAGGGTAATACCCAGACCCCATGCTATCCTTAAACTCTAAGGGCTTGTCCGGTGTGACTTGTGTGCCTTCGTACTTGACTACTTGCATGCTTGTTACCTGACACATGAACTACTTGCAGGTTTTGTTTATAGTCCTTAATCGGGACTCATAACAGGGTATACTAAGTTTCTTACAGGTTTTGGTTTGCAGTCCTTAATTAGGACTCATAACAGGGTTTACCGAGTTTCTTGCAGGTTTTGTTTTTTAGTCCTTAATTGGGACTCATGACAGGTTTTACTTGAGTTTCTTGCAGGTTTCTGTTTATAGTCCTTAATAAGGGCTCATAACAGGGTTTATTCATATTACCCCATGCATCATGACATCATACCATTGCATACATCCTAACCCATTTCAAGGATCTCAAGGGCTTGTGATGCAGGTCATGATGAATCAAACATTTAGCAAGGGGCAAAGAGGATTTATTTTCCTCTAGCCAAAGTTGTCAGGGGCTATGACCCACTTGATATGGTGAGCTTTGACTCCTGAAGAAGGTTCCCCTAGCCAAGGTTGTTTGGAAAGCAAAATAAGGTTGATGACTTAAGTCAGAGGCTATGACCCACTGGATATGGTGAGCCTTTGACCCTTGGAAGAAAAGCTCTCAACAAATATGAAGTTTCTTTCAATCAAGCTACCGGATCCAAATGCTAGCTAATTTTCTTGTCTACCCCGCGGGATCCTTGAAAATATTACATGCATGTCATACTCATCATTGCATAACAGGTATCCTTGTTGCAGGTCACTTACCTCTCTCGCTGTTTATTTCAGCAATGGCTTCCCAACAAGATAATCAGGACCCTCACACTCAAGAGACTTAGTTCAAGGAGATCTTCCTAAGCCTATCCAAGGGGCAGGAAGAGTTGAGGACACTCCTCATGGGGAATCTGATCAAAAAGAGTCCTGAAGATGACAAGGACGAACAGCTGAAACGTCTACAAGCTGAGGTAGACACATTGAAAACCCAGATGCTGGGGCAAAGGGCACTCATTCAAGGTTTAGCTCAGGAGCAAGGAGAGCTGAGGGCCATGATCAGCCAGCTTCCTCGAGGCATGAAGCAACCAGCCCAAGTCAGGGACCCGGTCATTAATCAACTTCCAAGAAGTCAAAGGTTTGGACCTCTCCAAGCTGCTATTACTTCACAGGTCCAACAACGACCTCGCCCAGAACAACGGGCTGATCAGAGCAAACCAGACAAGCCTAAAAGGAAGTTCACCAAGCTCAACATGTCGCTGGATCAAGCACTACAACAAATGTTGAAGGCAGGGCTGATCACCTTAAGGGCTTCTCTCCGGAATCCAAACACTTCTGCTCCTAACTATCATCCCAACGATAGGTGCGCATACCATTCTGATAGCCCGGGGCATACTATGGACAACTGCTGGCCTCTCAAAAACAAGATTCAAGACATGATCGACGCTGGAGAGATTCAGTTTGAAGTACCTGAGACTCCGAACATAATCACTGCTCCCTTGCCAAATCATGGCTAGGATTGAGAAATTTTTGTTCATTCGAATGTTCAAGTTGCAATTTTCTTTTGTTCAAACATTTACTCATGTTAAACATTGTTATTTCATTAATGCATCGCATATGTCTGTTCTGAAACAATATATTCGTATTCACTAAATGCAAATTATTTTCATATTTTTTCTGATGTCAGCTCTTGATCTAAAATTCTAAGCCTCTTGAGGGAGGATGACGAAACGATACCACAATCTACAGTATGCTTTTGAACAGACCCCGCTGATGAGGTACAGGCATTGTTTCAATCCCTAAACACTGGAGTTATAAGGATGATAATCCCTCGTCAACCCCTCTGAGCCAAAGAAGTAGGAGTTTTTCTTTTCGAAATTTAAAACCCTTAATCATAACCTGGGGCAGGGTAGTCTCTCAATTGATCCAAGTGCGCAACAAATGGCACCAAAGAGATCCTTACGAAAAAAAGACAGTGATGGTTCCGAACAATCCTAAAAACAGGCAGTCATTATCCTTCGAAATAAATACCCAATAACTCAAAACCCATGAAGGAGACTTACAAAACTGGGGCATCCCGCTGACTGTAATTCCAAAAAAGGAAACAGTTCAGGCAAAAAAGAAAGGGATAACAAAATCAATCAAGAAAGAGGTCTTACAAACCCTCAACAAAAAAGGAATGACTGCCTATGCAAAATAAACGTTCAATATCCGAATCATCACCGGAACATCAGGACAAAGAGTCAATCAAGGTCTAATGCACGATCAACTGAGCTTAGGTTTGAAGAACATCACGAAGAACGGGTGGGTACAAATAATTTGAGCCTTTATCCTTTGTTTCTTAAACCGTGAACCAGGCCACGTTATAACCCTCAAAAGTCCTAGCTGAAGCATGGGTTAGTTCGAAAGCATACTGTTACGAAAGGTATCCTGACTCCTTAAGGTTCACCATAAAGAAGGAGTTGACATCACGTTTTACAAACATTCATTTGTTTTATGAAAAAGAATGCATTTTCAAAATCTTCAAGACAGACATAAGCTTTGCATTTTTAACATAACTTTGTTTGCATATGACCTTTTGTTTGAACAGCAGGAAAATTCGCACGACGAATGCCTAATGAACAGAAGCACTTCCAATCAAGGGGCATGACATGATCATGGTCCATTATCTGGGGCAATCCAATCAAGATTCGGAGAATCTCTCAAAGGCAAAAATAGCCTGGGGCAAATCTCCGCCTGAGTCGCTTGGGGCATCTCAACAACGAATCTTGCCTGATCAAACATCTTCTGGTGGCATGACAACACAATTCTAACAGGGGCAACTCCCTACATTCTGAGAGCATGGACATAGTCGAAAAAGATACTACGCGTAATCAAAGACCCGCTAGGTTGACATACCTAGGCAAAAATTAGGGCTTCCCGGCGAACCAAAAGGGTTCGGGCAAAATGAAGGGATGAAATGAAAAAATCTGTACACCCGACAAGTCGAAAACCTGAAAAGGCGGCTTGGGCAAAAATGGGTATCCCGGTGGACTGAAAACCCGAAAGGGCGGTCCAGGCAAAATTTAGGGATTAAAGCGTACGACTATGTCCTGTCATCTTGTCACCTTCCTACCAGAAGAATGTTTGTCCACCAACAACTATCAGCACCTCACAGGTCTCCCTCTCCCATATCAGAAACAGGGGCAATAAAGAGTTGTCTAAGCAATCTAATTGTTCTATCCTCCAAAGGTACCAAGGTAAGTTCAGCTTGAAGAACATAACCAGACATCTCAATTCCCCAGAGAGTGAGTCGGCAAGTCAGTGCACTCTCCCCAAGCAAATCTACTATCAGCATTAAGGAAGTTGGGTATCCTTCCGCGGATCTCAACATTCCCCAGCAGCATATATACATATATTCTTAACAAGCATCCACCGGCATTCTTGATTTAAGATTGTTCCCCGGCGTTCTATCAACATGCAAAGGAGTCACTTCCCCGGTACAGTTCAAAACTTCCCCAGGAGTCCAGCCCAGTGTCCCCAGGAAAGGGGAATCCATCTCCCCCAAGCAGTAAGCTTATCCCCAGTAGATTCTGGAAGCTTATCCTCACAGAGCACGAACGCGTCGTCCGGCTTTATTCAAAGAGTTATGCCCTTACCAGGATATAACTGGGTTATCCTCAGCTAAAAGCCACGGAAAGATCGTCCTCGATGAAGCCTTCTTATCCCCAGCGAAGTCTATCAACACTTCCAATACAACAAGGTTATCCCCAGCAAATTATTATCAACATTCCAGCAAAGTACCTCTCTCCCCACAGAGTATTGCTTCCCAGCAAGACCGTTAGAGTACTTTTTCTCCCCGCAGAGTAATCCATTCGCCAAGTTCATTCCCCAACGGAGTCATCTTCTCCTACCGGTATTCTTGCAACTCTCATCCCTAGCGGAAGCAATAAATCAATACTTCAACATCAGCCCAGGATATGACTTCCCGGCACCCGTCAAGGATTTATTTTCCTAAGACAAAAACATACATTCATAAACATCGCATTCCCATACATTATAGCATGCATATACGCATCATATCTTACAATCTCATTTATGTTGAGAACATCATTGCTTGATTCACATCATGCATTGCATATGACTGACCTTTACCTTTCAGGAAAGATCCAGTTAAGTTCTCAAGCTACATTCCAAGACCTTGTCTGGTTCAGTTAAATCGACTCCCAAAGATTTTCCTGGTTATTATCCAGTCAAAGGCGTTCTCTGGTCTAGTTAAACCGACTCCTAAAGGTTTTTCTTTTGAAGACTCAGTTGAAGACTCCAAAGACCTTGTCTGGTTCAGTTAAATCGACTCCAAAGATTTTCCTGGTTATTATCCAGTCAAAGGCGTTCTCTGGTCTAGTTAAACCGACTCCTAAAGGTTTTTCTTTTGAAGACTCAGTTGAAGACTCCAAAGACCTTGTCTGGTTCAGTTAAATCGACTCCAAAGATTTTCCTGGTTATTATCCAGTCAAAGGCGTTCTCTGGTCTAGTTAAACCGACTCCTAAAGGTTTTTCTTTTGAAGACTCAGTTGAAGACTCCAAAGACCTTGTCTGGTTCAGTTAAATCGACTCCAAAGATTTTCCTGGTTATTATCCAGTCAAAGGCGTTCTCTGGTCTAGTTAAACCGGCTCCTAAAGGTTTTTCTTTTGAAGACTCAGTTGAAGACTCCAAAGACCTTGTCTAGTTCAGTTAAATCGACTCCAAAGATTTTCCTGGTTATTATCCAGTCAAAGGCGTTCTCTGGTCTAGTTAAACCGACTCCTAAAGGTTTTTCTTTTGAAGACTCAGTTGAAGACTCCAAAGACCTTGTCTGGTTCAGTTAAATCGACTCCCAAAGATTTTCCTGGTTATTACCCAGTCAAAGGTGTTCTCTGGTCTAGTTAAACCGACTCCTAAAGGTTTTTCTTTTGAAGACTCAGTTGAAGACTCCAAAGACCTTGTCTGGTTCAGTTAAATCGACTCCCAAAGATTTTCCTGGTTATTATCCAGCCAAAGGCGTTCTCTGGTCTAGTTAAACTGACTCCTAAAGGTTTTTCTTTTGAAGACTCAATTGAAGACTCCAAAGACCTTGTATGGTTCAGTCAGATCGACTCCAAAGATCTCCCTGTCTCTTATCCAGTTGAAGACATTCAAGACCTAGACCGGTTCAGTTAATCGACTCCAAAGATTTCTTATCCAGTCCGAGGCCTTCTCTAGTCCAGCTAAATCGACCCCAAACAGATTTTCCTGATAAAGACTCAGTAGAAGTTATCCAAGGTTCTCTCAATGTTTGCTGTTGAGGTGGTAATCGCCAATGGTTCTCTCCCCGATACTGCGGAGGTGGTAATCCCAGATTTCGCTCAATGATTGCTGTTGAAGTGAAGTTATCCAAGATTCTCTCAATGATTGCTATTGAGGTTGTAGTCGCCTATGGTTCTCTCCCCGATACTGCGGAGGTAGTAATCATCCCAAGATTTTCTCAACGATTTCCTGTTGAGGTAGTAATCGTCCAAGGTTCTCTCACCGTTCCTGTTGAGGTAGTAACCATCCCTGGTTCATTCATCACCGTTTGAAGCTCCAGATCCAGCTCCTGTAACCAGTCAGGACACATCTACACAAGAGTTTAAAGACCAGCTCCGACAACAAGTCAGGTAATCCTTTTCTTTTTTCAGGTACGCAGGTTCTCGCTAAGGAATCTCTTACGCGATCAACGTCCAGATGGCATCTATAAGCCCATCCACCATCCATCATCTCTCAGCATGGCATCTATAAGCCCATCATCCTATCCATCAATCTCCAAATGGCATCTATAAGCCCATTCCCATCATCACACTACTATGTGAGCGCAAATTTCTGGGCACTCTAGTGTTCAATCATCTTCCACCTTCGGATTACGAAAGGCACGTCAGCCAATCTACATCCTCAGGTTTAAGAAGATTGAACAGGGGCAACTGTTGTACCCCAAAATTTGCCCTCCCATATTTCTCAAAATATTTCAAGAAAAATTCACGAGCCCAACCCGGCGCGTCATATTCAGGTGTTCTTTCACCAAGATATCTCTGATAACATATTCTCAAATTCAGGTTCGGCTCAAGAGTCAATTCTTTAAAGAAGGTATCCGAATGTGTGAGTTTTCTTGAAGAAATATAGTGAAAAAGTGTGCTGAAAGTGCAGTTTTTACGCGCTAAAAAATTCATAACTTGAAGATCGTGACTCGTTTTGAACCCGTTCCAGTGGCTAAAATTACGTCTTGAGATTATCTACGTTTTCATCTCTCACGGCTGGAAGCCAATTTTGATCAGAAGGTCTTCAAAAATGTGGATTTATCAAGTATTTTCGTGCAAAAAATTTGTGATAGAAGTTTATTTGCGTCATGTTCAGAAAATCATAACTTGGTCGATTTTCATCGTATCGAGCTGGCTACATTTTCACATAAGGTATTGAGTTCAAACGGTATTCAAAAGGCCTTCTTTTTTTGCTCAGAGTGCGTGACACGCTGAAAATCCTGAATGCTGAATACTATTTCATCTGGGCCGAAACTTCGAAAATTCATAACTCGGTCAATTTTTATCGGATTGGACTCATATTTTTACACAAGGTCCCCGACTTGTAGATCTACAACTTTGCTTCAAAAGTCGAGACCAAATTATGCACCGATCAATACCAGTTTTTTATTGAAGAACGTGTCAGAGTCGACACTGGAGCCCAAAATAAGTTTGTCTGAGCTGAAACTTCAAAAATTCATAACTAATTCACCGTTTATCCGATTGAGTCGATTTTCGGACAGGAGTTAGTTCTCGATGCTGACTACATTTTGTTTTCACATTTCAACTTCAAAAAATGCACTTAAGTCCCTGCGATTTAGCCTGGAAAGTGACGAATTCAAGTGAATATTGGAGGCCCAATTGCACATTCAAAGCCCATTTGCTTTACCCTAATTTCCATTATATAATCACCTTCTTTTCACACAAACCAAAGAAGAGGAAAAAAGAGAAAAAACCTTGCCACAACACTGTTAGAATATCAAATTCTTTCAAGAACCCTAAAACCTTGAAATCCTTATTACAAATCCCTCTCTCACTACAAACAAGTCATCTCAGTTACAAACCAACATCTTATTACTTCTTTAGTAAGGATAAGGCTGGCCTGATCTCCATGATCCTAATTTTCCAGTAAGGCATAAAAGCATTCCAATCACTAATTTTCCAGTAAGGGTAAGGCTGGCTTGATCTCCATGATCAAAAGGGTATAATTATTCATACATGTCATATTGTGCCTAAACATTAAATTTCTTCATATGTTGGTTTTATTTGAATTTTTATGATTTTATTTAATGTGTTCATGAGGTTGCAGATTTAGACAGGATCCCATGCAGGTTCGTTAAGGAACGTTGAGGCCAAAAGCCAAATGGCCAAAAGCCAAAAGCCAAATGGCCAAAACAGAACATTTTACACATGACACCAATACGTGGCGAGACAGACATCCTGAGAAGATTAAGGAACGTTGAGGCCAGAACACAAATGGCCAAAAGCCAAAAGCCAAAAGCCAAATGGCCAAGGTAGAACAACTTATGCATGAAACTCAATCCAATGGCCAAAGAATGCAGACCACGGTACTCAGGAGTCAATACTTCAAAAAACCTCCCCTTGGGCCAGACACCCCCTATGGTTTGCTCAATTTTTAATTTTTATTTGTTTTTCCTTTTTATTCTTTTAATTGTTTTCTTTTAATTCCATAAAATAGTTTTCATAATAAATATAAAATACAGAAAAATCAAAAAGATGTTTATTTTATTAATATTAATTTTACTATTATTATTTTTGTAAATAAACTTTAAACAATTAATTAGATTAATTTAGGTTTCAAAACTTTAATATTTTTCTTAATAAATTAAATATGTAGAAATTAGGGTTTTTAACTTTTTCATCATTTTTTTTAATAAATAATTTTCTCATCATTATTATTATTATTAACTACTAAGTTATTTTGTAAATAAACATGTACATAAATTCTTTAGTAAATTAAGTTAAACTTTAACATTTTTCTCAAATAATTAAAAATAACTTAGAATTAGGGTTTCTTTTAATTTTAATTTTAATTTTCTTATTTCATAAATACAAAAAAAAAACCTAAAAAACACTTCTTTTATTTCAATAAATAATTAATTAATTTTTAATTTCAATTTAACTTCAAAAGGGTCCAACGCCCTCGTTTTCAATTTTAATTCAATTCGCACATTTTATTTATTCCTTCTTTTAAATATTGATGTAATTCTCCCAAAGCCGTGTAAATATTTATCTCTCGCACTTTATTTACTTTCTGTCAAATCGGGTCCTGGATTTTAATTTGGCGATTTGGACCCGCGCCTTTGTAATAGTTTAGAACTTTCAATTTCCACATCTTTTTTAACTGTTAAATAAATGCATGCAAGAATGAATGACAAAAAAATAAAAACAAACGCATAGATCACCCATAACCTGACAAGACAAAAATAAATGAATCTGACACACAAATCACACACCACCCCTAGGGTACGCCTCACTGTTGTCTTGCCTCGAAAGGTGATCGTCGAGTAGAGGATGTCTTAGTAAGTCCTCATGATCCGGGAACCTGGCATGAGGGTAGCTTCTAAGATGTCTTCCCATTGCTCTGGTGATCACCATGTCCCGAACCTCGAATTGACCCGAACACCTCCAACGGTGGTGCTACCTACCTCTCAATAGTGGGATGGCACTGCTTTAAAGGACATCTGCACAAACGAATTCCTTAGGGTAGGTAGACAACTCTAGATACTTGCTCTAATTTCAAAACAAATTCAAAAATACTTTTCACACCAACACATCTTCAAAAAGCTTTCGAAAGCATTTTTTCAAACACTCTTGAGGACCGATACAAGAGTCGAACTGGAATTTTCAAAGAAACTTTTTAAAACCCACAGTTGAAAAGCAAACAAACCATTTTTGAAAACACAATGAGCAAGTATCCAAGAGCCCATGGATAACCATGGATAGAAAGGGTGCTAACACCTTCCCTTTCTATAATCTACCTCCCGAACCGAGAGCAATCTCCATAAGGAATTTTTCTGTGCTTTTGTCCTTTCCATTTGGAGAAAATAAAAGACGGTGGCGACTCTTGCTTCCGCGACATTTCGCGAACCAGCGTTAAACAGTCAGTTCCAGATCCACCGATCACAGCATAAAATATTTTCAAAAAGGAAAATGAAATAAAAATCAGAAATGAAATATATTTACATTATTTTTTCTAGTTTTTTTCTAAATAATATATATATATATATATATATATATATATATATATATATATATATATATATATATATATATATATATATATATATATATATATATATATATATATATATATATATATATATATATATATATATATATATATATATATATATATATATATATATATATATATTTATGTACAAATGTCTATATAAACAAATAAATACCTAAAAAATGCCAAAATGGTGTAAAAATAAATTTTCATGTTTTTAATATTATTAGCAAAAATAAATAAGTCAAAATAAAAAAAGAAAAGTCAATAAATCAAGCAAATAAATGAAATGGGCTCAGGGGGTGCAAAACCAAAAATATGGTGTGAAGAGAAATAACACAAAAGCCCAGCCCATGAACCTTCTTCTTCAACCTTCAGACAAAAAACATGTCAAAACGCGCGCCTGTACTTCACATTCAAACACCTGGATTCTTTGATCTTTTGCACAAACTTCCAACATAAGAAATGTTAAGCATTGAACCACGATTCTAAATATATAAAAAACTCATCCTAACTCTCAGAAATGAGAGAGAATTTTGACATTCCCAAATCCTGACCTAAGTTTTCTGCCATGTTCAGACTCAAAATTCTTGCAGCACACATAATATAAATGAAATCTAATTACATGGACATGTTCAGGGCTATGAATGTGACATATTCTCTTCACAAATCTAAAGCTAACAATGCCTAATAAGAGAGATACGAGTTCATGAACTTACCTGTTAAGTTGAAGTTCTATCTGGCAATGGAGAAGCTTTCAGTGCAAGGTGATGATTGGTATAGCTTCCTTGATGTCCAGGGATGCTATTCCAAGCTGTACTTTGTCTTGAAACCTTTTGAATCGTGCTATAGCACTTCACCTGTAAATCAGAAAAGTGAAAATGGCCAAAAGGATTAGAGGAGTTACAGGTTGCTTCTAATGCATTGGATAGTTTAGATTGATGGTAGGGAAGGTGTCTGATGTGGTTTGGGCAAGAATGCTGGAAAGGATTGAGAGTTGGAACTCAATCTGCAGAGGTTGCTCTGTTTTTGCAGTTTGAGAGTGATTTTGGCAATGGGGAGGTATTGGTGGTCTTAGGGTCGTGCTTCAGCTTGGTTAGGATGATTAGAATGTGTATACAATATTTGCTTAAGTGTTCTAATGCTCGGATCAAAGTTGTGTTATGATATGCCACTTTTCTTCACACTTAAGCAAGCAAAGCCAAGTTGATGTTCTAGGCAAGTAGAGGACCCCTAATCATGCTGCAAAGCTCCTCCTTGATCAGTGTGTTATGCTCATAATCTTGTGCCAATTAGATTTCATATGTACTTGTTGGATTTTCAATTGGACATAAAGCTTAACTTTTCAAAAATGGCTATTTTACTTTTTCTATTTATGGACTAATCCAACATGTAATGCTTAAACTCAAGAAAAAAGGCCTTAGCACAATGAACATGCATTAAATTATTGAGTGTTGGATGGTTTAAGGACCTGTAATGTAGCACAAACCAAGATGACTTGAAAATGGCATAAGTTATGAACATGTACATGACCAATTCAAGAGTGAGTTTTTGCCATATTGTGAAATTCGATTCTCTCAAGTTATGAGGTTGTTTGATGAGTTCTTGGACATTTTGGAAAGCTTGGAATGTGTACTACAATTCATCTTTGAAATGAAAATTGAAATTCCAAGTGGAAGTGTATGGAAAATGGCCTTGAAGTTAGGTAGAAAACCTTGCCAAAATAGGTTAAAATTTCACTAAGTTAAGAATGGTTTAGTACCCTTATTCCAAAAATTGTAACTTGAGATACAAGCCTCATTTGGGAAAACTTTGTGAATCAAAGTTGTAGATTATGCAACAAGCTACAACTTTCATGTTTTGACTTTGTTTTGAATCCAAATGAATCTTGGTGAGAAAGTGGGGCAAAGTTGGGAAAAAATTAGGGTTTTTCATAACTTAGAAAAATTCTAAGTTATGAAAAATTCTCATTTCTAACCCTAATTTGCATTTTTTGATTTCTTGGTGAACAAGTTTCATGATTTGGCATGTTTTGATGAAAAAGGAATCTTGACTCTTGATTTTGACCAAAAAGTCAAAGTTTGACTTTTCAGTATACAGTCAAAATTGATCAATTGACTGGGAAATTCAACTGTCAATCTTGTGCATTTGGGATCTTTTGAACTTGTTGAGCATGTCAAGATAATTCCATGGGGTCCTTGAGTCCATATGTGAGCTTGGTTTGCCATTGGCTAGGTCAAACAGTCAAAAATTGCCTTTGTGCAGTCAAAACCCTAAAAATGACCATTTTGCCCTTTTGGTGATCTGATCAAATTTCTTGTGGAATTGTGATCCAAATTTGATCAAATGGTCCATGTGAGTTCATAATGTTGATGTGGGTCAATTTTCATGAGGTTTGACTGTCAATTGGCCACAGTTGACTTTTTTTCCAATACAGCTGATTTCTAGGTCAACTGTCCAATTGACTGGGCAAAACTTGGAATCAAGACTTGAAACTTGATGTGGACAAACTTGGAAGTCCAATATGAAGCAAGAAAGTCATCTTAGGCATTTTAGGTCAAAACATCTTTGTGCAAACACAAACCCTAATTTGGGTCAACAGTGCAAGGAGAAGTCTTGAGCAGATGAAACCCTAACTGGATCTTGATCTTCAAAGGTTTTGTGGTGAGAAATCAATGAGAAATGGGAGGGAAAATTTTGGGGTACAAAAGTTGCCCCTGTTCAATCTTCTTGAATCCGAAGAGTTAGATTGGCAAGCTTGCCTTTCGTGACTCGAGGGTAAAAGGAGATTGGACACTAGAGTGCCCTTAAATTTGCACTCGTCAAAGTAATGGATGCGGGAATGGGCTTAAAGATGCCATTTGGATATGGGCTTAACGATGCCATATGGAAGAGTGACGGACACTTGTCGGGGATGGGCTTAAAGATGCCATCTGGAATGAGTATCAGGAAGGTGTCCATGCTTTGGACCATCTTCGAATTGGGGGTCTGAATAAACAATAGATTGACATCCGTTGTTGGGAGGAATCCGTAAACTGTTTTCAAAAGTTGCATCTGAACAAGTTGATAGATTAACATCCGTTGTTGGGAAGAATCCATAAGCTGTTTTCAGAAATCTTGAAGTTGAATAAGCAATAGAGCAGCATCTGTTGTTGGGAAGCGTCCGTAAACTGTTTTCAAAAGTTGCATCTGAACAAGTTGATAGATTAAAATCCGTTGTTGGGAAGAATCCATAAAATGTTTTCAGAAGTCTTGAGAAGAAACTGAACAAGCGATAGGTTAACATCCGTTACTTTGGAGAACCCGTAAACTGTTTTCAGAAATCTTTGAAGTTGAATAAGCAATAGAGCAGCATCCGTTGTTGGGAAGCGTCCGTAAACTGTTTTCAAAGGTTGCATCTGAACAAGTGATAGATTAACATCCGTTGTTGGGAAGAATCCATAAACTGTTTTCAGAGGTCTTGAGAAGAAACTGAACAAGTGATAGGTTAACATCCGTTACTTGGAGAAACCGTAAACTGTTTTCAGAAGTCTTGAAGTTGGAAGAAGAACCGGTGTAAGGTTCCCTGATGATGAGCTTGTGTAAAACTGCATCTGGATAAATCTGGAATAAGCATTAGAATGTTGCCATGTCTGGGTCACATCTGAACTATTCCTGGAAAGAATCTCGGAAGATAATGATTTTAGTCTTTCGACAGATCTTACCTGAAAAGGTAAAGAGTTAGTTATATGCAATGTCATGATGCATGATACAATGTATGTTATGTGATATGAATGTAAATGGATGCGTATGTAAGCTGGAGAGCTGTCTTGCAGAGGATAGATGAATCCGAGATGGCTGAAGATGACAGTATCTCGACTGCTGCCGGGAAGAATAATTCCTGGTCAATGCTGGAGAAAAAGGAGCTCGGGTTGTATACCAATCTTCTAGGGAATTCCTGATGACTTCTACTGGGGAGTTCCAATCTAATAGACTCATGCTGGGGATGTAAGACCGAGAATCTTCAGTTTGGCGGGAAGTATCTCTGGCGACTTCACTGGGGAACTCAAGATTTGCTCTCCTAAAACTCTGTGGGGAGAAGGTTCATTAGTCTGGCTTCGCTGGGGATTCTGAAACTTAAACTCTGAGGGGAATTGAATTCCCGAGGATCCTCTGGCCGGGGGATTGTAAAGCTGGGGAATTTTGATGAACTCCGCTGGGGATAGGAAGAATTTTGGCGAGTGCGATCTTTCGTGGCAATAAGCTGAGGATAACCCAGTTATAAGCCCTTGTGAGTAATAACTTTGAATAAAACTCGGGAGAGACGTCCGTACTCTGCAGGGGATAAGCTTCAGGGTTTGCTGGGGATATGGATTCCAAATCTCTTGGGGGTTCCTTTGAAAGGGTATCAAGATATCCAACTGTACCTTTGACCTATCAGTAATCCTCTTTCTTGATTCGTAAGGAAATGATTATGTTCAAATGCATATGCCTATTTAACAAAACATTGGACCTTTCTCAAAATAAAACAAATAGTGCAAGAGAAAAGAAAAGGAAATGACACAAATTTCTGGGAAAAGTATTTGTATTGACTTTCTATGAGTATATTTGTACAAAGGAGACAATCATCCTAGTAAGATGATTTTTTCGTAAACATTGAAAGATTTATACAAAATAAAGATGGCTATGTGAAATAATTCCATGGGATTCCATTCCGCTATAGCTTTCACAACTCTGAATATCTGTCCATTCAATGCTTCGTTTGCCGATGACTGGATTGATCAGAAGCCTGGAACTGGTTGATGAAGAGATTGTCTTTGAAGTGATCCGATGAGACATAGTCATACGCTTTAATTCCCTAACTTTTGCCTGAATCGCCCTTTCGGGTTTTCGATCCACCGGGAAACCCCTTTTTGCCCAATCCGCCCTTTCGGGTTTTCAACTTGCCGGGTGTATAGATTTTTTTTGTTTTTATCCCTAATTTTTGCCTGAACCGCCCTTTCGGGTTTTCGATCCACCGGGATGCCCATTTTTGCCCAAGCCGCCCTTTCGGGTTTTCGACTTGTCGGGTTATTTTTATGCGTAGTATCTTTTGACTATGTCTGCGTTCGCAGGGTGCGGCAGATCGTCGCCGTCCATGGTGGTCAGAATCATTGCCCCACCAGAAAATATGCTCTTGATCACAAATGGTCCTTCATATGTAGGAGTCCATTTGCCCCTGGGATCACTTTGCGGCAAGATAATCCGCTTGATTACGAGATCTCCGACTTGATACACTTGACGTCTGACTTTCTTATTGAAGGCCTTGATCATCCGTTTTTGATACGTCTGACCATGGCATATAGCAGCGAGTCGCTTTTCGTCGATCAAATTGAGTTGATCAAGTCGGGTCTGCATCCAATCATCTTCATTCAAACCTGCATCCTTCATAATCCTTAGAGAAGGAATCTAGACTTCCATAGGCAAGACAGCTTCCATGCCATATACCAAGGAAAATGGGGTTGCCCCGGTTGAAGTACGTGCCGTCGTACAGTATCCATGCAGAGCAAACGGTAACATCTCATGCCAGTCTTTGTAAGTGACTGTCATTTTCTGAATGATCTTCTTAATGTTTTTGTTCGCAGCTTCAACAGCACCGTTCATCTTCGGCCGATAGGGAGATGAATTATGATGATAAATCTTGAACTGTTCGCACAAGGCGGTGATCATTGTGTTATTCAGATTTGTACCGTTGTCTGTGATGATCCTGTCTGGAACACCATACCGACATATGAGATTTTGCTTGATAAAGCGGGCAACCACATTTTTAGTAACAGAGGTGAAGGAAGCTGCTTCGACCCATTTGGTGAAATAGTCAATGGCAACCAGGATTAAGCGATGTCCATTGGAAGCCGTGGGCTTGATCTCTCCAATCATGTCAATGCCCCACATTGCGAATGGCCAAGGAGCAGTCAGAACGTTGAGAGGAACCGGAGAGATATGAACTTTGTCAGCGTAGACTTGGCATTTGTGGCAAGTACGGGAATGTTGATGGCAGTCAGCTTCCATGGTAGACCAGTAATAGCCTGCCCTTAGGATCTTCTTAGCCATTGTATTCCCGCTCAAGTGAGTGCCAAATGTGCCGCTGTGTATATCGGTCATGATCAACTCTGCTTCAGCTTTGTCTACACATCGGAGTAATACACAATTGTGGCTTCGTTTGTAAAGGACGTCGTTGCTCAGGAAGAATTTAGCAGCGAATTTCCTTAAGAACTTCTTGTCATTTACGGAAGCTCCTTCGGGATAATCTCTAGTCTCGAGATACCTTTTAATTTCATGGAACCAAGGTTGTTCCACTACTTCTTCGGTATTAATCTCGTGACAATGTGCAGGTTCATCCATTCGCTCGATGGTGATTTGGGGAGCCTCGTTATCCCAGTTGAGTTTAAACATGGAGGACATTGTGGCTAGAGCATCTGCTAGCTGATTCTCTTCTCGCGGGAAATGCTCGAAGGTAATTTGCTCGAAATGAGGCAACAATGTCAAGACATGTCCTTTGTATGGGATAAGATTAGGATGCTTGGTATCCCACTCTCCTTTGATTTGACTGATAACCAAAGTCGAGTCCCCAAATACGATCAAAGATTTGATCCCCAAGTCTATAGCAGCCTTGAGACCAAAGATGCAGGCTTCATACTCAGCCATGTTGTTTGTGCAGCTGAAGCAAAGTCGGGCTGTGAAAGGTGTGTGACAACCTTCCGGGGAGATGAGTACTGCACCGATACCGTTTCCAAGTGCATTTGAAGCACCATCAAAATACAGGGTCCATCGAGATCCCTTTTCGGGTCCGTCATACGGTCTGTTACTCTCAATGTTGTCCAAATTCATGATGTCCTCGTCTGGGAAGTCAAATCTCATGGGTTGATAATCTTCGATAGCTTGATGAGCCAGATGGTCAGCTAGTACACTCCCTTTTATAGCTTTTTGAGTGGTGTACTGGATGTCATACTCAGTCAGGATCATCTGCCATCTGGCTATTCTTCCAGATAAAGCGGGCTTTTCGAAGATATACTTGATAGGATCCATTTTGGAAATCAACAAGGTAGTATGAGTCAACATATACTGTCTTAGTCGGCGAGCAGCCCATACCAAAGCGCAGCAAGTTTTCTCGAGCAGTGAGTAGCGAGTCTCACATTCGGTAAACTTTTTGCTAAGGTAATAAATAGCATGCTCTTTTCGACCAGACTCGTCATGCTGGCCCAAAACACACCCCATTGAGTTATCCAAGATGGTCAGATACATGATCAATGGTCTTCCTTCGACGGGTGGCATCAGGATAGGAGGTTCTAGCAAATACTCCTTGATCTTATCAAAAGCAGCTTGGCAATCGTCGTTCCATTCGACTACCTGATCTTTCTTCAAGAGTTTGAAAATTGGCTCGCAGGTAGAAGTCAGATGGGAGATGAATCTGGCAATATAGTTCAAGTGCCCCAAGAACCCTCTAACCTCCTTTTCAGTACGGGGAGCAGGCATTTCTTGTATGGCTTTCACTTTCGCTGGATCGACTTCAATGCCTTTGTTGCTTACAATGAATCCCAGGAGTTTACCAGACCTAACTCCAAAAGTGCATTTACTTGGATTCAGCCTGAGCTTGTATTCTTTCAACCTGGCAAACAGCTTCTCCAGATGTTCAAGGTGCTCTTCCTCTGTTTGTGATCGAGCTATCATATCGTCTACGTAAACTTCAATCTCATGATGTATCATATCATGAAACAAAGCTACCATGGCGCGTTGATAAGTTGCCCCTGCGTTCTTCAGCCCTGAAAATTCTGGCTGCAGATACTCAATGTCACGTCCAATGTTATGACACCGTATCTGACTTACTATATGACAGTAAATACAAAAGCAGTAAAGAACACAGTCAATTGTTTACCCAGTTCAGTGTGCAACAACACCTACTCTGGGGGCTACCAAGCCAGGGAGAGAATCCACTATAAGAGATGTTAATTCAGGAATAAACCAACCAGTTTATCTCTTTCACTTAAGACCTACCCAATGCAATTCTAATCTAAGTACAACTTAAACCTGAGTTCCTACTCACTCCCCCTCAATCACAGCAGTGATACATAAACCAATTTGACTTAAGAATTGATGAAGACACTCTTCAAAAAAACACACACTTGATTAAGCTTCACAACTTTTTAATCAAGCAACACAATCACTCGTGCTTCACAGCTTTGAGTGATGTACACAACTAACTTGACTCTGCTTCACAGCTTTAGTCAAGGGACATTCAAACACTCTTGCTTCAAAGCTTTGAGTGCTACACAACCCTTACAATCGAAACCTATTCCAAGGCACTTATCACAATGATAATTGCTTGGAGTACAATAAACAAATCTATACAGATTACAAAATTGATCTTCTAATCAATCAGCAGGGATCTCTTGAAAAACAGCAGCTCTGTTGAATATATAGCAGCTGCAACTTCAGTTAGGGTTTCCAAAAACCTAGGGTTAATTCCGTTTGACCTAAAGACCAGGTCACAGGACTTTATTAACCAGGTTAGGGTTGAGCTAGGTTACTCCTCAGAAAATGCAGGATTCTGTTCAGAAAGGACTGAGTTATTTCCTGAAAAAACTCAGACTTGTCCAATCCTGCAATCCTGTTAGTTCAGAACAGGATGTCATAACATCTGTTATGACATCTGAGAAAACCTGTCTACTGATTTAGCAAAATGTGATCATTTTGCAAACATGCTCAGATACACACTTATAAACATCAGTATTTGAATTACAATATTTTTCTGCACATGTACCTAATGAGTTAGTACAACCTGAACTAGAATGTTATGACATCAGTCATGACATTCACACATACACTTGGGATTTACCAAAAATGCAAGCCAATACCTAAACACCTACAAACTCCCCCTTTGGCAGATTTTTGGCTAAAGTCCCTAAACAATCAGAGATAGATAGCAGCAGAAATAAGTGACAGCAGAAAAATATAATGTCAAGTACTAATTAAGCAAGTACCAAAATATTCTCCCCCTCTTTAGCCACAAATGGGCCAAAGTTACATGTTCATAAAATTATACAGTTATCCAAAACAAAATAATGAGATCAGCAGCAGACAACAGCAGAACATACTTCCAAACTCCACCAGCAACACCACCAAGCAGCAATCAACCTTCAAGCACTATCATCAGACTCAGAGGAGCTAGTTTCTTCAATGTTGAGTTGTCCTTCAGCTTCTATACCTTCTTCCCTTCTGCTTTCTTCAGCTTCCTCCTTTTCTAGCCTGGCAATTAGAGCTTCTAGGGTCCTTTTTCTAGCATCCAGATCTTTGCAAGTTTCTTTTAAAACAGCTGTGACATCTGATGTCTTGGACTGGGTCTTTGCAGACGATGTCTCAGCTGATGTTATGACAATTTCTGGAGCATGAGATCCCTGAAACAGTTTGTAGTGCAGGCCAAGGGCAGGAGCTCTTTTGCAGACTGTATCTCTTGCTACAAGGATGTCAGGGTATTGTGCAAGGATGATTCCACAAAGGAGGGAGGGAAAGGCAATTGGTCCTTTGACAGCATAACTGCCAGCATGCTTCAAAGTTTGTTCAAAGATGTACCTTCCATAGTCAAAGGCAGTCTTGGTTCCTACAACATAGATAAATCTCCCCAATCCTGTGGAGATGGTTGATTTGTGATTTGTAGGCACCCAGTTTGCTGCACCTATTTTATGCAAGATGGCAAATTTCATGCTGAGTTTACTAGCATTCAGCTTCCCTTTCAATGGCCAGCACTTTACTTGCCTGGCTGTGATGGTTAAACAAACTTCATTGTCAGTTGCCTCTAGATCAGGACAGTCCTTATTTGTTCTTCCAAGAAACTTGTTGATTTCTGATGGAGAGAACTTGACCCTTCTTCCTCTAACAAAGACACTTTCAAAGTCAGCTGACCTTCCATCAGCACAATCATTTGACAAGTTCACTACAAACTCCTTAACCAGATTTTCATAGCATTTGTTAAACTTTGTCACTGTCTTCATTAGCCCAGCATTCTTGATCAGATCCATGATGTCTTTGCACTCCAAGGCATCATTGTTGAGCTCTCTCTCCAAGGCTATTCTCTTCAAGCAAACATACTTCCATCTGTTTGCATTGTCAGGATGATGAAAGGAGATGTTGTCTGTTGGCACTTCAGGCACTCTAGCAATCTTGCTGGAGGGGAGCTTCCTTCTGATGGGAGTTTCTTCAATATCAATCTCAAATTCTGATTCATCATCAGAATCAGAAGTTTCAGGTTCTTTACTTTTCTTAGAGATTGGTTGTCCAGCAGTCTGCACCTGTGCCTTCTTCCCTTTTGTCTGAATTTTCTCAGCCATCCCTTCAGCCTTGGATTTCTTAGCATCAGGTTTAACATTCTGACTACTCTTTCTTTTCATCAATCTCCTAGCAATGCTAGGGTTCACATTAGCAATCAGTTCATTATCTGAGTAATCTTCATCCACATCAATGATAGGTGGATCAGCAGCCTTTTCAGAGGGGTTCTGAATGTTGTCTTTTGGTGTCACAACATCCTCAGTGACATCTACATTTTCAGAACCTTCCACATTTGGACTTTCTGATTGATTCAAGGGGATAGAAATCCCCGGTACAGATTGGTTGCCACTCAGAATGCTAGTAACCAGCCTAGCAATAGCTTGGTGTACTTGAACTGATCCTTCTCTATTAGGTATAGAAGACGAAGGATGAGAAGAATTACCAGAGGCTGTAGCTTGAGCTCTTCCTGCATGTCTGGTTCTGAGCTTTTTGACTCTGGCTGGATCAGTTGCCATCTCCCTGAGAGGAGTGACCTCAAGAACTTCAGATTCTATGCATGTAGTGATTGCCCTAGAATCTTGATCAGATGATGACGATGATGAGGAAGACGAAGCCGCCATGGTGGAAGACGATGTCTGAGACATTTTGTTTAACTTTGAGTAATAGTAGCAGTTTGAGAAAAATCTTTGATTGGGAGGAGGAAATAGGTTGCAAGGATGAGAGAGGTAGGGGGTAAAAGGGAGTCTCTTCAACTTCTTAAGGCTTTTGAAGGAATTGTGAATGAATATGATTAACCCACTAAATATAGACTTAATAAAATTAATCCCTTCAACCCTTGTTTTCAGCAAAACTAATTGCTATAATTTCTCATGTTGGTGAATACCCAACCTGCCCCTCAAATTTTCAAGTTTATTTCCAACAAGCGCCTTGGTAGAAGAATCAGTCAGCTGAAGCTTAGAGAAACTATGTTCCAGTTTAAATGACTTCTTCTCTTCAAAGTCAATAGGGTTCAAGGAAATGTTGAATGTTTTCAGATTGTCACAACACAATGTCACAACATCTTGTGTAACATTGTACTCAGGGAGAATCTGTTTTGACCAGATGTTTTGAGAACAGAATTTATGAGACTTGTTCTTTCCAACATCCTTGTCAAGATGACTTAAGGTTCTGACAACACATTCTTCTTCAAGTTTATTTGCCACATCACATATATTATCAGCCTGTAGTTTTAGAGTTCTTCTGACAGCTTCCATAGAAATAGCTCTTTTCATTCTTCCAAGCTTATGCTGCCACAGTTTCATCTCTTTTTCTTCTTTGATGATTTGACTCATAGTGGAGATATCAGTGTTCTCAGGCTGCCACACATAACAGTTATCTTTGGATTTGATTCCTCTCATTACAACATCTAGTTTTTCATTAAATACTAGACATTCAGATCTTGAGAAGTTGACCATGAATCCTAGATCACATAATTGACTGATGCTAATGAGATTAGTAGTCAACCCTTTTACCAGCAGTACCTTATTCAGACTTGGAACTCCAGGGCAGTCCAAATTACCAACTCCTTTGACTTCACCTTTAGCACCATCTCCAAAGGTCACAAAACTGGTGGTGTGAGGCATAACATTATTGAGGAGATTTTTGAATCCAGTCATGTGTCTGGAACATCCACTGTCAAAGTACCAATCTTCCTTTGCAGAGACCCTCAGGGAAGTGTGAGCTATCAGTGCAGTAGCCTTTTTCTTCCATTGAGGAGCATGTGGTACCTTTTTAGACTTAGGTTTGACATCTGAGTTCTGATTAGGATATCCATGTAGTCTGAAGCAGAAGGGCTTTATGTGACCATATTTCCCACAATGATGACATTTCCATCTTTGGTACCTCTTCTTCATATGTCTCTGTCCCTGATGTTGAGAGTAATGTTGAGACATCCGTTTTGACATTTGCTTCCCAGTACCAAATTTCTTTGTTTCCACAAATCCTAGGCCAGATTTATTTCCCATATTTTGTCCAGCCTGAAGGATCTCTTCTAATTTGTCTGTTCCATTGGTCAACATCTTGACAGATTTGGTCATTTGATTCAGTTGTGAGTTCAGCAATTGAACTTCTCCTTCTAGATGACTTATAGTTTCAAGATCCGCCCTTTTTTCAGCCTCCAGTTTGATAATGAGTTTTGATTGTTTCTCATTCTGCACACAGACTTCAGCACTTCTGATACACAATTTCTTGTAGGTATCAGCCAGTTCTCCAAATGTTACTTCTTCATCACTAGTATCACTTTCAGAAGTACAAACACTAGTTAGGGCAGTAACTAGTTTAGCAGATTCTTCTTCAGAATTACTTTCTGAATCATAGTCAGACCAAGTAACAGTCATTCCTTTCTTTTGCTTCTTAAGAAAAGTAGGACATTCAGCTCGAATATGTCCATATCCTTCACATCCATGGCATTGAATACCTCTGCCTTGGTTTCCCTTATCTTCTGACCTTGGTCTTCTGCTGGAACTGTCAATGTCAGAGGGAATGTTATGAACATTAGACCTTGACTTTGGGTCCATTCTTTTGATGAGCCTGTTGAACTGTCTTCCAAGCATGGCAATAGCTTCAGATATGTTTTCTTCTTCATCCTCCTTGTATTCAACATCAGTATTGGATACAAGTGCTATGCTTTTGTTCTTCTTGTCTCCATTATCAGTGATCCCCATCTCAAAAGTCTGAAGAGACCCAATAAGTTCATCCACTTTCAACTTGCTAATGTCCTGGGCTTCCTCTATGGCAGTTACCTTCATTGCAAATCTTTTAGGCAAGGATCTGAGAATCTTCCTCACCAGTTTTTCTTCTGAAATTTTTTCTCCCAGTGCTCCTGAGGTGTTGGCAATCTCCAAGATGTTCATGTGAAACTCATGAATGGTTTCATCTTCCATCATTTTTAGATTCTCAAACTTAGTGGTCAACATCTGAAGCCTTGACATTTTTACTTTGGAAGTGCCCTCATGAGTAGTTTTGAGAGTGTCCCAAACTTCCTTGGCCAGTTCATATTGATGTACTAGTCTGAAGATGTTTCTATCAATTCCATTGAACAAGGCATTTAAAGCTTTTGAATTTCCCAGAGCTAACTCATCTTCTTCTTTACTCCAATCTTCCTCAGGCTTCAGACTGATTGTCCCATCTCTCTCAGTTATGGTGGGATGAATCCATCCTTTGTCAGCAGCTCTCCAAGCCTTTTTGTCCATAGATTTTAGGAAGGCAATCATACGAGGTTTCCAGTAGTCATAATTGGTTCCATCCAGAATGGGTGGTCTATTTCCAAAAACTCCTTCTTTTTCCATAGTGCCAGAAAGTGATATCCCTGATCTCACCCAGTAATACAGGCAGGGTGCCTGCTCTGATGCCAATTGAAAATTCTGGCTGCAGATACTCAATGTCACGTCCAATGTTATGACACCGTATCTGACTTACTATATGACAGTAAATACAAAAGCAGTAAAGAACACAGTCAATTGTTTACCCAGTTCAGTGTGCAACAACACCTACTCTGGGGGCTACCAAGCCAGGGAGAGAATCCACTATAAGAGATGTTAATTCAGGAATAAACCAACCAGTTTATCTCCTTCACTTAAGACCTACCCAATGCAATTCTAATCTAAGTACAACTTAAACCTGAGTTCCTACTCACTCCCCCTCAATCACAGCAGTGATACATAAACCAATTTGACTTAAGAATTGATGAAGACACTCTTCAAAAAAACACACACTTGATTAAGCTTCACAGCTTTTTAATCAAGCAACACAATCACTCGTGCTTCACAGCTTTGAGTGATGTACACAACTAACTTGACTCTGCTTCACAACTTTAGTCAAGGGACATTCAAACACTCTTGCTTCAAAGCTTTGAGTGCTACACAACCCTTACAATTGAAACCTATTCCAAGGCACTTATCACAATGATAATTGCTTGGAGTACAATAAACAAATCTATACAGATTACAAAATTGATCTTCTAATCAATCAGCAGGGATCTCTTGAAAAACAGCAGCTCTGTTGAATATATAGCAGCTGCAACTTCAGTTAGGGTTTCCAAAAACCTAGGGTTAATTCCGTTTGACCTAAAGACCAGGTCACAGGACTTTATTAACCAGGTTAGGGTTGAGCTAGGTTACTCCTCAGAAAACGCAGGATTCTGTTCAGAAAGGACTGAGTTATTTCCTGAAAAAACTCAGACTTATCCAATCCTGCAATCCTGTTAGTTCAGAACAGGATGTCATAACATCTGTTATGACATCTGAGAAAACCTGTCTACTTATTTAGCAAAATGTGATCATTTTGCAAACATGCTCAGATACACACTTATAAACATCAGTATTTGAATTACAATATTTTTCTGCACATGTACCTAATGAGTTAGTACAACCTGAACTAGAATGTTATGACATCAGTCATGACATTCACACATACACTTGGGATTTACCAAAAATGCAAGCCAATACCTAAACACCTACAAGCCCGAACGGCATCACCTTGTAACAGAAAGTGCCCCATTGTGTGACAAAAGTTGTTTTCTCCATATCCTCGGGGGCCATTTTGATTTGATTGTAGCCCGAGAATCCATCCATGAAGGAAAACACTTTATGCTGAGCTGTATTGTCGATCAAAATGTCAATGTGTGGGAGCGGAAAATCATCTTTGGGGCTGGCCCTATTCAAATCCCGGTAGTCCACACACATCCTGACTTTGCCATCTTTCTTAGGTACTGGCACGATGTTAGCGACCCATTGAGGATAGGACGTAACAGCCAGAAAGCCAGCGTCGAATTGCTTCATTACTTCTGCCTTGATCTTTTCAGACATGTCAGGCCTCATTCGGCGAACTTTTTGCTTGATCGGTGGACAATCCTCTCTTGTGGGGAGACGGTGAACCACGATGTCGGTGTCTAAACCCGGCATGTCTTCATAAGACCAAGCGAAGATTTCAACATACTCATTCAAAAACTGTACCAGGCGCTCCTTGACTTTTGATTCCAGATTGGCACCCACTTGCACCTCCTTCCGGTCTTCCTTGGTCCCTAAGTTGACAGTTTCCAATGACTCTTCATGAGGTAAGATGGCCCTTTCCTCTTGCTGTAGAAGTCTGGCTAGTTCCCCGGGTACTTCACAACCTTCGTCATCTTCATACTCGGCTTGATTGACCAGATCTTCAGAGTTATTGAAAGATACAGCAGAATAGTCACCCATGGAATCCGGAGTGGATGGGTACCTGCATTGGTGAGTGTGGGTGTGTGTAAGGGGTAGCCATCCTTAAACAAAAAATGCAAAAGGAAAGAAAATGAACACAAGCAGTTTATCAAATGAAAAACGTCCAATGAATCATTAAACATGGCATATGGATATGAAAAATAATCAAAACCCTTACAAATGGACCTACATGCCCCGGGCAAGGCATGAGGTGAAAAGATAGTGTACGGATTATTTGAAAATATTACAGACCAAATAGGAAATGTTTAACAGATAAATTACTGATGAATAAAAGTGATGGGGACAAAGTCTTTTGCCTCCCAGTTGCTCAATCCTCCTTTGACAGTTGGATAAATCCATTCTTCGATGTTGCTCTCTTTGTCTTCGTCCTCCAAAGCGTTGATTCCATAGGGAGAAATTTTGACTGGCGCTCTTTCAATCTTCGAACGGCGCATAGCTTTCTGGCCTACAGCTGTGAACCCTAATCCAAATTTTTCTGTCTTATGTAGAATGTCAGGTAACTGCCCCCATGATGAATTCTTCCCTTCCTTTATCGCGGACCTCGCGTCCTCCAAAGATGCCATCCTGGCCATCTGCCTCGGTGTCTCAGCTGCCAGCTTTGCTACTGCAATTTCAGGAAGGACTTCTTCGAAATGCTGAAAAGGCGTTTCAATGAATTCCCCTTCAACCTCCACATATCGGAAAGAATTCAAGTGGCTAATCATGTACTCTTCTTCACCATGGACAGTAATGATCTTTCCCTTGACAGGATACTTCAACATCTGATGTAAGGAGGAGGTGACTGCCCCAGCATGATGTATCCAAGGCCTACCCAGCAAGCAAGAGTATGACGGACGGATGTCCATCACATAGAAAGTAGACTTAAACACCTCAGCGCCTATCTTGATGGGAATTTCAACCTCTCCATGGACCATTCTCTTCGAACCATCGAAAGCTCTGACAACAATATCACTCGGCTTCAATTCCAACCCTTCACAATCTAGTCGGTCCAAGGCCTTCTTAGGCAATACATTCAGCGATGAACCAGTATCGACCAAGACATGAGCGAGAGTAGTTCCTCGACACTCGACTGAAATGTGCAAAGCATCATTGTGGTTTCTACCTTTAGGAGTTAGGTCGGCATCAGAAAAACCTAATCCATTGTCCGCAGTCAGGCTAGCCACGCAATTTTGAAATTGATCCGCAGGGGTCTCCTGGGGCACATGGGCTGCCTTCAGGAATTTTATCAGAGCTTTAGCGTGCGCTTCCGAGCAAAGTAGCAGTGCCAGCATGGAGATCTTTGAGGGGGTTTGCCCCAGCTGTTCTACCACATCGTAATCACTTTTTTTGATTATCCTCAAAATCTCATCCATTTCCTTTTTGGAGGTGTCAGGGATGACCAAGGGCTGAGCCCTCGTCCTGACGAGCTCATCTTGGATTCCCTTACCTTTATCAGCAGTGGTAGGAGAGACAGCTCTAGGAACAACAACATCCTCAATCAAAGGAGTTCTAGCAGAAAGTTTTATTGGTGCAGGGATGACCTTATCAGCTGATGAGGGTCCAAAGATTGCTCTTGGAGGGGCAATCTCTGGAGAAAATATTCTCCCGCTCCTGGTGATTTTGCTCGTGCCTGTAATGTTACTAATGCTGGCTTCTTCATCATCCGAACTTTCTTCAGTTATTTCGATTTGTTTGATACCATGGTAGTAGACGTCACCGCCATAGTTCCAAGGTATTGACTTCTCAGAAACATAGGGAATAGGCCCTGGCATTGTTATCTTCAAAGGAACAGATTTCGTAGCTGGTGTAATCTTAACAGGCTTTTTGACGGCCTTGGAAAGATTGGCGTGAATGGTTATGATTGAGACATCTTCAGTATGAACTGGAACAGCAGAAACTTTTTCAAACAAAATTTGTCGACTATCCATAAGGCCCTGGATGCCTTTCTTCAGTAACGGGCAATCAAACGGCAGAGAGTAACAACAATAGCAGTCTTCTTTACATCCCGGGAAGATCCCGGCCCTTAACAGATTCAACTTAATGGTTAGCAATGGAGTAGTCAAATCATTTACATCAGCAACATACAAATCTTCTTCAATGGCGTTGACATTTCGGCCGTGCTTCGGCATGGGTGCAGATATCACATTAGGCTTCTCCGGAGCGTCAAACTCCACCTCCTTAGCCTCTATCAGGTCTTGGATTTTATGCTTGAGTGCCCAACAATCATTGGTGTCGTGCCCAACACTGTCTGAATGGTAGGCGCATTTAGCATTAGCATGATAATGCGGAGAGGACGTATTCACATTCTTTGGTGCCTCTTTGATAGTGGCGAGGTTCAACTTCAACAGATGGGGAAGCACTTGCGCTTGAGTCATATTAATGCGGGTGAACTGCCGTTGTGGCTGTTCCACCCGTTGTTGATTTGGTCTGGACTGGTTGTAGCGAGGCTGCTCACTTGGAGTATTTTGAATCATTACGGCCCCCACAGTTAGCCGGCGTTCAGTCTTCCCTGCTCTTCTCTGAGAATATACCAAAGTTGTCTCCTTCTTAAAAGGTTTCTTCTCAACACTTGCAGCAACACCCTTCTGAATCTTCCCTGACTTGATGCCAGCTTCTATTCTTTCGCCCGTTAAGATCAAATCGATAAACCCCGCGGAAGAGTTACCAATTAGATGATTGAAAAATGGCCCAGATAGGGTCCCTAGAAACATATCAACGAGTTCACGGTCGGTTAAAGGAGGCTGCACCCTGCCAGCCAAATCCCTCCATTTTTGTGCATATTCTTTGAATCCCTCGCCTGTTCCTAATGACATACCCTGAAGTTGGGTACGAGTAGGAGCATGGTCAGAATTATACTGGTATTGTTTGTAGAAAGCGGTGGCCAAATCTTCCCAATTTCGGACGCTGGTTCCCTCTAGCTGATAAAACCACTCCAACTGAGCTCCAGAAAGGCTGTCTTGAAAGAAATGAATCCAAAGATTTTTATCTGCCGTATAGGGTTGAATCTTTCTCACGTAGGGCCTGAGATGCATTTTGGGACAGGACAGCCCATCATACCTCACAAACACTAGCACTTTGAATTTTGGGGGAATCACAATCCCGGCGACCAAACCCAAGTCTTCAAAATCCAAACCCGGTACTCTTTGTAATTCCATGGCGGCCAATCTGTCTTCTAGCCCTCTGTATTTATCATCAGCTGGAGGGTATTGCTGATCAGAATAATCTTCATCCTCTTCGACCTCTTCTTCTTCCGCATCAGACTCGGAAGGTACCGCAGCTCCACCTCCTTTGCTGGTTCCTTCATCAGAAATAGGAGGAAATTCAAGCACTCTCCGAGCTTCTCCGTCAAATCTTCTCCCCAAAGTAGCCACCCCGAGTCTCTTTTTCTTCTTTTTCACTGGGTCTTTGTTCCCCAATTGAGTCTTGATATCCTCCTGACCCTTAGCCAAGGTCATCAGGAGTTGCTGGAACTGTGCATTTTGAGCTTGCAGGTCTTTGACTGTTTGCTCGAGATCCATCCTACTGAAATAAACAGCAGATAGATAAGGAAACCTGGAGTGAGACCTGCTTATGCACATGATGAATGGTATGCTTATGTATGCAATGCATTCAAGGATTTAGGACATTCAAAATTGTTTCAGACAAAGAAGAACACACGTCATATTAATAAGAAGAAATTTGTTAGTACATAAATGCCCCATGGGCCAAATATTACAAAATAACTTCTCAAGGAAAAAAGATATTGCGCATCCTTTTTGGTGCGATGTAGGTGTTGAGGGCCTCTTGCTCGTGGAGTCGGCGGGTAAGCTCTAGAACCTTCTTCTCACTGGCGCAGAAGCTAGCTTCAAAAGTATTCCGTTCCTCCTTGAGCTGAATCCAACTTTTCTGCATTTCCTCCCACGATGTAGGCATGTCTGGATGTAGGATGGTGTAGGGAACCTCTCCTTCATTGACGGGCTCTTTAATCACAGGGAGTACATGAGGATAAGGCATCATTAGACTTTGGGCTCGGGCTCGTACCCACTTAAGATAAGGCTCAAGAGGGATGGAGTTCTTGTGTCCCAGAGTCTTGCTATCAACCTTGTTGGGCCTCCCCCAAGCTCTGATGAATCTTTGGCGAAGTCCTTGTGCATCGTTGTCGAAGTCAAAAACTAGGTCAGGAATCAACATATCATGAGGGCCATCCCTCCGTGCATATCCAAATTGCCTTAAAGCTAGGCAAGGGTTGTAGGTGATACCTCCTCTAATTCCAAGTAAAGGAACATTAGGAAACTCTCCACAACGATCGACGATGATGACATTTTCTATGGACCGAGAACACCAATGTACATCAGAGTGAGTAAGAGTCATCAACCGTTGGGACCACCTTGAGCCTTGGTCATTCTTCAAGACAGATTGTGGAAGGTGCGAAATAAACCACCTTGCAAGGAGAGGAGTACAGTACATGAGAACACCCCTCTTTCTCATTGTTCGTGTGTAAAATGAGTGAAGAATGTCCCCAAGCAATGTTGGTATTGGATTTCTGGACAAGAAGATTTTGACGGCGTTGACATCTACCAATTGGTCAGGATTTGGGAACAAGACCAACCCATAGATAAGGAGTGCCACAATCTCTTCAAAGGCTTGTAGGTCCAATGAGTTCCAACATTCTTGTGCCTTCTCAAACAAGAATTTTGCTAAGAATCCTTTGACGCTGCTTCTGGTTTCCCAATGCCCCTTGATGTCGGATGGTTGTAGATGTAATGCTCGAGCAACATCTTCTGGCTTTGGTTCCTTTTCCGTACCGTTGAAGGGTAGTTGATTAAGGATAGGAATTCTCAGGAGTTGAGAAAAATCCTCCAAAGTGGGCACCAACTGATAATCAGGGAAAGTAAAACAGTGGTGAAGAGGGTCAAAGAACTGGAATAGCACTTTCATCATGTCTTCTTCAATGTTGGTGTTGACTAAGCTGAGCAGTCTACCATGTCTTTTACTGAAGGATGAATTTTCCGGAATTCTTGAGGTGAGCTCCTTGAGTTGAGGAGAGATTCTCACAAGGTTGACTTGAATGGTATTTCTGCGAGGAATTTCCATGACCTACAAAACAGGAACAAAGATGAAGATCCAAACCCTTGAAATGGTTAGTGAATGCATATGATGTTTTATGATGTTTATGATGTATGCACAAAACATATGTACAAGAAAATCACACCAAACCCTAGTTTCAGGCTTGCATGGGGTTTCATAGGTGAGTACCCTCTTGAGTGTAGTTGGCTTAAAAACCTGTCCTATGAATAGTAACCGGGTTCTAAGGAGCTCAATATCATTGGATTGTTTTCATTGTTTATTGTTTTGGTTTAGCCACTTAACTAGCGACCAAAATATTCCAAGAAAACAACCCTCAATGAGTGTAGTATCGAGTATCTACCAACTTCGGACTGCACCAAAGCCGGTCATCTCACTACCCCTAATAAAAGGCCAAGATGGTCAAGTAAGGTTCTAGGTCATTAGTGCTTAGTGACATCACTCAGCGGCCCCGTACTCTCCTTGATTGAACTCAAGGGTTACCGGTACTCACAAATATGTCGCACTAATATAGCTATTGCTTCGACCGTGTCGGTATACCCTGCACAGTTTCCACAACATATTACTATCTATGAATGTTTCCCAAAATCCGGGTGTAGGATTGCAAACCCAAACAATAGAGCCAAGATATAAAGCAAGCAAATCAAACAATTAGTCATGCAAGAGGGTGATCTAAGCCCTAAGGTTACTCCACTTTTAAGTTTTCCCCAGCAGAGTCGCCAGTTCTGTGATACGGTGGAAGAACTGACTAGAGGTTTTGCATTTGTTTTCGCAAATGTTTCGGTTGAGCAAAAGTCGCCACCGACTTTTTATTTTATCCTAAGGAAAGGTTTAAAAAAGCACAGCAAAAACCTTTGAGATTTTTCTTGGGTTCGGGGAGTAGATTATAGAAAGGGAAGGTATTAGCACCCTCTCTATCCATGGTTATCCATGGGCTCTTAGGTACTTGCTTAGATCAACTTGCCTTGGTTTTTAATTGTTTGAAATGGTGCTTGGTGTGTGGTTTTGAAAAATGTTTTGAAAAGATGCCTTGTATAGGCTACCCTTGTAACAATTCTTTACTCGAATGTTTTACAAAAGGTGTTTTGTCTTTTGAAAAGATGTTTCAAGGTTTTTTGAAAGCTTGTTTTGAAAGTGTTTGTGAAGTGTGGTTTGAAAATAGGCAAGTGTTTTCTTTTACAAATTGACAAGTACCTAAGAGTTATCTACCCTAAAGTTCTCAAAGATTTTTGTTATGTTTTAAACCTTTTGACAATTTTGTTCCACCATTGCATTTGGTGGACAATCTTGTATTAGGAGGTGAAAGGGACGGGCGCGGGTCATCGTTTAGACCATAATTGCAATAGTGCTAAGTGTCTTTGGGCAATTTCTCTTTGAAAGGGACTTGATCATTTTAGGCAACTTTTCGAAAGCGTCATCGAGGGACTATGATCATTTGATTGTTTGTTTTACCCAAAGAAACCTAACATGCAACATGGCCCATTTATTTGAAGGCAACAAAGTGGAATACCCTAGGGGTGCAAGTGTGATATGTGTTGTTCATATTTCATGCTTTGATTATCTTGAAATTAGGTCAAACTATTTTGTTCTTTTTATTTGCATACAAACCCTAATTCTAGCATGGTATATTTAGAAAGCGTTTAAAGTGCGAAAAGTAAAATTCCTACACTATTACAACACAATATGGGAAGGGGGTACAAATGTTCAAATGGGGGATTATTTAGACAAGAAATTAAACCTAGCTATTACATCATTTTTTGGAATATTTACAAGATAATTAAAGGCATAAATTAAATGGAAAATACAATAAAGATGCAAAAATGCAAAAAAAGGTATTATTTTTGGAGTTTTTGTCTTTCAAGGGTAAAACCCTAATTTTTATCAAGTAATATATATTATTTAATTTATACAAGTATTTGTTTATTATGTACAAAAATAAAATAAAATGAAGTATATTTATAAAAAGTATTTTTTTTATGTCAAATATTAATAAAATAAAAAATATAGGCATTTTTGTATTTTAACCTAAATATACTAATAAATATATATATATATATATATATATATATATATATATATATATATATATATATATATATATATATATATATATATATATATATATATATATATATATATATATATATATATATATATATATATATATATATATATATATATATATATATATATATATATATATATATATATATATATATATATATATATATATATATATATATATATATATATATATATGTGTGTGTATGTATTAATTTCTAAATATGTATTATATATAAAAAATAATAATATTTAATATTTATTAAAAAAAAAGTATATTTTGCATAAAATATTTTCAAAAAGGAAAATGAAATAAAAATCAGAAATGAAATATATTTACATTATTTTTTCTAGTTTTTTTCTAAATAATAATATATATATATTTATGTACAAATGTCTATATAAACAAATAAATACCTAAAAAATACCAAAATGGTGTAAAAATAATTTTTCATGTTTTTAATATTATTAGCAAAAATAAATAAGTCAAAATAAAAAAAGAAAAGTCAATAAATCAAGCAAATAAATGAAATGGGCTCAGGGGGTGCAAAACCAAAAATATGGTGTGAAGAGAAATAACACAAAAGCCCAGCCCATGAACCTTCTTCTTCAACCTTCAGACAAAAAACATGTCAAAACGCGCGCCTGTACTTCACATTCAAACACCTGGATTCTTTGATCTTTTGCACAAACTTCCAACATAAGAAATGTTAAGCATTGAACCACGATTCTAAATATATAAAAAACTCATCCTAACTCTCAGAAATGAGAGAGAATTTTGACATTCCCAAATCCTGACCTAAGTGTTCTGCCATGTTCAGACTCAAAATTCTTGCAGCACACATAATATAAATGAAATCTAATTACATGGACATGTTCAGGGCTATGAATGTGACATATTCTCTTCACAAACCTAAAGCTAACAATGCCTAATAAAAGAGATACGAGTTCATGAACTTACCTGTTCAGTTGAAGTTCTATCTGGCAATGGAGAAGCTTTCAGTGCAAGGTGATGATTGGTATAGCTTCCTTGATGTCCAGGGATGCTATTCCAAGCTTTAATTTGTCTTGAAACCTTTTGAATCGTGCTATAGCACTTCACCTGTAAATCAGAAAAGTGAAAATGGCCAAAAGGATTAGAGGAGTTACAGGTTGCTTCTAATGCTTTGGGTAGTTTGGATTGATGGTAGGGAAGGTGTCTGAAGTGGTTTGGGCAAGAATGCTTGAAAGGATTGAGAGTTGGAACTCAATCTGCAGAGGTTGCTCTGTTTTTGCAGTTTGAGAGTGATTTTGGCAATGGGGAGGTATTGGTGGTCTTAGGGTCGTGCTTCAGCTTGGTTAGGATGATTAGTATGTGTATACAATATTTGCTTAAGTGTTCTAATGCTCGGATCAAAGTTGTGTTATGATATGCCACTTTTCTTCACACTTAAGCAAGCAAAGCCAAGTTGATGTTCTAGGCAAGTAGAGGACCCCTAATCATGCTGCAAAGCTCCTCCTTGATCAGTGTGTTATGCTCATAATCTTGTGCCAATTAGATTTCATCTGTACTTGTTGGATTTTCAATTGGACATAAAGCTTAACTTTTCAAAAATGGCTATTTTACTTTTTCTATTTATGGACTAATCCAACATGTAATGCTTAAACTCAAGAAACAAGGCCTTAGCACAATGAACATGCATTAAATTATTGAGTGTTGGATGGTTTAAGGACCTGTAATGTAGCACAAACCAAGCTGACTTGAAAATGGCATAAGTTATGAACATGTACATGACCAATTCAAGAGTGAGTTTTTGCCATATTGTGAAATTCGATTCTCTCAAGTTATGAGGTTGTTTGATGAGTTCTTGGACATTTTGGAAAGCTTGGAATGTGTACTACAATCCATCTTTGAAATGAAAATTGAAATTCCAAGTGGAAGTGTATGGAAAATGGCCTTGAAGTTAGGTAGAAAACCTTGCCAAAATAGGTTAAAATTTCACTAAGTTAAGAATGGTTTAGTACCCTTATTCCAAAAATTGTAACATGAGATACAAGCCTCATTTGGGAAAACTTTGTGAATCAAAGTTGTAGATTATGCAACAAGCTACAACTTTCATGTTTTGACTTTTTTTTGAATCCAAATGAATCTTGGTGAGAAAGTGGGGCAAAGTTGGGAAAAAATTAGGGTTTTTCATAACTTAGAAAAATTCTAAGTTATGAAAAATTCTCATTTCTAACCCTAATTTGCATTTTTTGATTTCTTGGTGAACAAGTTTCATGATTTGGCATGTTTTGATGAAAAAGGAATCTTGACTCTTGATTTTGACCAAAAAGTCAAAGTTTGACTTTTCAGTATACAGTCAAAATTGATCAATTGACTGGGAAATTCAACTGTCAATCTTGTGCATTTGGGATCTTTTGAACTTGTTGAGCATGTAAAGATAATTCCATGGGGTCCTTGAGTCCATATGTGAGCTTGGTTTGCCATTGGCTAGGTCAAACAGTCAAAAATTGCCTTTGTGCAGTCAAAACCCTAAAAATGACCATTTTGCCCTTTTGGTGATCTGATCAAATTTCTTATGGAATTGTGATCCAAATTTGATCAAATGGTCCATGTGAGTTCATAATGTTGATGTGGGTCAATTTTCATGAGGTTTGACTGTCAATTGGCCACAGTTGACTTTTTTTCCAATATAGCTGATTTCTAGGCCAACTGTCCAATTGACTGGGCAAAACTTGGAATCAAGACTTGAAACTTGATGTGGACAAACTTGGAAGTCCAATATGAAGCAAGAAAGTCATCTTAGGAATTTTAGGTCAAAACATCTTTGTGCAAACATAAACCCTAATTTGGGTCAACAGTGCAAGGAGAAGTCTTGAGCAGATGAAACCCTAACTGGATCTTGATCTTTAAAGGTTTTGTGGTGAGAAATCAATGAGAAATGGGAGGGAAAATTTTGGGGCACAACAATATGCATGCTCACTAACCATTTAAAGGATTTAGAAATTTATCTTTGTTTTTGTTTTGTAGGAAATGAATCCTCTCCGAAGAAATACCATCCGAATCAGATTTGTAAAAGCGCATCCTCAACTTCAAGAGCTAACCTCAAGAGTGCCTGGGGATTCTCCTTTTACCAAGAAGTATGGTCGACTCCTCAGTTTGGATACATCCAACTTCCAAGAAGAGATGATGTGTGTACTATTCCAATTCTTTGATCCCGTACATCATTGTATCACTTTTCCAGACTATCAGTTGGTACCTACATTGGAAGAGTTATCTCTACTCTTAGGGGTGCCCGTGCTTAATCAGATACCGTTCACCAGTCTAGAAGGGATTCCAAAACCTGAAGTCATCGCCGAAGCTTTACATATGAAGAGGGCCGACGTCACCGCCAATTGGGAGACAAGAAGTGGGGTTAAAGGATTTTTAGTTAAGTTTCTGTTGGAAAAAGCTCGTTCATTCTGGGATGACATGGATTTCCAAGCTTTTGAAGACGTGCTAGCTCTCCTCATTTGTGGTTTGGTTCTGTTTCCTAATTCGGACCAGTTCATAGACATTAATGCCATCAAAGCCGTTCTCTCTCGCAATCCTATACCCACCTTGCTAGGAGACATCTTGCATTGCCTTCATACCCGTACCATGAAGAAAAGAGGTACCCTTTTATGTTTATACCCCTACTCGCTAAGTGGTTCACTTCACACCTGCCTCAGTCAGCAATGAAGAACGAGCAAAGATTGACTTGGTCTCAAAGGATGATGTCTCTCACTTACTTTAATATCCGTTGGTGCTCAAGATCTTTGGAAGATATCTCTATCATTGACCGCTGTGGAGAGTTCCCTAATGTACCTCTGCTAGGTATTAAGGGAGGTATCACCTACAACCTGTGTTTAGCTCTTCGGCAATTTGGGTATGCCCGAAGGGACGGCCCTCATGAGATGCTCATCCGGGGTCTGGTGTTTGACTACGACAAAGAAGACCAAGGTTACCGCCAGAGGGTTACACGTGCTTGGTGAATGGTGAACAAAGTGGACAGTAGGACTTTGGGACATAAAATTGGTATCCCTCTCGAGCCTTACCTTAAGTGGGTACGAGCTCGTTCCCAGAGCCTCTTAATGCCTTACCCTTCCATCCTTCCTGTCATCTTTGAGCCCGTTATTGAAGGAGACGTCTCGTACAATGTTCTTCATCTGGACATGCCTACCTCTCTCGAAGACCTGCAGAAAGCCTGGATTCACTTGAAGGAAGAGCGAGACACCTTTGAAATCCAATACTACGCCAGTGAGAAGAAAGTTCTAAAGCTCACCAAACTGCTTCATGAAGAGAAGAATCTGAATACCTACATTGCTCCAAAAAGGATGCGTTCGGTCTTTTTGTCTTGATAATTTTGCTGTATTTTAGTTTCTTTCTTTGTAAGCCCAAGGAGGCCTGATGTATTCAAACTTGGTTTTATTTAATATGACGTGTGTTTCTTTTTTTGTTTAAAACAAATTTGAATTTCCGAATCCTTGAAAGCATTGCATGAATACATATCATTCATCATATGCATAAGCAGGTCTTCACACCAAGTTTCCTCATCTCTCTGCTGTTTATTTCAGCAAGATGGATCTAGAACAAACGGTCAAAGACTTACAAGCTCATAATTCACAATTTCAACAGCTACTCTTGACCTTAGCCAAGGGGCAAGAGGAGCTCAAGACTCTGCTAGAGAAGGAGAAAGAGAAAAAGAAGAAGAAGCAAGCCGGTGTGGTTATCATGGGCAGAAAGTTCGAAGGACAAGCCAGATGGACTTTGGAGTTCCCATCAACATCTGAAGAAGGGGAAGGAAAAAGGAAAGGGAATGGCAGTGCCATCTGATTCTGAAGAAGAAGAAGAGGAAGAGGACTACTCCGAACAACAGTACCCTCTGGCCGATGACAAATACAAAAATTTGGAAGAGCGTCTAGATGCTATGGAGATACAGAGAGTACCTGGGCTAGACTTTGAGGAAATGGGGCCGGTATCTGGAATTGAAATCCCGCCTAAGTTTAAAGTGCCACTGTTTTCCAAGTACGATGGGGTGTCTTGTCCCAAGATGCACCTACGATCTTATTTCATGAAAATTCAACCGCATTCTGCTGACAAAGACTTGTGGGTTCACTTTTTCCAGGACAGTTTGTCAGGAACACAGCTTGATTGGTTCTACCAGTTGGAGAGGTCTGATGTGCACAATTGGGAAGATTTGGCAGCCGCCTTCTATAAACAGTATCAATACAACACTGACTTGGCACCAACCCGTACTCAACTCTAGAGTATGGCCATGGTGTCCAATGAGGGCTTCAAAGACTATGCTCAAAAGTGGAGGGATTTGGCCTGAAGGGTGCAACTACCTTTATCTGAGAGAGAGCTAGTTGACATGTTCCTGGGAAATCTATCAGGTCCTTTCTTTAATCACCTTGTTGTACCCCAAAATTTGCCCTCCCATATTCCTCAAGATTTATCAAGAATCATCTTCAAATGGTCCAAGATGGCTCAAAGGGTTGCACAGTCAGACCACCTCCTAAGGCAGTCAAAATTAGGGTTTTGGTTCTTTCAAGGAATTTAGGATTTTTAATGGCTCAATCAAGTCTCATGTGCCTATATACATCCTCAAGCACCAATATGCCAAGTCTCAAGTCTCACAATGCCAGTTTGCACAGTCAAAAGCTTCATTTGCTTCACAATCAACTACAGGGGTAAAATGGTCATTTTGCAGTCAAAAGTCAGAATTTTTGGTCAACATCTTATTTTGAGTTCACAATAATCATTTGATCAAGTCTTGATCATGATTCCACAAGCATGGCTCAAAAATCATCAAGATGCAAGAAGTTACTATTTTTGGACAATAGAAAAGTCAATTGTATCTTGACCAGGGCATAACTTTTTCATGGTTCATCAGAAAAATCCCATCCAATTCTCATTTTGAAGGGGATGACATTTCCTACAATTAATCTTCACATTCCAAGTCCAAGAAATTCTCTCACAAAAAGTTATCAATTTCTACATTATAGGTCAAATTCAAAAGTCAACAAAAATGCATTTTAAGTCAAAGACCATAACTTGAGATTGGTAAATCCAAATGACATGGGACCAAAGGCATTGGTTAGAGGACTTCAAGACCTTTCCAAAATGTCCAAGAACATGTTCATATGATCAAAATTGAGCAAGATATGCATTGGAGAAGTTGGGAAATTTTTGTGAATTTGCAAAAGTCAACTTTGCTCAAAACACCTTGTTTTTGCTAATGGGCCTCAAATTTCCTCTTGAAACTTTATCCATGACCTATGCACGACCCATTAAGCTTAATTGAATTTATTTCCTTATTTTTTTTAATTAATTGGATTTTTAATCAATTTTAATTCATTTAATTAATTTAAATTGTAGGAAAATACAAAGATTTGATTTTTCAATCTTTTGTGAAGCAAACATGGTCAAGATATGCTGGCAATTTCGTTGCAAATCAAAGGGACAAAAATCTCCAAGTTTGGCAACTTTCTTCAATCAAAAAGATTCAAAAAGATGTGATTTCTAATCAAATATTGAATCATCATTCCAATGGATTTCTTTGCAAGATTCTGACCTAAATTCATTCTACTATATATACATAAGCTAACCCTAATCATGCATACGTGAAAGCTGCTGCAAAAAAGCCATAACCAATTCAAAAAAATTCAAGAAAACTTGAAAACTGTTTTCTATATTCCAGGCCAATTCAAGGCGTTTTATTGACTCTAACACATTGCAGGAGTCCCCAGAAACGTGTAGGAATCAAAACCAAGCGTTGAAGCTCAAAGAACCATCAAGAACAGAACCACGGTTTGCTTGTTATTTTGAAAATCGAATAGCTTAATTCATGCATCATTAACGTGATTTTTTGTTTGTTTTGCATTGCTTGGATCCATGTGAAGCTATTGGCATAGTTTAATTGGATTATAACACACAGAATCACAAATTGCCATTGACAAATTCTAGGGTTCCTAAGCTTTGGATTTGAGGCTTTATTATCTAGGAAAAATTGGAACCTTTAAGACCCATGGTTAGAATCGTTGAGACCAGACGAATCTAAGGGGACCATCGCGAAACATTTATATAAATTATAGAGCTATTCGCTATTTTTCGTCGTTGCAGGTTGTGGGGGTTAAAAACCCCTGCTATCTAACGTTGCTTTTGCAGGTTCAGCGAGGAAGACGAGGACGTGTAAGCGTGTGGTTGGGTAATTCAAATAGCGCGCGTGATTTTGTTGTTTCCAGCATAATTGTTATTTTTTATATATTATATTCACTTGTCATTATATTAACAAAAGCAGGCAAATGGCGTAGTGGTTGATGTGCTGGCTGGAAATCATTGGGACCTGGGTTCGAATCCCAGGTCCACCCAAAACACTTCTATTATTTTTCTTTACAGGTTCATATGCAGCTTTCCAACAAGATGCCCACCATACGCTCTCACATCCCAGGCGCCAGGTGTCTTCAAGCAGCAATCTAATGGCCATGAGATGATGACCATGGTACTCCCTAGTCAAAGCACGCGTGGATGATCTCAGAAAGTCAAAAGGGCTTGTGTACAAATGGGCCAGAATTGCTAACAAACCTCCTAATGGGCCAGCACATCCCCCTGGTTTATTATTTTTCTTTTATATTTTTCCCTTTAACTATTTTATTTATTATTATTATTATTTAATTAACTCCACAAATTAATTATTTTCATAATAAAATTCAGAAAACTAAAAAATAAAATATTTTTATTATTATTAATTTCACCTTTAATTTATTATTTTTGTAAATAAATGGAATTAATTAATTTAGTTGTTTTAATTAGGTTAACTTTAATTGTTTTCATAACAAATAAAAATAAATTAGAATTAGGGTTTTCTTGACAATTTTAATTTCTTTCCTTTTATTTCATTAAAACATTAAAAAACTTAAAAAATATTTCTTTTCTCTTAATTAACTAATTAGTTTTAGGTTTAATTAAATGCAAAAAGGACCAAAATTCATTCTTTTCTCAAAAAAGGGTCAAAATCCTAAGGACTTTCCCGATTCAATTTCTTTTCGCGCATAATATTTTTGATCATATTTTTGTAATTGCTCCGGGAATGTAATAGCGTAATTAGGACCTTTTATCGCTTTCTTTTAATTTCTCGCATTTACTTTTCAAGGGTTGTTTTTGGCGATGTAAATACCCGACGCCTTATAATAGCGTAGATTTACTTCCCGCAATTTACTTTCCGCATAATTATTAACTGCTATGCATGACAAGACTTACCTGAAAATTAAAATTAAATCGTAGCTCACCATAACTTGTGCAAAGATAATTTAACTGAATCCTAACACACTCGCACATGCCACTCTTAAGGTACGTCTCACTTGGTTACCTCGACGTGGTCATTGAGTATAGGGTGTTTTAGAGGTCGCCCTCTTGTCTAAAGATCCAAGTTGCCTCGAAACGGTTGCCTCGGATAAAAAGGATCTAGGACATTAGGGTTACCGCTAAGGCGTCCTACTATTGCTTTAGTGACCACATGTACCATATAATCGAATTGACCCGAATAACTCCAACGACGGTGCTACCTACTTCTCAATAGTGGGATAGTACTGTCTAAAGGACATTTACACAGCTTAATTTCTTTTGAGTAGGTAGAGGTTCTTAGATACTTTCTCTTTCAAAACAAAAAAAACTTTTTGCACTTACACTTTTCTGACAAATGTTTTCAAACAAATGCTTCATAACACTCTTGAGGACTGATACAAGAGTCAAAACGAAGTTTTCAAACAAACTTTTTCAAAACCCACAAACACAAGAAAAGAAAACTCTTTTGAAAACATAGTGAGCAAGTACCTAAGAGCCTGTGGATAACCACGGATAGAAAGGGTGTTAACACCTTCCCTTTCTATAATCTACCTCCCGAACCGAGAGACATCTCGAAAAGGAATTTTGTTGTGCTTTTGTCCTTTCCTTGTTGGAGAAAATAAAAGACGGTGGCGACTCTTGCTTACCGCGACATTTCGCGAACCAACATTTCAAAACTGTCAGTTCTATTTCCACTGATCATAGAACTGGCGACTCTGTTGGGGACTATTAATAAGTGAGGTATACCTTAGGGTTAGATCATTTTATGTTTTCAATTGTATGCCTTGTTTGCTTTAATATTATGGGCTTGCATCGGAGGTTCATAGATCCTAACCCGGATCTGGGGAATACCCTTTAGGTAGCAATAAACTGTGAGGGACCTGTCCGGCGTAGACCGACACGGGTGAAGCAGTAGCTATGTTGGTGTGATACCTTGGTCTGTACCGATATCCCTTGTGTTGGAACGAGGAGAATATGGGTCTTCTGAGGAGTCATTAAGCACCAATCGACCTTAGAACCTTAAATTGACCCAACTTGGCCATAGAACAGTAGCAGTATGCTACACTCATTGAGGCTAAACTCTCGCGATGGTTTCGGCCGCAAGAAAAGGTTGCGAAGCTGGAGTTATGACCGATTGAGGGTAGCCAGTGATATTGAGATCCTCTAGAACCCGGTTACTATTTTTTAGGACAGGTCTTAACCAACTGAAACTGAAAGAGGGTAGTACCTAAACTTCAGGCTGGCCTAAAATCTAAGGGCTGTCTTGTGTGACTTGTGTGCCTTACCATGTTTTCCTTTTGTGAATACTTGTGGTGTGCTTTATCATAACATCATACCATCATAACATTGCATGTATCCTACATAAAGACTGACCCATTTCAAAGACAAGAGGGTTTCATCTTTGCTCTATTTTGTAGGACATCATGATGCCTATGCGAAGGAATACTATCCGGCTCAACTTTGTTCAACCACCTGATTTGCTTAAATAATTGGTTGATAGGATTCCAAACACTACTTCCTTCATCAAGAGGCATGGTTCTCTTCTCGGTTTATTCACTTAAAAGTGGGACCAACAGCTGATGAGTGTCCTGACCCAGTTTTATGATCCCCTATATCATTGCTTCACCTTTCAAGACTTCCAGCTGGTCCCTACCCTGGAAGAATTCTCTGATTTGCTTGGTATCCCTGTTTTGGAGCAGATTCCATTCACTGGTTGGGAAAAGACTCTTAGGCCTGAGGAGATTACTGCAGCCCTTCCTTTGACCAAATAAGAGGTAGTGGCTAACTGGGAAACTAGAAGCGAAGTTAAGGGCTTTTTGGCTAAGTTTCTGATTAACAAAGCTAATAGTTTCTGGAATGACTTAGACTTCAGGGAATACGAAGACATCCTGGTTCTCTTAATCTATGGTCTGGTATTGTTTCCAAATCCTGATACCTTTGTTAATGTCAACGCCATAAGGATCTTCATCTCTCGGAATCCTGTACCCACTCTCTTGGGTGATATCCTGCAACAACTCTATGCTCGTACTGCCCGAAGAAGGGGAACTTTGTGGTGTTATGCTCCTTTGTTTGTGAGGTGGTTTATTTTGCAGCTCCCTAAGTTCGTGCTGAAGAATAAAGAAGGAAGAGGCTGGGCTCACAGGATAATGTCTCTCACTGATAATGATATTATTTGGACTCTCAGAGGGTTAGATAAGGTGGCTGTTATTGATCGTTGCGGAGAGTATCCTAATGTTCCATTGATCGGGACCCAGGGAGGAATCTCTTATAACCCATGTTTAGCTCTCCGTCAGTTTGGAAGAGCCAGAAGAGCAGGGCCTCATGAGATGTTGGTACCTCACATCAGTTTTGAGTTTCAGGTAGACAATGACGAGCTACGTTGTAGATTCATCCGGGCTTGGGACAGAATTCACAAAGCTGACCCACATGAGTTAGGACCAAAGACGTCTCTACCAATGGAATCCTACTTCAGATGGGTCCGCATCCGTGCTCAGAAGTTAGGTGTGCCATACGAAGCTGTCAGGCCTATTACTCTTGAAGTTCCTGATAAAGACGGGGTTCCTCCAACTGTTCTCCCTCCTCAGATACCCACTGATGTTGACACACTAAAGAGATCTTGGGCGCAACTGCAGGAAGAACGGGATTCTTATCGGGAAAGGTTCAACGAGCAGGAACAAAAAATCCAGAAGCTGACTAAGCAATTGGAGAACGAGCGGATCCTGAATGACTACATCCGTACTGAGAAGAGGAGACCATGGGAGCATTGATGAATCTTGAATATTTCTTTTACAGTTTTTATTTCCTTTTCAGTATTTTCATTCTTGTAACGCCTAAGGGCAATTAGTTGGACAATTGAAATTCCAAAGTTGAATCTAATAAAGTGTGTTTCCTTTTTTGTCTACAAAGTTGAACCCCGATTGTCTTTGAAAACATAAATCATACGCATTCCATGCATCATATGCATAACAGGTACCCTTTTTTACAGATCACTTATCTTCTTCGCTGTTTATTTCAGCAATCATCATGTCTTCTGAACCTACTACTGAACAAGCTATCAAGGCCCTCCAGGCCCAGAATGCCCAGTTCCAAGAGTTGGTCATGAGCCTAGCCCAGGGTCAACAGGAGTTGAAGACTCTGATTCTGAAGAAGAAGAAGAAGAGGACTGTGTTGTTCAACACTGGATGCAGATTCGGGAATGGACTACAAAATGAGGTTGATCTGACTACTTCCTCTGTAGGGAAAGACAGTCCCCAAGAGAGAAGGGTTCCTAGTCCCGTGGTCTCCGACAATGAGACGGATTATAATGATGAACAGTACCCTCCTGCTGAGGACAGGTACAAACAGCTGGAGGATCGCTTAAGTGCTATGGAGATTCAACATGTGCCCGGGTTGGACTTTGGAGACCTAGGCTTGTCCTCTGGGGTGGTGATTCCCCATAAGTTCAAGGCACCTGCCTTTGCCAAGTACGATGGAGCTTCCTGTCCTAAGCTGCACCTCCGGTCGTATGTGAGGAAGATCCAACCGTACACTGCAGACAAGAATTTATGGATCCATTTCTTCCAGGATAGTCTTTCAGGGACTCAGCTCGAATGGTTCTATCAGTTGGATGGAGCCAGTATTCATAACTGGGAGGATTTGGCTACTGCGTTTTATAAACAGTATCAGTATAATTCCGACCTCGCTCCTACGCGTATCCAACTCTAGGGTATGTCACTAAGGACGGGTGAAGGATTTAAGGAGTATGCTCAAAAGTGGAGAGACCTGGCTGGAAGGGTGCAGCCACCTTTGACTGACCGTGAGCTTGTTGACATGTTCTTGGGGACCCTGTCTGGTCCGTTCTTCAACCATCTGATTGGGAATTCTTCTGCTGGGTTTACAGATCTGATTTTAACTGGTGAGAGGATAGAAGCTGGTATCAAGTCTGGGAAGATACAGAAAGGTGCCTCCTCAAGTACTGAAAAGAAGCCCTTCAAGAAAGAATCTAGTGTTGTTTATGGTTCAAGGAGACAGAATAAACCGGAACGCCGACAAGCTGTCAACGCGGTGGTAATTTCAAAGCCCACTGCTGCTCCTCAGCAATACAACCAGCCAAGGGGTGAGAGACCTAGAAGGCAGTACACTCGGCTCAGTATGACTTTGTCGCAGATATTTCCGCAACTACTGTCAACCAATCTGGTAGCTATAAAAGAAGCTCTGAAGGTCGTAAATACAACTTCCCAAAAGTACAATCCCAACGCTCGCTGCGCTTATCACTCTGACAGCCCGGGGAATACTACGGATGATTGTTGGGCTCTGAAGAATAAGGTTCAAGACCTTATTGATGCTAAAGAAATAGAGTTCGAGGCGCCCGAAAGGCCCAATGTTGTGACTGCTCCCATGCCCAAGCATGGAGTGAGTGTTGTGGAATAAGACCTGTATGTAGCCTCTGTGGATGATATTGTTACTCCGCTGTTGACTGTCAAAAGGAACCTGTTGCTAGCCGGTTTATTTCTGGGATGTAGTAAAGGTTGCCATCTATGTTCTGTTTCACCTGCTGGTTGTCCTTTGTTGAAGTCAGACGTCCAAAACCTGATGGATAACAAAGAGATCTTGTTCGAAAAGATTGTTGTTCCTGCTATCCCTACTGAAGAAGTGTCCATTGTCACCATTTTCAATAATTCTCCCAAGGCTCCCCCGAGGAAGCCTGTCAAAATCATGCCTGCTCAGAAGATTTCACCTATAATCATCACTGTTCCAGGGCCTATTCCCTATACATCCGACAAAGCTGTCCCTTGGCACTATGGGGCAGATGTTTATGTGCTTGGAGTTAAACAAGAGTTTGATACTAGTACCGGCGTCAGTAACATCACCATGCCTGCTAAAGTCACTCGCAGTGGTAGACTTTTCTCGCCAGATATTGCGCCACCAGCCATCCAGAGACCTATTGCCATCACACCTGCAAGTGTGCCTATTTCTCCTTCTGAACAAGTTCCTATTTCTACCCCTGCTGCCGAGTCATCTACGCTCGGGGCAAAGGGATTGTTGCTGATATGCCTGCCCAGACGGAGGCACCAAAGACAACCACTGTTGAAGCTTCCAAGCAAGAGATGGAAGAGATTCTTAAGATTATCAAGAAGAGTGATTTCAACGTAGTTGAGCAGCTGGGGCATACCCCATCTAAAATTTGTATGCTATCACTGTTGTTGTGTTCAGAGGCCCATGCTAAGGCCCTGATTGCCTTCCTGAAGACGGCCCACGTGCCACAAGAGACATCAGCTGATCAATTTACCGATTGTGTGGCCAACTTAACTGCTGATAATGGTTTGAGTTTCTCCGACACTGATCTGACGACTAAAGGGAAGAACCATAACGATGCCCTGCATGTCTCCATTGAATGCAGGGGCACTACTCTTGCCCATGTATTGGTTGACACTGGTTCCTCATTGAACGTCTTGCCCAAGAAAGCTCTAGACAGGCTGGATTGTAAGGGTCTGGAGCTAAAGCCAAGTAACATTGTTGTCCGGGCCTTTGACGGGTCTAAAAGAATGGTGCACAGTGAAATGGATATTCCAATCAGAGTGGGTTCTCAAGTCTTTGATTCAACATTCTATGTGATGGACATCCGACCGTCCTATTCTTGTTTGTTGGATCGTCCATGGATCCATAAAGCTGGAGCTGTGACCTCTACACTACATCAGAAGCTGAAATACCCGGTCAGAGGGAAGATTGTGACAGTTCAGGGGGAGGACGAATACATGGTCAGCCACCTCAACTCATTCCGGTACATAGAGATGGATGGGGAATTCATTGAGACTCCATTCCAGCACTTTGAAGAGGTTCCTCAGACACTGGCATCAGCAGAAACTGTGATTGAAGATCCTCCTTTGAAGATGGCTTCCTTAAAGGATGCCCGGGCTGTTATTGAGAAGGGTGAGTGCACAAACTGGGGCCGACTGCCTGATTTCACTCTGAAGACTGACAAGTTTGGTTTGGGTTTCACTGCAGAAGCTCAAAGGGCTGTTCATAAGGCAAGGATTGGAAGAGCTTCTGTATTCATCACCAACCCGGGAGTAAATGCTATTGAAGACGATGTGGAGGAATCTGAATTCGACAGCTGGATCTACCCAACAACCAATGGTGGACCAAGCAACTGGACTGCGAAAGACTTCATACCTATTACTTTTGTCACTCAGTAATGAACTCCTTTGTTTTAAATTTGTAACAAACAATAACTTGAAACTTTATGGCCCGGTGTCTTACCCGTGGCGCCGTGGCTTCATTTATGAGGGCTTTTGTGTGTCATTTTCATATATCATTAATAAAAACATTGGACGTTTTTTGCATTTCAAATCTTGCGCTCCTTGTCTTTCTTTATTATATATTGCAAAACAGCTATATTTACACACACTGACATATACAGGTCCCAATCCACTCTAGATCTCACTGGTAACGACTCTGCTACTGCCAGTTATGACTTCGAAAATCCGATCAACTTAGCCGAAGACGAAGGTGAAGATGATTGCGAAGTGCCTGGTGAGCTTGCAAGACTGCTACTCCAGGAAGAGAGGGCCATTCAGCCGCATGAAGAGCCAGTGGAAACGGTAAACTTGGGTACTGAGACAGAAAGAAAAGAAGTCAAGATTGGTGCAAATCTGGAGCTTAGTGTGAAACAACAGTTGATTTAGATGCTGCATGACTACGTGGAAATATTTTCCTGGTCTTACGAAGATATGCCTGGGTTGGATACCGACATTGTGGTTCATCACCTGCCTACCAAGGAAGAATGCCCTCCGGTAAAACAGAAGGTTCGTCGTATGCGTCCAGAGATGTCCGAGAAAATCAAAGCTGAGGTTATGAAGCAATTTGACGCCGGTTTTCTAGCAGTGACTTCTTACCCTCAGTGGGTCGCCAACGTGGTTCCAGTGCCGAAGAAAGATGGTAAGGTCAGAATGTGTGTTGATTACAGGGATTTGAACACGGCGAGCCCCAAGGATGATTTACCTCTGCCTCATATCGACGTTCTGGTTGACAACACTGCTCAGCATAAGGTATTCTCCTTCATGGACGGCTTCTCCGGTTATAATCAAATCAAGATGGCTCCCGAAGATATGGAGAAGACCACCTTTGTTACTCAGTGGGGCACCTTTTGTTACAAGGTCATGCCTTTTGGGTTGAAAAATGCTGGGGCAACCTACCAACGTGCCATGGTTGCTTTGTTTCATGACATGATCCATCATGAGATTGAAGTATATGTCGACGATATGATTGCAAGGTCCCAAACTGAGGAGGAACACCTTGACCATCTGCAGAAGCTGTTTGATCGGTTGAAGTTGTACAAGCTGAGGTTAAACCCGAACAAGTGCACCTTCGGGGTAAGATCTGGAAAATTGCTAGGTTTCTTCGTAAGCGACAAAGGTATTCAAGTGGACCCTGCCAAAGTGAAAGTGTTGCACCCCAAAATTTTCCCTCCCATATTCTCCAAGAAATTGCCAAGTCAAGCTACAAAATTCCCCAAGGGTTGCACAGTGCAAAGGTCTCCTATACAGCCAAAACTAGGGTTTGTGTCCTGATCAAGAAAAGGAAGTTTTCAAAGGCCCAATCAAGTCTCATATGCCTACAAATATGGTCAAGTATCCTCATATCAAGTTTCAAGGCATTCAGCTCAAAATTGCACAGTCAAAACCCTAAATTGCACTACAGTCAACTGTAGGGGCAAAATGGTCATTTGACAGTCAAAAGTTCAAATTTTTGGTCAACATATCATTTTGAAGCCACAAACATCATTTGATCAATGCTTGATCATGATTCTCAAAATTTGGCTCAGAAAATCATCAAGATGCAAAAGTTTCCTTATTTGGACAGCTGAAAAAGTCAACTGAAATTGACCAGGGCATAACTTTCACATGGATTATCAGAAAAATTCCATCCAAAGCTCATTTTGAAGAGAAAGACATTTCCTACAACTCATCTTCATACTACAAGTCCAAGAAATGCTCTCACAAAAAGTTATCAATTTCAACATTATAGGTCATTTTTAAAAGTCAACAAAAAGGGACTTTAAGTCAAAGGCCATAACTTGAGATTGGTAAATCAAAATGACATGGGACCAAAGGCATTGGTTAGAGGACTCAAAGACCTTTCCAAAATGTCCAAGAACATGAGAAAAGCCTAAAAATTGAGCAAGTTATGCCTTGTGGAAGTTGGGAAATTTTTGGATATTTTGAAAAGTCAACTTTGATCCAAATGACCTAAAAATGCTAATGGGCCCATTTTTCTTCCATGATTCATCATTCCAAGCATATGCACGACCACTTGGCCCAAAGGGAAGTATTTTCTCATTTTTTTATTTATTTATTTGAATTATTATTTATATTAATTCATTTAAATTATTTAAATACATGAAAAATATCTAACTTGCCTTAACAAATCTTTTTATACATGTTTTGCCATCAAGATTTCGTGCACATGCTAATTAGGAAAGAATTGGATTGATTGGATGCTAATTGGCACAAGAACACTTGAAAAAAGATATGAAAAAGATCCTTAAAATCAAATTTCCAAAAACCATTATTGCATTGGATTTTATTGAGTTTTGTTGACCTAATTTGTTCACTACATATGCTTGATGAGAAACCTAATGCCCAGACAGAGAAAGCTGCGCTCAAAGGCCATAGACATACTTGGAAAAATTCTCTAAAAAATCAAAACTGAAATCATTGTTAGAGATTGATTCAAGGCACAAAAACTATTTCAATAGCTTCCTGAAGCTTCACTGATCATATTCCAATCCAGAACATTCATCAAAAGGCAAGGAATTGGTAACGAGAACCTCAACTGTGTCAAGAAATTTTCAGAATCGTGCATCATGATTTGTGCATACTTTGCAATTTTCATTCATTGATTCATGTTTGTTATGAGTTTCTGAGACTAACCAATGCATTCAATTTGATTTTTACACTGTATATAAGATTTCACCATGGTCGATCTTTAGGGTTTTCAGAGTTTCAGATTGGGGCTTTTCACCCAAGGCAAAATTATAACTCCAGACCAAGACCATTCTACTCAGCGCATGGAGACGAACAGGAAACACACATCGCGCTCAATTTATGAGTGCCTAAAACCTATTCGCTATTTTTTCAAAACGTCCATAAAGCAGCGCGTCTAAAACCGTTGCTCAATGTTTTATATTTCAGGGAAGGTGGAGAAGATGATTTCATGTCACACGCTGATTGGCTTATTCAAAATCTCGCGCGCGTTTCCAAGGCCACTAACCTTTTCTTTTATATTATTGGTTTGATATTATATATTAAATGTAATTCAAGCGCTTCAGTGGCAGGTGTATCCCTTTGCAAAGTCCAAGACCTGGGTTCGAGCCCCAGGTCTGTATAAGTTCCATAATATTTTTCCAATCATCTTCACATGCAGCATAAGCGTTGGAGCTCACCATACATCCTCAAGATCAAACCATACACGCGTCTAACGAATCCAAATCAAAGGCTGGGATTGAAGAGCACCATAAACGTGAGTCAACGTTGATGCACGCAAGCCATGAAAGTCAAAAAAAGGCCTCAGCGCATTGGGCCTGAATTCCTAAAGCGTACCTCACAATTGGGGCCTGAACCCCCCCCCCCTGGTTTGCAATGTTTTTTTAATTTTCTTTATGTTTTATTTTATTTTCAATTATTTGTTTATTTGTTTTGTTGTTTTAATTTAATTAATTATTTTTACAAAAAATATAAAAAATATCCTAAAAAACAGAAAAGGCAACAATATAATAAATATTTTATTTAATATTTTCTTGTAAATATTTGTATATAATTGAATTTAGTTTAAAATAGGTCTTAATATTAATTCTTTTCATAAAAAACCTAAAAGATATAGAAATAGGTTTAATTATTGTCTTTATTTCTTTTAATTTTCCCTTTTATCATAATACTTATTTATTTATTTTTTATAATTAAATTTGCATGTAAATTAACTTAGGTTTAAATTAGGTTAAAATTCAATATTTTTCATAATAAATTTAAAAGCCATTAGAATTAGGGTTTGCATTCAATTTTAATTTTGATTAATTCTCTTTTTCTATTACATCTTAAAAAACACAAAAATACCAAAAACATTCTCTTTTAATTTTTAATTTTTAATTCCTCGTTAATTTTAATATTTTGCAAAAGGGTCCAACGCCCATATTTTTAATTGTTTAATTTCGCATACTTATTTCTTTTTCCATTTAAATAATTATGTATCTCTCCCAAAGCTTTGTGACATTCACTCTTCGCACTTTTTAATTCTTTTATTTGCTTTATTTACTTTCTGTCAAATCGGGTCCGGTTTAATTTTGGCGATGTGGACCCGCGCCTTTGTAATAGTTTAGGAACTTTTAATTTCCGCATCTTTTTAACTGTTAATAATTGCATGCAAGAATGAATGTCTAAATAAAAACAAACGCATAGATCACCTTGACATGAATAAGACAAAATAACTGAACATGACACACAAATCACACACCACCCCTAGGGTACGCCTCACTGTTGCCTTGCCCCTCGAAAGGTGATCGTCGAGTAGAGGATGTTTTAGTAAGTCCTCATGATCCGGGAACCTAGCATGAGGGTAGCTTCTAAGGTGTCTTCCCATTTCTCTGGTGATCACCATGTCCCGAACCTCGAATTGACCCGAACACCTCCAACGGTGGTGCTACCTACCTCTCAATGGTGGGATGGCACTACTTTAAAGGACATTTACACAGACGAATTCCTTAGGGTAGGTAGACGACTCTAGATACTTGCTCTAAATTTCAAACAAAATTCAAAAATACTTTTCACACCGACACCTTTTCAAAAAGCTTTCGAAAGCGATTTTTCAAACACTCTTGAGGACTGATACAAGAGTCGAACTGAAATTTTCAAAGAAACTTTTTTAAACCCACAGTTGAAAAGCAAACAAACCATTTTTGAAAACACAAATGAGCAAGTATCTAAGAGCCCATGGATAACCATGGATAGAAAGGGTGCTAACACCTTCCCTTTCTATAATCTACCTCCCGAACCGAGAGCAATCTCTATAAGGAATTTTTCTGTGCTTTTGTCCTTTCTATTTGGAGAAAATAAAAGACGGTGGCGACTCTTGCTTCCGCGACATTTCGCGAACCAGCGTTAAACAGTCAGTTCCAGATCCACCGATCACAGAAAGCCATACAAGAGATGCCAGTTCCCAAGACAGAGAAAGAAGTCAGAGGCTTTCTAGGACGGCTGAACTACATTTCCCGATTCATCTCGCACCTAACTGCTACTTGTGAACCAATCTTCAAGCTACTGAAGAAAGATCAAGTAGTGTGTTGGAACGATGAATGTCAGGCCACTTTCGAAAGAATCAAAGAGTATCTCCAAGAAGCACCCATTATTATGCCACCGGTTGAAGGGAGACCTCTAATCTTATACTTGACAGTACTGGACAGCTCAATGGGATGTGTGCTGGGGCAGCATGACGAGTCTGGCCGAAAAGAGCACGTTATTTATTACCTTAGCAAAAAGTTTACCGACTGTGAGACCCGATACTCACTGCTCGAGAAAACTTGTTGCGCTTTGGTATGGGCTGCTCGCCGACTGAGACAGTATATGCTGACTCACACTACTCTATTGATTTCAAAAATGGATCCAATCAAGTACATCTTCGAAAAGCCTGCATCGTCCGGAAGAATAGCAAGATGGCAGATGATCTTGACGGAATATGACATCCAGTACACGACTCAAAAAGCAATCAAGGGAAGTGTATTGGCCGACCATTTGGCACATCAGGCAGTGGATGACTACCAGTCTATGAACTTTGAATTTCCAGACGAGAATATCATGGTAGTGACTGATTGTGAAGTACCTGGACCGGATGAAGGACCTGAGGAAGGATCCCGATGGTCTATGCACTTTGACGGAGCCTCAAACGCTTTGGGTAACGGCATTGGCGCTGTGATCATATCTCCAAAAGGCTCTCATACTCCACTTACCGCCCGACTATGTTTCAACTGCACCAACAACATGGCAGAGTATGAAGCATGCATCATGGGTCTTCGAGCTGCAATTGACCTAAGGATCAAGTTTCTGAGTGTCTTCGGAGATTCCGCTCTCGTGATCAGTCAGATCAAAGGCGAGTGGGACACGAAACACCCAAATCTTATTCCTTACAAGGAGTATGTGTTGACATTGATTCCCCATTTCGAGGAGATAACCTTTGAACACTTCCCAAGAGAGGAGAATCAGTTGGCGGACGCGCTAGCTATGATGTCTTCTATGTTCAAAGTTAAATGGGACAACGAGGCTCCCCGGATCATTATTTGGAAATTGGATGAGCCTGCACATTGCTTCGATCTTGAGACCGAAGAGGTAACAGAGAAGCCGTGGTATCATGAAGTAAAAAGGTACTTGGAAGCTCAAGAATACCCCGAGGGTGCATCCGTTAATGACAAGAATTTCCTGAGACGGTTCACGGCAAAGTTCTTCCTCAGCAATGGCATTCTTTACAAACGAAATCATGATTCAACCTTACTGCGTTGTATGGATAAGACTGAAGCAGAAAGGATCATGGCAGAGCTGCATGAAGGTACCTTTGGAACGCACTCCAGTGGACATACCATGGCAAAAAAAATCCTTCGGGCAGGATATTACTGGTCTACAATGGAAGCCGACTGTTACCAACATTCTCGGACATGTCACAAATGCCAGATCTACGCTGATAAGGTGCACATTCCTCCAGTTCCTCTGAACATCTTGACAACACCTTGGCCTTTTGGAATGTGGGGCATTGATATGATCGGCGAGATCAGACCTACGGTATTCAACGGGCATCGCTTCATCCTGGTAGCAATTGATTACTTTACGAAGTGGGTTGAAGCAGCTTCCTTTGCCACCGTAACCAAAAATGTCATGGCACGGTTCATTCGGCATAACCTGATCTGCCGATACGGTGTACCAGAGAGGATCATTACGGACAATGGTACCAATCTTAACAACAAGATGATCACTGAGCTCTGCGAGCAATTCAAGATACAGCACCACAATTCCTCTCCTTACCGGCCGAAGATGAATGGGGCTGTAGAAGCAGCTAATAAGAACATCAAGAAGATCGTGCAGAAGATGACAGTGACTTACAAAGATTGGCACGAGATGTTACCGTTTGCTCTTCATGGGTACCGTACCTCAGCACGGACGTCAACAGGGGCAACCCCCTATTCCTTGGTCTATGGCATGGAGGAAGTCTTGCCTATTGAAGTTCAGATACCCTCTCTCCGGATAATGAAGGATGCAGGTTTGAGCGAAGATGATTGGATCCAGACTCGGCTTGATCAATTAAACCTAATCGACGAAAAGAGGCTCACTGCTATTTGTCATGGTCAGACGTACCAAAAACGGATGATCAAGGCATTTAACAAGAAAGTCAGACGACAAGAGTATCAAGTTGGGGACCTGGTAATCAAGCGCATCATTCTACCTCAAGGTGATCCCAGGGGCAAATGGACCCCTACGTATGAAGGGCCATTTGTGGTTAAGAACATATTCTCAGGAGGTGCGATGATTCTAACCACCATGGACAGTGACGACCTTCCTCACCCCGCCAATGCTGACATAGTAAAAAGATACTACGCATGATTAAAGACGCGCTAGGTCGACTGACCTAGGCAAAAATAAGGGCTTCCCAGCGAACCAAAAGGGTTCGGGCAAAAATAAGGGATGAAATGAAAAAAAATCTGTACACCCGGCAAGTCGAAAACCTGAAAAGGCGGCTTGGGCAAAAATGGGTATCCCGGTGGACTGAAAACCCGAAAGGGCGGTCCAGGAAAAAGTTAGGGATTAAAGCGTAATACTATGTCTCATTGGATCATCCTGCATCCAGACTTTGGTATCAACTATCAGGATCGGACGGCATCGATCAATCAGCTTCATCTCCAACTAAGCAGCCAAGTGATGAGACGCTTGAAGACATAAAGGCGATAGCAGAGTTGGAACCCAGTGGGATTTTTTTCACATAGCTGTTTTGTTTCCTTTTCACAAACTGTATAAACTCTATTTTGTTCGGCAGCGTTCTCTTACTAGGACGTCAGCCTCTTGTATACAAAACGCCTATTTACAGGCAAATTTCAAAATCAATACAAACTCACCTTTCAGAAAAATTGCCAAGTCTTTTTCCTTTATTGGTTTTGTTTTGCAAAGAACGTCCAATGTTCATTTTTGATATATGCATTTGACATTAATTGATAACTCATAAATACTTGCATGCGAAACAAAGGGTTAATTATAGGTGACATCGGAAGCAGGGGCAATAAGAATTGTCTAAGCGATCTAGTTGCTTTGTCCACCATGGTACCAAGGTAAGTTCAGCTAAAGAATACGACCAAGATACCTTCACTCCCCGTAGAGTAAGACAAGATTCAACAATACTCTCCCTAAGCAGAGTTGGTCTCCCGTCAGCCCTAAAAAGGCACAGTATCTCCAGCAAGTCAGCAATACTCTCCCCCAAGCAGAGTTGGTCTACCATTGGTCCTAAAAGGGTTGGGTACCCCCAGAAGATCTCAATATTCCCTAGCAGAGTATACAGATATTCCTCAGCAAGCATCCCCGGCAGTCTTAATATTCCTTGACAGAAACATAAGATTGTTCCCCGGCGGAATACAGACACCCCAGTGGAGCCATTTCCCCAGTGTAGTCCAAAAAGTTTCCCCAGGAGAGTTGAATCATTTCCCCAGTAGATTCTGGAAGCTTGTCCCTTGCAGAGTACAAATATCTCTCCCCAGTCATATTCAAAGGTTATTCCCCACCAGAGTCTAACTGGGTTATCCTCAGCAAATTACAACGGAAATACGTCCTCAGCGAAGTTCTTCCTATCCCCAGCGGAGTCCATCAAATTCCCCAACAGAACTTATCAACGGAATCCTCAGCAGAGTTATCGTTAAATTCTCAGCGAAGTATCTCTTCCCCACAGAGTAATTCCCCGCAGAGTAATCTCTTCACCAAGTTTATTCCCCAACGGAGTCATCCTCTCCTACAGGTTATTCGTGCAAACATCTTCGTTCATCATCCCCAGCGGAAACGAAGGACTCTACTCTTCAACATCAGCCCAGGATTTAACAAACTCCCGGCATTTGTCAAGGATTTATTTTCCCAGACGAAAATACATTCATAAACATTTCACACTTCATATCTCCTATTTACATACATGATAAAGTGCATACGACACGATCTCGTTCTGAGAACATCATGACATCATGCATTTCATACCTCATGACATTGCATACAACTAATGTTTTGCCTTTTCAGGGAAAGGTCAATCAAAAGATGAGTATTATCAGCCTTTTGAAGTTCCAGATTCGATACCTGTATCTAGCCAGGGCATATCTGTGAGCGATTGATTGTAGATCTATACCTGTATCTATCCAGGAAAGTATCTGCATGAAGAGATTGAAGATCAACACCTGTAACAGGCCAGGAAATTATCTTTCATTCTCAGGTCAGAGGTCTACACCTGTATCCAGCCAGGAAAGCTATCTCGACCAACCTTTTGAAGTTCCAGATTCGATACCTGTATCTAGCCAGGGCATATTTGTGAGCGATTGATTGTAGGTCTATACCTGTATCTAGCCAGGAAAGTATCTACATGAAGAGATTGAGGATCAACACCTGTATCTAGCCAGGAAATTATCTTTCATTCTCAGGTCAAAGGTCTACACCTGTATCCAGCCAGGAAAGCTATCTCGACCAACCTTTTGAAGTTCCAGATTCGATACCTGTATCTAGCCAGGGCATATCTGTGAGCGATTGATTGTAGGTCTATACCTGTATCTAGCCAGGAAAGTATCTACATGAAGAGATTGAGGATCAACGCCTGTATCTAGCCAGGAAATTATCTTTCATTCTCAGGTCAGAGGTCTACACCTGTATCCAGCCAGGAAAGCTATCTCGACCAACCTTTTGAAGTTCCAGATTCGATACCTGTATCTAGCCAGGGCATATCTGTGAGCGATTGATTGTAGGTCTATACCTGTATCTAGCCAGGAAAGTATCTATATGAAGAGATTGAGGATCAACACCTGGATCTAGCAAGGAAATTATCTTTCATTCTCTGGTCAGAGGTCTACACCTGTATCCAGCCAGGAAAGCTATCTCGACCAACCTTTTTTAAGTTCTGGATCAACACCTGTATCTAGCCAGGAAATATCTGTGAGCGATTGATTATAGATTAATACCTGAAACCAGACAGGACGACTATCTACTTGACCATCATGAAGCAACTCTACACCGGTCCCTTCTCTTCCAAGATGCAGTTTTACACGGACTCGTCATCAGGCAACCCTACACAGGTTCCTTCTTTCCACCTACCAAGTTACAATTCTACAAACTACAGGTATGCAAGTTCTCGCTAAGGAATCTCTTACGCGATCGACACCCCTGGATGGCATCTTTAAGCCCATCTCCACTCCTATCCATCATCTCTCCAAATGGCATATGTAATCCCATTCCCGACATCACATTGCTGATACTACACCATGCGAGTGCAAATTTCTGAGCACTCTAGTGTTCAATCATCTCCCACCTTCGGATCACGAAAGGCACGCAAGCCAATCTACATCCTCAGGTTTAAGAAGATTGAACAGGGGCAACTGTTGTACCCCAAAATTTGCCCTCCCATATTCCTCAATATTTATCAAGAATCATCTTCAAATGGTCCAAGATGGCTCAAAGGGTTGCACAGTCAGACCACCTCCTAAGCCAATTAAAGTTAGGGTTTTGGTTCTTTCAAGGAATTTGAGATTTTTAATGACTCAATCAAGTCTCATGTGCCTATATACATCCTCAAGCACCAATATGCCAAGTCTCAAGTATCACAATGCCAGTTTGCACAGTCAAAAGCTTCATTTGCTTCACAATCAACTGCAGGGGTAAAATGGTCATTTTGCAGTCAAAAGTCAGAATTTTTGGTCAACATCTTATTTTGAGTTCACAATCATCATTTGATCAAGTCTTGATCATGATTCCACAAGCATGGCTCAAAAATCATCAAGATGCAAGAAGTTACTATTTTTGGACAGTAGAAAAGTCAACTGTATCTTGACCAGGGCATAACTTTTTCATGGTCCATCAAACAAATCCAATCCAATGCTCATTTTGAAGGGGATGACATTTCCTACAATTCATCTTCACACTCCAAGTCCAAGAAATGCTCTCACAAAAAGTTATCAATTTCTACATTATAGGTCAAATTCAAAAGTCAACAAATATGCATTTTTAGTCAAAGACCATAACTTGAGATTGGTAAATCCAAATGACATGGGACCAAAGGCATTGGTTATAGGACTTCAAGACCTTTCCAAAATGTCCAAGAACATGTTCATATGATCAAAATTGAGCAAGATATGCATTGGAGAAGTTGGGAAATTTTTGTGAATTTGCAAAAGTCAACTTTGCTCAAAACACCTTGTTTTTGCTAATGGACCTCAAATTTCCTCTTGAAACTTTATCCATGACCTATGCACGACCCATTAAGCTTAATTGAATTTATTTCCTTATTTTTTATTAATTAATTGGATTTTTAATCAATTTTAATTCATTTAATTAATTTAAATTGTAGGAAAATACAAAGATTTGATTTTTCAATCTTTTGTGAAGCAAACATGGTCAAGATATGTTGGCAATTTCGTGTGCAAATCAAAGGGACAAAAATCTCCAAGTTTGGCAACTTTCTTCAATCAAAAAGATTCAAAAAGATGTGATTTCCAATCAAATATTGAATCATCATTCCAATGGATTTGTTTGCAAGATTCTGACCTAAATTCATTCTACTATATATACATAAGCTAACCCTAATCATGCATACGTGAAAGCTGCTGCAAAAAAGCCATAACCAATTCAAAAAAATTCAAGAAAACTTGAAAACTGTTTTCTATATTCTAGGCCAATTCAAGGCGTTTTATTGACTCTAACACATTGGAGGAGTCCCCAGAAACGTGTAGGAATCAAAACCAAGCGTTGAAGCTCAAAGAACCATCAAGAACAGAACCACGGTTTGCTTGTTATTTTGAAAATCTAATATCTTAATTCATGCATCATTAACGTGATTTTTTGTTTGTTTTGCATTGCTTGGATCCATGTGAAGCTATTGGCATAGTTTAATTGGATTATAACGCACAAAATCACAAATTGCCATTGACAAATTCTAGGGTTCCTGAGCTTTGGATTTGGGGCTTTATTATCCAGGAAAAATTGGAACCTTTAAGACCCATGGTTAGAATCGTTGAGACCAGACGAATCTAAGGGGACCATCGCGAAACATTTATATAAACTATAGAGTTATTCGCTATTTTTCGTCGTTGCAGGTTGTGGGGGTTAAAAACCCCCGCTATCTAACGTTGCTTTTGCATGTTCAGCGAGGTAGACGAGGACGTGTAAGCGTGTGGTTGGGTAATTCAAATAGCGCGCGTGATTTTGTTGTTTCTAGCATAATTGTTATTTTTTATATATTATATTCACTTGTCATTATATTAACAAAAGCAGGCAAATGGCGTAGTGGTTGATGTGCTGGCTGGAAATCATTGGGACCTGGGTTCGAATCCCAGGTCCACCCAAAACACTTCTATTATTTTTCTTTACAAGTTCATATGCAGCTTTCCAACAAGATGCCCACCATACGCTCTCACATCCCAGGCGCCAGGTGTCTTCAAGCAGCAATCTAATGGCCATGAGATGATGACCATGGTACTCCCTAGTCAAAGCACGCGTGGATGATCTCAGAAAGTCAAAAGGGCTTGTGTACAAATGGGCCAGAATTGCTAACAAACCTCCTAATGGGCCAGCATATCCCCCTGGTTTATTATTTTTCTTTTATATTTTTCCCTTTAACTATTTTATTTATTATTATTATTATTATTTAATTAACTCACAAATTAATTATTTTCATAATAAAATTCAGAAAACTAAAAAATAAAATATTTTTATTATTATTAATTTCACCTTTAATTTATTATTTTTGTAAATAAATGGAATTAATTAATTTAGTTGTTTTAATTAGGTTAACTTTAATTGTTTTCATAACAAATAAAAATAAATTAGAATTAGGGTTTTCTTGACAATTTTAATTTCTTTCCTTTTATTTCATTAAAACATTAAAAAACTTAAAAAATATTTCTTTTCTCTTAATTAACTAATTAGTTTTAGGTTTAATTAAATGCAAAAAGGACCAAAATTCATTTTTTTCTTAAAAAAGGGTCAAAACCCTAAGGACTTTCCCGATTCAATTTCTTTTCACGCATAATATTTTTGATCATATTTATGTAATTGCTCTGGGAATGTAATAGCGTAATTAGGACCTTTTATTGCTTTCTTTTAATTTCTCGCATTTACTTTTCAAGGGTTGTTTTTGGCGATGTAAATACTCGACGCCTTGTAATAGCGTAGATTTACTTTCTGCAATTTACTTTCCGCACAATTATTAACTGCTATGCATGACAAGACTTACCTGAAAATTAAAATCAAATCGTAGCTCACCATAACTTGTGCAAAGATAATTTAACTGAATCCTGACACACTCGCACATGCCACTCTTAAGGTACGTCTCACTTGGTTGCCTCGACGTGGTCATTGAGTATAGGGTGTTTTAGAGGTCGCCCTCTTGTCTAAAGATCCAAGTTGCCTCGAAACGGTTTCCTCGGATAAAAAGGATCTAGGACATTAGGGTTACCGCTAAGGCGTCCTACTATTGCTTTAGTGACCACATGTCCCATATAATCGAATTGACCCGAATAACTCCAACGACGGTGCTACCTACTTCTCAATAGTGGGATAGTACTGTCTAAAGGACATTTACACAGCTTAATTTCTTTTGAGTAGGTAGAGGTTCTTAGATACTTGCTCTTTCAAAACAAAAACAACTTTTCGCACTTACACTTTTCTGACAAAAGTTTTCAAACAAATGCTTCATAACACTCTTGAGGACTGATACAAGAGTCAAAACGAAGTTTTCAAACAAACTTTTTCAAAACCCACAAACACAAGAAAAGAAAACTCTTTTGAAAACATAGTGAGCAAGTACCTAAGAGCCTGTGGATAACCACGGATAGAAAGGGTGCTAACATTTTCCCTTTCTATAATCTACCTCCCGAACCGAGAGACATCTCGAAAAGGAATTTTGCTGTGCTTTTGTCCTTTCCTTGTTGGAGAAAATAAAAGACGGTGGCGACTCTTGCTTACCGCAACATTTGGCGAACCAACATTTCAAAACAGTCAGTTCTATTTCCACCGATCACACACCTGATTGGAAGTTCATCTGCATGATTCATTGAGTTGATTCTAACTGGTGAGAGGGTGGAAGCCAGCATTAGAAGCGGGAAAATTCAGAAAGATGCGTCTACCTCTGCAACTATAAAAAAGCCCTTCACTGGAAAGAAGGAAGTGTCTGCTGTCTATGCACAGAGGAATCAGGGAAGAACCGAATGACGACCAACAGTGGGGGCCGTTATGATTCAAAAGTCTGCATCAGACCAGCGAAGAAACAACCAGCCGAGAAATGACCAGCCGAGAAATAACCAGCAAAGGGTGGAAAGGCCTGTACGGCAATTCACCAAGATAAATATGACTCCTGCTCAAGTCCTACCACATCTTCTGAAGTTGAATTTGGCCATGCTGAAAGAGGCCCCTAAAAATCCTAACACTGCTTCTCCATATTACCATCCGAACGCCATGTGCGCTTACCATTCGGAGAGCCCAGGGCACGACACTGACAATTATTGGGCCCTGAAGAATAAAATTCAGGATTTGATAGATGCTAAAGAAGTTGATTTCGACGCACCTGAAAAACCCAATGTTATCTCTGCTCCAATGCCAAGGCACGGCCACAATGCCCATGTTGTTGAGGAGGATTTGTTTGTTGCTACTGTAGATGATTTGATAACTCCGCTCCCTATAATCAAGTTAAATTTGTTGAAGGTTGGGGTTTTCCCAGGTTGTGAAGAAGATTGTCACCTTTGTTCATCTTCATTAACCCACTGTCCATTGATGAAGATAGGCATCCAACGCCTAATTGATAACCAAGAAATCCTATTTGAGAAGACTCATGTTTTATCAACTCCTGTTAACGATGTTTCAATAATAACCATATCCGTCAATCCTTACAAGGTCCCTAAAAGACCTGTTAGGATTACATCCGCTCCGAAGGCTACACCTTTGAAGATAATCATGCTCGGGCCAGTCCCGTACTAGTCTGACAAATCAGTACCATGGAACTATGGTAGAGAAATCTACTACCATGGTGTCAAACAGATTGAACAGACTGCCGAGGAGGAGAGTTCTGAAGAAGACAATTCCGACATCAATAAAATTGTCGGAACAAGCAAAGTTACCCATAGTGGAAGAATCTTTTCTCCAGAGATTGCCCCTCCAAAGGCAATTTTTGGACCCTCAGCTGCTCCTAAAGTTATCTCTACACTGGTAAACATATCTGCAAGTACACCAATCATAGAAGAAGTCACAACCCCCGTGGTTATCCCCTCTGCTGCTACTGATGTTCGAGGGAAAGGGATCCAAGAAGAGCCCGCCAGGACGAGGGCTCAGCCATTGATCATCCCTGAAACCTGTCAAAAAGAAATGGAGGAAATTTTGAAAATAATCAAGAAAAGCGATTATGATGTGGTGGAACAGCTGGGGAAAACCCCCTCAAATATCTCCATGTTGGCCCTGTTTCTTTGTTCAGAAGCTCATGTTAAGGCTCTGATAAGATTTTTAAAGACAGCCCACGTGCCACAAGAAACCTCCGCTGATCAGTTCCAGGAATGTGTGGCTAGTTTAATAGCTGAAAATGGTCTAGGATTCTCCGATGCAGATTTAACTTCGAAAGGGAGAAAATATAATGATGCTTTGCATGTCTTGGTGGAATGCAGAGGGACAACCCTAGCACACGTACTGGTAGACATTGGTTCGTCTTTGAACGTCTTGCCGAAGAAAGCCTTGGATAGACTGGATTGTGAAGGCTTAACCCTGAAACCCAACAATATAATAGTCAGAGCCTTTGATGGTTCAAAAGGATGGTCGACAGGGGAGGTGGACATCCCGATTAAGGTAGAAACTGAAACCTTCAACTCCAAATTCTATGTGATGGACATTCGTCTTTCTTATTCTTGCCTGTTGGAAAGACCTTGGATCCACCATGCTGGAGCTTTCACTTCCACTCTGCATCAAATGCTCAAGTACCCTGTCCAGGGGAAATCATAATTGTTCATGGCGAAGAGGAATACATGATCAGTCATCTGAATTCTTTCCGTTATGTAGAATTGGATGGCGAATTCATCGAAACTCCTTTCCAGCATTTTGAAGAGGTAGTTCAGGAGATAGCGGCGACCAAGACAGTGTCCTCTGTACCCACGATTACCAGACCTCCGCCTCGGATGTCATCTCTCAAGGATGCAAAAGTAGTGGTTGAAGAGGGAGGAAGCACAATCTGGGGGCAGCTTCCAGACTTTCCCTACAAATCAGACAAGTTCGGCTTGGGGTTCACCTCAACTGCTCAGAAGGTCGTACGCCGCGCCCGTGCCGGAGGGCCACCTGTGAAGATCAGCCACCAAGGGGTTAATGCACTAGAGGACAGTGAAGATGAGGGAAGCCTGGAAGATTGGATATTTCCTACTGTCAGCAGAGGACTGTGCAACTGGGAAGCAAAAGACTTTATTCCGATTACTTTCATACCGCAGTAATTTATCTCTTCCATTTTTGTTGGACTGTAATGATTCACAAACAGTTTGTACTTTTTCAACCTTGTGTCTTACCCAAGGCACAATGGTCCATTTGTAAGGGTTCTTATATCATTCTCATATGTCATTTCAATGAATCATGGACGTTTTTCATATAAACTTTTGTGTTCATTGTCTTTCTTTTTACATTTTATTTGTTTAAAGGTGGCTATACCCTTAAACACACCCACACTCACAAATGCAGGTACCCTTCCATTCCGGATCCCATGGGTAACGATACTTTTATAGCCTTCAGTGACTCTAAATATCTTATCTACCAAGCCGAATACGAAGGTGAGGAAGATTGTTAGGTGCCCGAGAAATTGGCTAGACTTCTACAACAAGAGGAAAGAGCAATTCAGCTTCATGAAGAGCAGTTGGATACAATCAACTTGGGAACTGAGGATGACAAAAAGGAAATCAAGATAGGTGCCAATCTAGAGCCGAGTGTCAAGGAGCGCCTAATTCAGCTACTGCATGATTATGTTGAGATCTTTGCCTGGTCATATGAAGACATGTCGGGACTTGATACAGACATTGTGGTACATCGTCTACCCACAAGAGAAGACTGTCCACCAGTGAAACAAAAAGTCTGCCGCATGAGACCTGACATGTCAGAGAAGATCAAAGCGGAGGTTATATAGCAGTTCAATGCTGGATTTCTGGCTGTTACTTCATATCCTCAATGGGTTGCTAACATTGTGCCTGTGCCTAAGAAGGACGGCAAAGTGAGAATGTGCGTGGATTATAGAGACTTAAACAGGGCCAGCCCTAAAGATGATTTTCCACTTCCACACATCGACATCCTGGTTGATAATACAGCTCAGCACAAAGTATTTTCTTTCATCGACGGATTCTCAGGCTACAACCAGATCAAAATGGCACTTGAGGACATGGAGAAAACTACCTTTGTCACACAATGGGGTGCGTTCTGCTACAAAGTGATGCCATTCGGACTGAAGAATTCTGGGGAAACCTATCAACGCGCCATGGTAGCTTTGTTTCATGATATGATACATCATGAGATAGAGGTCTACGTAGACGACATGATAGCCCGATCGCAAACTTAGGAAGAACACCTTGATCACTTGCAAAAGTTGTTTGTCACGTTGAAGGAATACAAGCTAAGGCTAAACCCTAACAAGTGCACATTCGGAGTCCGGTCCGGTAAACTCTTGGGTTTCATTGTCAACAACAAAGGCATCGAGGTTGATCCTGCCAAAGTCAAAGCTATACAAGAAATGCCTGCTCCTTGCACTGAGAAGGAGGTCAGAGGTTTCTTGGGACGCCTAAACTACATTACTAGGTTCATTTCTCACTTAACATCTAGCTGTAAGCCAATCTTCAAGCTGTTGAAGAAAGATCAGGTAGTCAGATGGAATGACGAATGCCAGATTGCTTTTGACATAATCAAAGAGTATTTGCTAGAACCTCCTGTCTCGATGACTCCCGTCGAAGGAAGACCGCTAATCATGTATCTGATCGTCCTAGAGAATTTAATGGGGTGCGTACTGGGGCAGCATGACGAGTCTGGCCGAAAAGAGCATGCCATTTATTACCTTAGCAAAAAGTTTACCGACTGTGAAACAAGATATTCACTGCTCGAGAAAACTTGTTGCGCTTTGGTATGGGATGCTCGCTGGCTAAGGCAGTACATGTTGACTCATACCACTTTGTTGATATCTAAAATGGATTCGATCAAATAAATCTTCGAAAAGCCTGCTTTATCTGGAAGGATAGCTAGATGGCAGATGATCCTATCGGAATATGACATACAGTACACTACCCAAAAAGCTATAAAGGGTAGTGTGCTAGCTGATCAACTGGCCCATTAAGCTGTAGAAGATTATCAGTCCATGAAGTTCGACTTCCCTGACGAAGACATCATGACATTGGAAAATGTTGAAGAAATCAGACCATATGACGGACCTGAACAAGGATCCCGATGGACCCTGTACTTTGATGGTGCCTCTAATGCGCTTGGTAACGGTATTGATGTTGTGCTTATATCTCCGAAAGGATGCCATACTCCTTTCACCACCAGACTTTGCCTCAACTGTACGAATAACATGGCAGAGTATGAAGCGTGCATCTTTGGACTCAAGGTTTCCATAAACTTGGGAATCAAATCTTTAGTTGTGTTTGGGGATTCGGCTTTGGTCATCAGTCAGATCAAAGGAGAATGGGATACTAAGCATCCAAACCTCATCCCTTACAAAGAACATGTCTTGACATTGTTACCACATTTCAAGCAGATTACCTTCGAGCACTTCCTGCGAGAAGAAAATCAGCTAGCAGATGCCCTAGCTACAATATCATCCATGTTTAAACTTAATTGGGATAACGAGGCTCCCCAGATCACCATTGAGAGGATGGACGAACCAGCGCACTATCACGAGATTAATACCGAAGAAGTAGTGGACCAGCCTTGGTTTCATGAAGTCAAAAGGTATCTCGGGACTCAAGAATATCCTGAAGGAGCTTCAGTCAATGACAAAAAGTTCTTGAGGAGATTCTCAGCTAAGTTCTTCCTGAGTAATGGCATCCTGTACAAACGCAATCATGATTCTATTCTGCTCCGTTGTGTGGACAAACTTGAAGCTGAAAGGATTATGGCCGAATTGCAAGAAGGTACATTTGGCACTCACTCTAGCGGGCATACGATGGCAAAGAAAATTCTACGGGCAGGCTACTATTGGTCTACCATGGAAGCAGACTGCTATCAACACTTCTGGACTTGTCATAAATGGCAAATCTATGCAGACAAGGTGCACGTGCCTCCTGTTCCTCTAAATGTCTTAACAGCTCCTTGGCCCTTTGTTATGTGGGGAATCGACATGATTGGAGAGATCAAGCTTATAGAATCCAATGGACACCGCTTCATTCTAGTGGCCATTGATTACTTCACAAAGTGGGTTGAAGTAGCTTCCTTCGCATCCGTTACTAAGAATGTTGTTGCCCGCTTCATCAAGAAGAACCTTATCTGTCGGTACGGTATCCCCAAAAGGATCATCACTGATAACGGTACAAACCTTAACAATACTATGATCACCGCCTTATGCGAACAGTTCAAAATTCAACCTCACAATTCGTCTTCCTATCGGCCAAAGATGAATGGTGCAGTCGAAGCTGCAAACAAAAACATCAAAAAGATCATACAAAAAATGACAGTCACCTACAAGGACTGGCATGAGATGCTACTGTTTGCTCTCCACGGGTACCGTACCACGGCTCGCACATCAACTGGGGAAACACCCTATTCTTTGGTATATGGCATGGAGGTTGTTTTACCTATTGAGGTTCAGATCCCCTCTTTGAGAATCATGAAGGATGAAGGTTTGAGTAAAGACGATTGGATCCAAACCCAACTTGATCAGTTGAACTTAATTGACGAGAAGAGACTTACTGCTTTTTGCCATGGTCAGACGTATCAAAAGCGGATGATCAAGGCTTTCAACAAGAAAGTCAGGCGCCAGGTATATCAAGTTGGAGATCTTGTGATCAAGCGCATCATCTTGCCACAAAGTGATCCCAGGGGCAAATGGACTCCTACCTATGAAGGACCATTTTTAATCAAGAACATCTTTTCTGGTGGGGCGATGATCTTAACCACCATGGACGGCGACGATCTGCCGCACCCTGCGAACATAGACATAGTCAAAAGATACTACGCATAAGAGACCCGCTAGGTTGACACACCTAGGCAAAACAAGGGCATCCCAACGAACCAAAAGGTTCGGGGAAAAATTATGGATAAAACAAAAAAATATGTACACCCGGCAAGTTGAAAACCCGAAAGGGCGACTTGGGCAAAAAAGGGTTTCGCGGTGGACTGAAAACCCGAAAGGGCGGTCCAGGAAAAAGTTAGGGAATTAAAGCGTGTGACTATGTCTCGTTGGATCACTTTAAGGACAATCTCTTCACAGACAAACTCTGAGCTTCTGATCAATTCAATCATCTTCGGACGAAGCAACAAACTGACAATATATTCGGAGATACGAAGGCTATAGCAGAATGGGAACCCAATGGGATTATTACACATAGCTATCTTTCTTTGTAAAATTTTCTTATTTATGACACCATCCTCTTACTAGGATGTCTATCTCCTTTGTACAAAATACTTATTCAAAGTAAATACAAAGATATCTCTTTCAAAGTACAGAAAACTATTTTCCTTTTTCTTTACACTTATGCTTTATTTGCAAAAACGTCCAATGATTCACTAATGAACATATGCATTTGAACATAATTACTGTTTACAAATAAATATGATGAAAAAGGGAAATTACTGACAGGTTGAAAGATTATGAAAACGTCTTTAGGCTATTCCATGAGCAATCCCTACAGCATGTCATTAAGATCGCCAGTGGAGCCAAAACTTTGAACTACAGATCCCTAGCATAGCCAAAACTTTGAACTACAGATCCTCAGCGGAGCTGAGACTACTAACTACAGATCCCCAGCAGAGCTGAGACTACCAACTACCAATCTCTTGTGGAGCCGAAACTTTCAATCCTCGGCGGAGATCATCCAGTTTCTCCAGGTTCCCCCAGCAAGTTGTCTTGAAGCCTGAAAATCAGCCAGATAACGGTTAACTTTTTTTTCTCCCCAACCTAGGGTAACTCCCCGGTAGAGTGGCAGACAACCGAAACTCCTAAACTTTTTCCAAATAGGAATAAGCTTTTCCCTACAGAGTTTTTTATTGCACCTCGACAGAACAAAGACTCCCGTCAATAAATCCCCAGTAGAAGTCATTAAAATTCTCTGGATTCCCCAAATAGATTCCTCAAGAAGTATATGGAATTACCCTCACAACGAAATCCTCAGCAGCAGTCAAGGATTTATTTTCCTCAGCGGCAGTCATTTTCCTCAGCAATACAGCAAATCATCTTACATGCGCATACATTACATTCATATATCATAAACATTGATAAAGTACATATATCGCATCATGCATTTCATGCATCGTAACTTTGTGCTTCAACTAACGTTTTACCCTTTACAGGATAAGATTAACAGCTACCGTTTAACAATGTGCAATCATGATACGGTTCATATACGCTCCAGACACGGAAGCCATTCTGATACTTATTCAAATTCCAGATACAGATACAGTACAGATACACTCCAGACACGGAAGTCATTATGTTACTCATTCATACTTAATTTCAAGATACAATACAGATACACTCCAGACACGGAAGTCATTCTGTTACTCATTCAGACGTAACTTCAAGATACAGTACAGATACGCTCCAGACACGGTTGACATTTTGTCACTCAATCAGATTCAGATTTCAAGATACAGTTCAGATACGCTCCAGACACGGAAGCCATTCTGTCATTCATTCAGATTCAGATTTCAAGATACAGTTCAAATACACTCCAGACACGAAAGTTATTCTGTTACTCATTCAGATTTCAATTTCAAGATACAGTCCAGATACGCTCCAGACACGTAAGCCATTATGTCGCTTATTCAGGTTCATCCTACATATACAGTTCAGATACATTCCAAATACGGACACCATTCTGATACTTATTCAGATTCAAGTACATATACAGTTCAGATACGTTCCAAATACGGACACCATTCTGATGCTTATTCTTTCGATTTACAACCAAACATTCTTGGATGGCTTCTACAAACCCATCTCCAACAAAATTCTAACACCTCTCCAAATGGCATCTTTAAGCCCATTCCCTTAGCTATACTTTTGTCTAGTGCAAATTTATGGCCACTCTAGTGTCCAATCATCTTTTACCTTCGAGTCACGAACGACAAAACTCGCCAATCTAACTCTTCAGGTTCAAGAAGATTGAACAGGGGCAGCTTTTGTACCCCAAAATTTTCCCTCCCATTTTTCATAGAAAACACAACCCTAGGGTTTCTCAAATATTCAAGTTGGCTCAGGAATCGATCAGACAGATTCTCAAAAGAAAGTGAATTCTCAGAAATTCAATTGGTTTTCACAGGTCTTCATGATTCCTTAGGTTTACTAAAAAAGACATTGTTTGTTCTCAAGGCATGGTTGTTTGGGACAAGAGACTAAGACTGTCATTTGGGATGACCATGATTTTGATCCAGGTTAACCGGATGATTTGCGTCTTTTAAAATATTTACTTGGTTAGGAAATGGAATATGCACTGCGTGTTTGTTTGGAATGTAGTTACATAGTTGTTGGGATTACTTGGAATGTAAGTTACCAGACTGGAGCATTTTATTTCAAATATCTTGATTGGGAATCTTTAAGAATCAATTAGGATGCGAAGAGAAAATTACAAGTTATTGTCAGTAAAGGATTTCAAGTGATACAAGAATATTTCATAAGATCTTCTCCAATTTCATACATTGTTACAAAACAATTTATTCTTTAAATACTTTAGGTTTTACAACTTATCGTATTTGAAAATGAATTGATACAATTATTGGATACAGTACAAGAATGTTTCTCTCTAAATTACAAAGAAAATCTAAATGGATATATGCCTAAGTTTGACTGAAGTTCCTTTGCTTCCATGCTTGCCACAGAGTTTCTTGCTTCCCTTGTTTTGTCACATCCAATTTTGCTCACATGAAAATAAAAGAAAGAAAATGGGATTAGTACAAGTTAATTGGGCATGAACAAAATTTTCCAAAAAAAAATGATATTCATCATTAAAGTTTGCAAAGTGGAATCAGAATGCCGTTATTCATCATATTTTATTTCCCCTGTTTGCAAATCAGAAGAAGATTATTCTTCTTGGTTCACAAAAAGAAAGAAAGAAATGCAAGCAAGCTGTCCAAACAGAAATGCACAAACTAAAGCAAACAGAATATTACAAATGATACAAGCTGTCCAAAAAAGCAGAATGCAGCAAAACTGTCCAAACAAACAACAAAGTTGTCCAAACAAGTAAAATGCGTAAACATAATGCCCAAACAGCAGCGCAAAATTGGACAAAATGCAAACAGCATCAACAAAAAACGAGGCAGCAGTATAGCAGTAGACAGCATCAACAAAAGGCAGAAGTATGGCAATATAATAAGCTAAGTCAAACAAGCAAAAACTTGTTCAAGAAGCCTAGTTCATCATTTTCCATTTTTTATTGCAAACTTTTTAGAATTGGAAAAAAAGGCAAAAGAGCAATTGACTTTCTTAGTGTCATTGAGAGAGAAGAGAGGAAAGAAGTCACCTAGGTTATTGGGATGCACAACCCTGCTACCTTGACTGTCACAAATTGCATAGAAGTTGCTAGAAAACAAAAACTGCAACAAAAAGGCCATAAGAACAATATGTCAAAATATTCAAAATTTGATGATTTTCCCACCATTTTGAATAGGAATTCAACAGAAGCAACACCAGTATAACAGTAAACAAAACTCTCAAGCAAAAAATATAGAAAAAATTATCAAACTCAAAAACTTGAAACAAGTCTCCAACTTTTAAAAAGTTTCAAACTGTAAAACCATCACAAAACTCACAAACCTGCAACCTGTTAACAAACATACTAAGCCAAATATCAAAAACAGTTGACACAAGCCTTAAAAACCATCAGCAAACTGTCAAGCCTAAAAAAAACATCAGCAAACTGTCAAACCTCAATAACCTTCAAAAACCTGTCAAAGTCTAAAACCTGGAAACGAAGTATCAAGCTAAAAACGCAACAAGTATCTAACACCAAAGGCCAAACCATCACTACCATCAAAACTCTCATCAACCAGACCTATAACAAACTTGTTAACCAACAACAAAAAAACCACAAAAACTGTTCAAACCAGTAACATCCTCAAATACCAAAACATATCCAAAACCAAAACAAAAAAAATCAGTAAGAATCTTAACACTGTAACCTGTCAAATATCCAAACCTCCAAAACTTCAAACTCATCAAACCTGTCAAACATTTCAAACCCAAAAAACCAGAAAAAGTCTCAAACTGCCATCAACCAAATCTGATCTCAAGCCAAAGAATCAGAAACATCATCAATCTCAAAAACTATTACAAAGCCAAAAACATAGTAACATCATCAAAAACCTGTAACAAAACTGTTAACCATCAACACAAACCAGCAACCACCTCAAAACATTCAAAGCCAAACTGTCAAAACCAAAAACACAATAACTGTGAACAACATCCCAACAACCATCAGCTTCCAAACCAAAACTGTAAGTGTTGCACCCCAAAATTTGCCCTCCCATATTCTCCAAGATTTGTCAAGCCAAGTCACAAAATTCCCCAAGGGTTGTGCAGCTCAACAGCTTCCTATACAGTCAAAACTAGGGTTTGTGCTCTGATCAAGAAATTGAAGGTTTCAAAGGCCCAATCAAGTCTCATATGCTCACAAATGTGGTCAAACATCCTCATGACAAGTTTCAAGGCATTCAGCTCAAAATTGCACAGTCAAAACCCTAAATTGCACTACAGTCAACTGTAGGGGCAAAACGGTCATTTGACAGTCAAAAGTTCAAATTTTTGGTCAACACATCATGTTGAAGCCACAAACATCATTTGATCAATGCTTGATCATGATTCTCAAAATTTGGCTCAGAAATCATCAAAGATGCAAAAGTTGCTATATTTGGACAGTTGAAAAAGTCAACTGAAATTGACCAGGGCATAACTTTCACATGGATTATCAGAAAAATTCCATCCAAAGCTCATTTTGAAGAGAAAGACATTTCCTACAACCCATCTTCATATTCCAAGTCCAATAAATGCTCTCACAAAAAGTTATCAATTTCAACATTATAGGTCATTTTCAAAAGTCAACAAAAAGGGACTTTAAGTCAAAGGCCATAACTTGATATTGGTAAATCAAAATGACATGGGACCAAAGGCATTGGTTAAAGGACTCAAAGACCTTTCCAAAATGTCCAAGAAAATGTGAAAAGCTTAAAAATTGAGCAAGTTATGCCTTGTGGAAGTTGGGAAAGTTTTGGGAATTTTGAAAAGTCAACATTGATGCAAATGATCCAAAAATGCTAATGGGCCCATTTTTCTTCCAAGTTTCTTCATGCCAAGCCTATGCACGACCATTAGGCCCAAAGGGAAGTATTTTCTCATTTTTTAATTATTTATTTGAATTTATATTAATATTAATTCATTTAAATTATTTAAATATATAGAAAATATCTAACTTGACCTAATGAATCTTTTTGTACACATTTTAGGCTCAATAATTCGTGCCTAAGCCAATTTGGAAAGATTTGGAGCATTGGGATATGATTTGTGCAAAAACAACATGAAAAAAGATGTGAAAAGATTCTTAACAAAATCAAATATCCAAACAATGAATGCCTTGGATTTTGTCAAGTTTTGTTGACCTAGCATGCTCACTACATATTCAGAATCAAAGACCTAATGGCCTTACACTCTAAGCTGCGCCCCAAGAACACTTTGAAAACTGAAATTTTTTCCATAAAACACAAAACTGTTTTCAAGGTTAGGAGACGATTCAAGCCTCAACTTCCATTCCATTAGATTCCTGGGACAATCCTGATCAAATTCCAATCAATATCAACCACCAAAACGCCCTGAATTGGTATCAAGAACTCAGACTGTACCTCGAAACTTTTGAAAACGCATATCATAAATCATACGTCTTTTTGCATTTTTGTTTATATATTCATGTTCCTGATGAAGTTTACAAACTAACCACTATGTTTAATTGCATTATTTCGCTGTGTATAAGATTCCACCATTGACAGATTCTAGGGTTCCAAGGTTCCAAAATTGGGGCTTTGTGCAAGGCGTAAAATTAGATCCCCAAACTGGTACAGGCAAATTCGTCATGTCAAGACGAAGCGAACTCAAGCCTCGTGATCAATTTATATGCACCACAACCCTATTCGTTATTTTCCCATAGCATGCTTAAAGCAACGCGTTAAAACCGTTGCTATTGTGTTTTATTTTTTCAGATACGCGAGGAAGAAGAAGCCGTGGCAGCCAGTGATACGTGCATTTAAAATTTCGCGCGTTCCCTCCACTACGCGTTGGTTTTGCCTTTTGTTGTTTATGCATTATAATATATTAAATGAAATTCAATGGCTCAGTGGCAGGGACATGTGTTGGTAACATCAAAGACCTGGGTTCAAGTCCCAGGTCTGTACAAATCCCATATTATTTTTCATCAATTAATCCTATGCAGCTTCAGCGCGATGGTTTACCATATTCCATCCAGATCAGACCCTACATACATCCAAGAACACCAGATCTAAAGGCCAAGATTCAGGGAATGCAGTATGCCTTAGTCAACGCACCATATGGAAACTGGCAAAGTCAATGGATCCAATGATTAATGGGCTTGGTTTGCTGAACCTTACCTCCAATTTTGGGACTACACCCCACCCTGGTTTGCCAATTTTATTTATTTTTCTTATATCTTTTTAATTATTATTTTAATTGTTATGTTTATTTTAATTATTGTTTATTTAATTTTTAATCAAAATACAAAAACATCATAAAATCCAAAAATGCCAAAAAATAATATTTATTTATTTTAATTATTTTTATGAATAAATGCATGTAAATAAATTTAGTATAATTAGGTTTTTTTTTTTTTGCAATTTTAATTCTTTTCATAAAAAAATATAAAAAATGTAGAATTTAGGTTTAAGTGTTAATTCTTTTTTTATTTTATTTCCTTTTTTATCATAATATCATTATTTTATTTATTTTCATAAGTTAAATTTTTGCATATAAAATAAATTAGATTTAAATTAGGTTAAAAATTCAATCTTTTTTACAATAAACTTAAAAAACAATAGAATTAGGGTTAGTCAATTTTAATTAATTTTTCTTTTTTCTTTTAAATCTTGAAAAACACAAAAATACCCAAAACATTTAATTTTTCATTTTTTTTTTTTTAATTCCTTATTAAAGTTAATCTTTTTTTGCAAAAAGGGTCCAACGCCCGTGTATATAATTTATTTAATTTCGCGCACTTATTTTATGTTGCTTATTATAATTTTGTATCTCTCCCAAAGCATTGTAATTTAAAATTCTCGCACTTTTATTTATCGCTTTATTTATTTTCCGCTAAATCGGGTCCGGTTTAATTTCGGCGATGTGGACCCGCGCCGTTTGTAATAGTTTAGATTTATTTTTTTTTGCAAACTTTATAACTGTTAAATATGCATGCAAGAATGAATGTCATAATTAAAATCAAGCGTAGAACACAACAAACCTGACAAGACAAAAATAAATGAAAACGACACACGAATCGCACACACCACCCCTAGGGTACGCCTCACTGTTGCCTTTCGAAAGGTGATCGTCGAGTAGAGGACGTCTTAGTAAGTCCTCATGATCCGGGAACCTGGCATGAGGGTAGCTTCTAAGGTGTCTTCCCATTGCTCTGGTGATCACCACGTCCCTAAAACTCGAATTGACCCGAACACCTCCAACGGTGGTGCTACCTACCTCTCAATGGTGGGATGGCACTACTTTAAAGGACATTTACCCAGACGAATTCCTTAGGGTAGGTAGGTTCTCAAGGATACTTGCTCTAATTTCAAACAAATCAAAACATCTTTTCGCCAACACATTTTCAAAAGCTTTCAAAGCAAACTTTTCAAACACTCTGACGTACGAGTCGATCTGAAATTTTTCAAAGAAACTTTTTTAAACCCACATTGAAAAGCAAGCAAACATTTTGAAAACACAATGAGCAAGTATCTAAGAGCCCATGGATAACCATGGATAGAAAGGGTGCTAACACCTTCCCTTTCTATAACCTACCTCCCGAACCGAGAGCAATCTCTTTAAGGAATTTTTCTGTGCTTTTGTCCTTTCCATTTGGAGAAAATAAAAGACGGTGGCGACTCTTGCTTCCGCGACATTTCGCGAACCAGCGTTAAACAGTCAGTTCCAGATCCACCGATCACAGTAAGCAAGCTTGAAACAACCAAAAACACAGTAACTGTGAATAAACTTCCCAACAACCATCGTCAAATCAAAATCATCATCAAAACAACAAGAAAACAGTTACCTATCAAAAGGAACCCAAGCCAGAAAAGCAAGGCCTCCATCCTCATCTCCTCCCTCGCAAGCTCCGGCCACCAAGGAACACGGTCATCATCTCGCCGTCCCCTTTCCATTTTGCAGAAATTACTTCAACAGGTAGGGTTTCCCTCTCTTTCCAAATCTTCCATAATCATGTATTGTCATGCATTCAAAAAAGAGCAAGTTAATTAGCAGAAACATGAACTAGATGAAAATAAAACCATTGAAATCGTTAAGTTTCAAAAGCTAACAGAATCTCAGCCTTTTCCAAGAAAGTCGCTAGAACTCATTTAGGAAGGCGAGATTAAGGGCGTTCCGGCAACTGAGAGCTGGGGGAGAGATCAGATAGACAAATTTCAGACCTTTTAGGCTTAAATCCGAACTTAGGGTTTTCAAAACAAAAACGCGAATCATGGTGAGATAAAGATAGAGAGAGAGCGATTTCGTTCACCAAAATGGAAGGGATGAGTGAATGAAGAAGATAAGCGGCGCCACTATGAACAAAAGGGTTCCAAGAACCCTAATTTGTTTTGTCCCCTAATCAAACCATTAAACAGATTTTAGAACATGGGCCTATTGTGTTTACATTAAGCCCATTCGTTTTGCTAGTTTACCCCCCCCCCCCTCCCCATTTGTCTGTTTTTTTTTGTTACAGCAAATCACAACCATTTTCATTTGGGCCTCATTTTCAAGTCCTTTAAAGCCCATTACGTTTTTGTTTGTTTAATTTGTTTTTCCTTTACATTTTTTTTTATTATTATGCAAATGATAAGAAAACTTAAATATTTTTTTATTAAAATTGATTTAGGTTTTATAATTTAATTTTTTATCATTTTTCTTTTCTTTAATAAATTTGTTTTAGATTTTACACAATAAAATACCAAAAAATATGATAATAATTTAATTGTTTGTTTTCTTTAGATTTTACATAATAAAATACAAAAGATAATGCATACGATTTTAATCAATTATTTCTATTTTATTAGAATAGGTTTTACCTTTCTTTTTTTTTCAAGTAAATATTTAGCACTTCATATTTTGTTAATATTATTTTCGTGAATTGTAATAGCTTTATATAAATCGCACAAAATTCGATTTGGTTGTATTGCTTGTTATTCGTACATTTCTATCTCATTTGATTCATCCCCATTTGTAAAAATTGTATCCCCATTCCCGAACATTTTGTAATAGCGTAGAATTTCAATTCCCACAATTTATTGTTTTCCATATACTGTATAGTAACTAGGCATGTATGGCAAGATTCAAAAATCAATCGCTAGATGACCTAATCCAAGAATAAAATAACTTGAAACCAACACACTTTTTCACACGCGCACCTCTAGGGTAACCTCGCTCGTTACCTCGGAAATACAATCATGTCCCTCGAATATAAGACGCTCTAGCAATAACCCTTCGATAAAAAAGATCGTAGTCCCTCGATGACCCTCGGTGTTGCCTTCGATTAAAATGATCTCGCCCCTTACGAAAATTGCTAAAGCATCTCACAAGTTGCCTTCAATGATTGTAAAATTAACCCGCGCCTGTCCCTTCACATCCAACGATGGGGCTTCTTACCAAATCAATGGTAAGATAGCACCATTAAAAGGAAGAAGAAAAGAACAACTTAAGACCTTTCGAGTAGATAGATTCGCTCTAAGTTACTCGCTTGCTCACGACAAAAACTCTTCACACCTACACTCTCATTTAAAAACATTTTCAAAAAAGACAAAACGTTTTGTATACGTTCTTATAGAGACGAGAACCATTGCAAAACCTCTTTTCAAAACACTTTTCGAAACACGATTCACAAACACATCTTTGAACCACTTTTTGAAACAAAACTTTGTATACGTTCTTATAGAGACGAGAACCATTAAAAAGAGATTTTTCAAAATACTTTCAAAGCCCATACCACAAGCACACAATCAAATGAAAGCAAGTGATCTAAACGAGTAACTAAGAGCCCATGGAAAACCATGGATGAAAAGGGTGCTAATACCTTCCATTTTCATAATCTACCCCCCAAACCCGAGAAATAAATCTCGAAAGGTCTTTCCTGTGCTTTTTTACCTTTCCTTTTGGATAAAAGAAAAGTCGGTGGCGACTCTTGCTAACCGCACAAGTGTGATCGAAATGCAAAACATCAAGTCAGTTCTCCCACCGCATCACATGGAATAAGATCATTTTACCGAAGGCAACATCGAGGGACTATGATCTTTTCATTCGAGGGTCTTTGCTAAAACGTCCCATATTCGAGGGACATGACTATTTTCTGAGGCAACAAGCGAGGTTATCCTAGAGGTGCGCCTGTGTGAATTGTGTTTCAATTGCATGCATTTTTGTCTTTGAGATTAGGGTTTTCTAACGGTTGATTTTATCTTGCCATAAACACCCTAATTACTAATAATCATATGAAAAGCGATAAATTTGCGGAAATTAAAATCATACGCTATTACATCATTAGGGGAGTTGGGGTACAATTTAAAAATGAGGATGAAGTAGATGTCTAATTATTACAACCATATCGAATAGCTGGACAATAATGAAGAAAATCTGTGAAAAATGTAAAGATGGTGTAAAAAGAAAGAAAATTTGCATTTTGAACTATTATGTGTTGACACATGCATCTTTGCATCGACACATAACTTTAATTGTTCCTGTAAAACCAAATTAGCCAAGTATGAGTCGATGCATAATGGGATGTGTTGACTCATTTCCTGCTTGTGTTAATACATTCATGTTTTGTGTCGACTTATGCACCTTTTGTCCTTCTGTTTTGGGGCCTGGGTAGCAGTATGTGTCGACACATAAGGCTTTGTGTCGACTAATACCTTGTTATATCACTAAAATGAGTCGACTCATGTGAGTATGTGTCAACTCATGCTGCAGTTTTTTGCCTTGAACATTGTTTTATTGTCTGTAAAGGTCGGCTTACAACATATGATTGAAAAAATAAACAGCAAGTAAATGGTTAGCTTCAAGGGTAAATGATTACTGCGTTTTATCTTTAAAAATGAATCATTAGTGATGTATGAAAAAATGCAAAGTCAAGAAGACTTACCTTGAGACTGCACTTGGTGTTTTTAGTCTGAATACTTTTCAAGAAGTTGTGAGGGCCTTAGTGAACCTCCAGGAAGATGTTCCAAGTTGTTGAATCACACTAACTCAGTCAAGTTGTACAATACTATTTTTTGTGTTTAGAAGGTGAAGATAATAGTACTACGGAAACGGTTCTTGTGTTTGAACAATCTCTTTGTAAGGTGAAGTATTTGGCTGGTTGGTTTATGGGAGAGTTTGCAAGATGGAATAATAGGTTGGGGTTCTGTTTTGGTGAATGACAACAGAGATGAGTATGAGCAAGGGTCTTTTGTGAATGAGTAGAGTTTACAAAGAATGTTGCTTTTTTTCTCTTCTCCCTTTTCTCTCTAGAAACCAACCCCTTTGTTTATTCTGAAAACATTTTATTTGTAGATGAAAATTGGCTGAGATTTTGGGAGGGAAACAAATAAGTTTTGAACTATTTAGGTATATTGTTTCATTGCTTTTGGTTGCATTCCTTGTGTGCTAATTTTGTGCAAATATGGGACTGAGATAATGCAGGCTTGGACTGGGTTAGTGGTAGCATAATAGGGTTGTTTTGCAGCAGTTTTGGAGTGTTGTGGCAGCTTGGTGCAGGGCTGTTTTATAGCAGTACATCAGACTGTTTTTGACATGGTTTTGGGCTTTCTTGGACAGCAACATTTGTATCATGATACAATTCTGTTATGCGGACAACATAGTGGCAAAGTTTGGACATTGAGTCAAAGGGAAAAATTCAAACAAGACAAAGATTAGGATTTGTAATCTTGCAAAAATGCAACCTTGTAATAACTTGAATTATTTGTGACACCTTGAATTATTTGTAACATCTTAAATTATTTTGAATTATAGTGAAAAGATGTCATGAAGCAATGAAATTAACAAGTATAGAAAATACTTAGAAAAATTTCCAAGCCTTGCAAAGTTGGATTTTTTACTCTCTTGATTTTTTATGACCAAACTCATATTTTGGATGTCTTGATGAAATGTGATTTTTGAGACTCAATTTTGATCAAAAGTCAAAGTTTGAACTTTTCAGCATACAATTGACTTTTTTCCAATACAATTGATTTTAGGCCATCTGATCAACTAACTGAGTGATTTTGTGATCCAAGACTTGAAACTTGACAGGAGCAATCCTGAGGGTCCATAATGATCCATGAAAGTCATTTGAGATATTAGAAATCTAACTGCCTTTGTACAAACTCAAACCCTAATTTTAGGTATCAATGTTGAGGAGATTGTTTGATCTAGTAGATACTTGTACAAACTTGAGTCATTGAAGACCTTTGTAAGAAATATCTTGAGAAGAAGAGAGGGAAAATTTTGGGGTACAACACAGGGTTATTGTGTTTCTCGTAAACATTTGCTGGTTTTATAAGGATATTAATGTGGTTGTTGGTTGATGGTGAGTTGTGTGTATATTTGTTGAGTTATACTGTTAAGTTGATGTTATAATGATTTTGTTCCCGTTGTCGTGATGTTGTTGTTAGTTACCGTAAATGATGAATAACACTCCATAAAATGACGAAGTTGATTATGTTGGCTATATTGATGTCACTATAAGGGTGATACGACGATATGAATAGAGTTGTTGATGATTGACATATATATATATATATATATATATATATATATATATATATATATATATATATATATATATATATATATATATATATATATATATATATATATATATATATATATATATATATATATATATATATATATGGGAATGAAATTGTGTATGTGTTTTGGTGTTGAAGATGTTGTTAAGAGAATAATGTGATGTTGTATATCCAAGTATAAGTGTGTTATGGTTATTACTACTTTAAATGTTGATATGTCAAGATATTATTAAAATGGTTGATAAGTTGGTAACGATTATGTCGCAGAGATGTTGAATGATTAGCATGTGTGATTTGATTTAAATCGTGTTGAGTTATTGTTGTTTCAAGAAGTAGTGGTCGAAGTGTTGCCAGACACGACTTGAGGATCAGAGAATGAGATGCAAAATTCGCGTTAAGAGTGGTAGTATCAGGTATATTTTCGAGGATGAAAATATTCTAAGTGGGAGAGAGTTGTAATGCCCGTTAATTTAATTAATTATTTAATTAAAATATTTTTGGATTATTTGTTGAAGTTGTGAGATGTTGAAAAATGTTGGTATAAGTTGTTAAGATTATTATTAATTAATTAATTAGTTGATTAATAATAATAATAATAATATTGGAATTAATTGTATTAGTTGTTGGGCTTGTTTTGGTGATAGAAGTAGTATTTAAGGGGTGTGAGAAATTAGGCCCAATAGACATAATTCTACTATTATTGAGTTTAGTTATAATAATAGAAAAATAGGTTTTTGTCAAGAGAAGAGGAATAAGGGTTGGAAGAGAGAAAGAGAACATAGAAGTGGCAGAGCAAAGAAGAAAAGAGGCAAAGAGGGATTTGATCGAAGAATTATAGAGCAACCTTGAATCTAATGTAGGGGTGGAGTACTGACTCTATAATTGGGTTTATGATGCATGTTACATGAGAATTGTGTTGTGTGAAATTGTTACTATATATGATGGTTGTATGAATAAATTGTTATTTGGCATCTGTGATAGTTGTGTTAACATTGCAACAATTCGATCGATGAATTGAGTGTTGGAATTTGTTATGTATTGATGTGGTTACAGTTATTATATTGTTGTGAATAGTTGTTGTGTTGGTCTGAGATCGTGGGAATGGAAAGAATCATTGATCGCAAGAAATTTGGAACGAAGTTGCAGAGTTGCAACTGGAATTATGGACATGTGTCGAGCGGCACATGTGTTGATAAAGGGTTCCGAGGGGTACGGTTTGCATATCGAGGGGTGTTGTACCCCAAAATTTGCCCTCCCTTTTTCACAAAGAAATCACAACCCCAGGGTTTTCTCTGATTTTTAAGATTGGCTCGAGAATTGGTCAAACAGACTTTTCTTTATCAGTCAATCCAGAATGAGGGTTTTCTCTGATTTGTTAAGATTGACTCAGGAATCGATCAGACAGATCTTTCTTTGGCAGTAATCCAGGATTAGGGTTTTCGCTCGCATTTCTCAGAAGAAACTGAATCCTCAACAATTCAGTTAACTGTTACATTATTTTAACGCTTGTTCAAGATTACTGGTTGTTTCTCAAAACCTAATTATCTGGGATAAGAGCTGAGACTTTTGTTTGGAACATTAAGGCATTTGTTTGATCAGTGGAGTGAAAGGTTTATGGAATGCTTGTCTGTTTAACTATACAACGCATATGTTAATTGGAATACTACGCATATTGTGATTGATGTAAGGTTGCGAGACTGCAAAGTTTGTTGATTATTTATTTCATCTGGATTAGAATTATTGAGACACAGTTTCAATTATTTGTATTTAAGAGTCTTAAATAATTAAATAAACAATACAAGGAAAGATTGGAAGATATTTGACAAAGACTTTTTTTTATTTATTTCAAATGTTGTTACAAATTTTATTCGAATATTGTAAGATTACAACTTATAGTATTTACAATAATATTTGTTTACAATAAATGGAAATAATAAATATAAGCCTAATCTCCTAAGATCTTTGACTTCTACTTCTACTGCTTCCTCTATCATCCAACTAGTACTTACCTGCAAGAGACAGAAGAAAAAGAAATCAGCGGAATTAACTGAAAAGAATTTTCAAGTAGATAAAAAGAAAAATTATCATTAAAGTTTGTCGGCTGGAATCAGAATGCTATGTTCATCATATTATTATTTTCCTCTTTGCAAATCACAAGAAGATCGCTCTTCTCGGTTCACAGAGAGAAAAATAAAAGATATAAAATGCAAGCATGTCAAACTAGATGCAAAAACATGGTTCAAATACAAAGGCACAAGGCTGCATACAAAGCAAACTATACTGCAGACTGAGTTTCAAATGCATTAACCAAACTTAATGTCAAACTGAGTTGCAAAACTGTCACAGCAAGTACACAATGTAGGAAGTAGGCAAAATGTCAAAGCAACAAAGTACACAATGCAGAAAATATGCACCAAGTACACAATGCAGAGAAAAACCAATTCACAAGCCAAAGAGACTTGTCCCAGCTATCATCACTTTCCAGCACTAGACAAACTTTTCAGAATTTAAATATAATAAGCAATTAAAAATGCTTATGGAGAGAGAAAAAGAGAGAACCTCAGTGAGAGTTTGCAGTTTTGGCAAAAGCAGGTTTTTCAAGACAGTAAAAAGAAAACAAAAAGATATAAAGAGGCTACTGCATAACAGTCTAGGGAGAGAGGACATAGAGCCCACAAAACAACTCAAACCTGCATTACAAAGCTATAGACCAGCAAGCCTGCTTACTTTGACAAAAACTCTCAAAACCAAAACTTACCCAACTTACAAAAACCTGTAAACAACCAAAAACACAAGCCTGCCTTACAAATTGCAAACCTGCTATCAAAGCATAAACTGCATAAAACTGTTGTCAAACCTGTAAAACTGCAAGTTACAGTTCCAAAGGCCAAACCAAAATAAAAAACCTGCTTCCCACCTCAAGCAAACCAAACTCACAAATCTGCAAAACTGCCTCCAAAACACAAACCTGCTTAAACTGCATAACCTGCTAGCAAACCTGCTAGCCAAAGCAAACCTACAGAAGCCTGTAACAAAACACAAACAGCCTGCAACTTACCAAAACTGTAAGCTCAAAATTGCAAGCTCAAACAAAAACCTGCAAGCCTGTTCTCAAAATAAGAAAACCTGCTCACAGGCCAAACAAACAGCCTGCAACTTACCAAAACTGTAAGCTCAAGCCTACAAGCCTGCAAGCTACAACCCAAACCTGCAAACTACAGTTGCAAACCTGTCTGCAAAACTACAAACTCGTTTGCCAACAAATCCAACTGCATAAATTGCAAACCTAGTCTAGCTATCATCACCAAGGTAGAGCATCAACACAAAAACCACAAGCAGGCCAAAACTCAAAGAAATTGCAAACAGTCAGAAGCTAACCAACAATTTCATCATCATTATTCAAGCATTCAAAGAGAAGAAGAGGAGTTTTCAGAAGCAAAACACAATAGTTTCAGAGGTCTCTCATCATTAACATACAAAGAGAAGAGGAAGAGGAAATCATAAGCAAAACAAGTTTCAGATTACATTCATCATCATCAACCTCAAAACAAGGAGAAAAGAAAAGATTTTCAGAAAGAAGCAAGCAAGTTTCAGAATATATTTTCATCATCAACAAAGATCAAGTTAATATAAGCTAGTTTTCAGAGTCATCATCATCCAAACAAATCAAAAAACAACAAAAAATACCAGAAGCGACCATCATCGTTCCATCCTCCGCCCTTTGGTCACCAAGAGCGCCGCCGGTCCAACTCATTCTTCCTCTCCGTCCGTTTTTCCAGAAACCAATCTCCAAGGTATTATTTTTCTTCCCAACTTAACTGCATCTTATACATAATAATCATGGATTAAAAGATGAAACAAGAACATAAGCAATCAAGAGAATCAAACATGCAAAACTGTAAAAAAAACTCTAAGAATCAAAAACTCGTACCTTTCAAACCACAACTGTGGGTCGCTGTGAGAGGAGAGGAGGTGAGAGGAGGTGGCGCTCTGGCAACCTAGAGGACTTAAGAGTATCAAACGCTTCGCATGAGAGAGATGAGAGAAACGGAGAAGAGATGAGAGAAGTGGCGCCGCTGTGTACCAAAACTGCAAACCCTAACCAAATGACAAAACCCTAAAATTATCCCAACACTTCAGATGGGCCTTCGCCCCAAACAAAACACTTTAGGCCCATGTTCTTACTAAACGTACACCCCCCCCTGATTCTTGTTCTCCTTCTTTTTTTTTATTTTTGGGCCATAATCCTAGGCCCATCATCTTTCTCTTTTCAATTTTCAAACTAATACTCTTTCTTTTATTTACTAATATCATTTTAATTAATTTATTTTCTTTAAACCAATACTTTTCTTTTTAATTATTTTTATTCTAAAAAAAATTTGTTTTGTTAATAATAATAAAGAAAACCAATAATAGATTAAAGTTTGTTTTGATATAATTTTCTTTAATATTTGTTATATTTAATTAAATACAAAAAATACTAGAATTTTTGTTTAACTAATCTCTTTTACATAAGTTCCTAAAAAACATAAAACACAATAATAATAATATAATTTTTTTAATCTTTCTTAATTAGGTTAAATTTTATTTGTTTATTTGTAAATAAATACATGCATCCCATATTTCTTTGATCTTCCTTAATTTATAACTTGTCATAATTTTTACATTAAATTGTGACAGTTCAATTTGGTTGTAATATATATATTTGGGACATTATTATTCTGATAAGACTCATCCCCATTTGTAAATAATTGTACCCCCATCCCCGGATACTCATTTGTAATAACTTAGACTTTAAATTCCTGCAATTTATCGCTTTCAATATACTATATAGTAATTAGAGTTTGTATGCGAAGATTCAAAATCAATCGCTAGATGGCCTAATACAAGATAAATGCATGAAAATCAATACACAATTCACACTTGTACCTCTAGGGTAACCTCGCTTGTTGCCTCGGAAAATGCAATCATGTCCCTCGAGTATGAGACACTCTAGCAAATGCCCCTTCGATAAACAAAGATCGTAGTCCCTCGATGACCTTCGATGTTGCCTTCGATAAAACGATCTCGTCCCTTACAAAATTGCTAGAGCGTCTCACAAGTTGCCTTCAATGATTGTATACGATGACCCGCGCCTGTCCCGTATAACATCCTAACACAAGGTTGTTCATCAAATATAATGGTGAAACAACACTATTAAAAAGGTTTAAAAACATAAGAAAGATATTTGGGTAAAATAGGGTAGACAACTCTTAGTTACTTGATCAAAAGCTTGCAAAACATCCTTGCCATTTTCAAACACACCTCACAACACAATTTCCAAACAACTTTCAAAACATTGAATTATCTTTTCAAAAAGACACACACCTTTGTATATATTCAAACAAGAATCATTACAAAAGGTTGCCTAGACAAGGCATCTTTTTCAAAACATTTTCAAAACCACACACACAAAGCACTATTTCAAACAATTGAAAAGCAAAGGCAAGTGATCTAAAACAAGTAACTAAGAGCCCATGGATAACCATGGATGAAAAGGGTTCTAGCACCTTCCCTTTTTATAATCTACCCCCCGAACCCAAGAAAACATCTCAAAGGTCTTTCCTGTGCTTTTTGACCTTTCCTTTGGATAAAATAAAAAGTCGGTGGCGACTCTTGCTAAACCACACAAGTGCGAAAACAAAATGCAAAACCTCAAGTCAGTTCTCCCACTGTATCACAGAACTGGAGACTCTGCTGGGGAAGACTTTAAAATTGGGGTTACCTTAGGTTTTTAGATCACCTTTTATGCTTACCTTGATTGTTTTTGATTGCTTTACTTTTTGGGTTCCTTGTTTAGGGTTTGTTTTAAATCCTTCACCTGGATTTGGGGGCACCTTTTAGGTAAGTAGCAATAAACTGTGAGGGAACTGTGCGGGGTATACCGACATGGTTGAAGCAGTGGCTACATTAGTGTGACATATTTGTGGGTACCGGTAGCCTTTGAGTCAATCAAAAAGAACACGGGGCCGCTGAGTGATGTCATGAAGCACTAACGAACTCTTAGAACCTTACTTGACCATCTTGGCCTTTTTTAGGGGTAGTGAGGTGACCGGCTTTGGTGCAGTCCGAAGTTGGTAGACACTCGATACTACACTCATTGAGGGTTGTTTTCTTGGAATATTTCGGTCGCCAGTAAAGTGGATAAACTGAAACCATGAACACAGAAAATAATCCAGTGATATTGAGCTCCTTAGAACCCGGTTACTATTTATAGGACAGGTTTGAGCCAACTAACTTCAAGAGGGTACTTACCTATAAACCCCATGCAAGCCTAAACCTAAGGACTTGTCTGCTTTCTGTGAATATGATTACCTGTATATACACTTGCTTACTTTTGCATACTTGTACATAACATCATAACATCATACCATAGCATTTTCAATAACCATTTCAAGGATCTCGAGGGTCTTTAATGCAGGGTCACGTTGAACCAGACGTCTACCAAAGGGCAAGAGGACTTTCCTCTAAACAAACGCCATCAGAGATCAAGTGCAACAACTTGAATCAAGGGCTATGACCCACTTGATATGGTGAGCTTGATTCTCGTGGAAAGACATCCACCGATACAAAGTTCTCCAGTCAAAAATGTTGATCGAAGTTCAATCCCTAACATTTTCTTGTGTTTACCCCGAGAGATTCTTGAAAACATGCATCCACATATCATGCATTGTATCATGACAGGTTTTCCATTTCAGGTTTCCTTATTCTCCTACTGTTTATTTCAGTAGAGATGGCTCTAGAGAGGACTGTCGAAGATATCCAGGCTCAAAACGCCCAACTTCAAGAAATGTTCTTGGACCTATCCCAAGGTCAAGAAGAAGTGAAGGCTCTCCTCACAAGGGGCTTGGTCCTAGGGAATCCAGGCGGCGCCAGGAATGATCAGTTGGAAGAGCTACAGATTGAGCTGGCAACAATGAAGATCCAGATGATGGGACAACTGGTGGGCCAGATGGCTCTCATTCAAGATTTGGCTCAAAGACAAGAAGAGATCAGGGTTCTCGTCAACAAACTGCTTCAAGATAACCAAGTGGGGAAAACAACTAGGGTTAAAGATCAAGTCATCATTCAACCTCCTTTGAGACAAGAAGACAAGGGAAAAGCTCCTCAACTTGCTTCAGGGTCACAAGCCTAGCAACAACCTCGCCAGCGTCAACGGGGTAATCGGCGTAAGCAAAACGCATCCAGAAGACATTTCACTGAGACTGACATACCATCGTCCCTAATACTGGAACGCTTGTTGGAGGTCAATCTGACTGCTTTAAAGGATCCTCTTCGGAATCCCAACACCTCTGCTCCTAGCTATCACCCTGACGCCTTTTGTGTGTACCACTCCTATAGTCCTGGACATGACACCGACGACTGTTGGGCTTTGAAAAACAAGATCCAAGACTTGATTGACAATGGAGTGCTGAAATTCATGCCAGATGGCGAGATGAAAATTTTCCGCTGAGGGTTCTCCACCTGAAATGACAAAGTTCGAACTAAGAGACTTTTGTTTCATTTGAATTTTTAAATTGTAATTTCTTTTGTTATTCAAACAATTATCTGTTGATGTCAAACTCTGTTTCATTAATACATTGCATATGTTTGTCTTGAATTCATCCATTCGTTTTCACTATTCTTGAATTATGCTTCCTACTTTCTTTATGATATTTAACTCTTGATAAAAGTTACAAGTCTTTAGATGGAGGATGGCGAAACAATGCCATAATCTCATACGGTATGCTTTTGAACAGACCTTGCTGATGATGTACAAGCATTTCTTTCAAACCCTAAACACTGGAGTTATAAGGAAGATAATCCCTAATCAACCCCTTCGAGCCAAAGAAGTAGAAGTTTTCTGTTTTAAACCCGTTTAAAGCCTTTAATCAAACCTGGGGCAGGGTAGTCTCTCAGATAATTCAAAAAATGCGCATTGAAATCGCAAACTCTCAGTTTCTAATACAACGAATAAACATCAAGAACATTCCTTTGCAACCAAAAGACAGTGATGGTTCCTTATCTCATAGGCAGTCATTATCTCTCAAAAGAGAAAAGCCCACTGAGCCAAAACCTACAAAGGAGGTTTAAGAAAATTGGGGCATCCCGCTGACCGTAATCTCGAAAACAAGAACAGTCAGGCAAAAGTTAGGGATAATGAATCAAAAGAACGAGGCCATTACAAATCCTCAACAACATGAAAAATGTTGCAAAAAATGATGATGATTGTCTTCCAACAAATTCAACTTATGTGAACCATCACCAAAACGTCGTTCCAAACTCGAATAGAGTTCGGCGCACAATGAACTGAGTTTAGGATTGAAGAACATCATGAAGATCGGGTGGGTACAAATATACTTTGAGCCTTTATCCTTTGTTCCTTAAACTGTGAACCAAGCCACGTTACAACCCTTCAAAAGTCCTAATTGAAGCATGGGTTAGTTCGAAAGCATACTGTTGCAAAAGGTATCCTGAGTCCTGTAAGGCTTTGCTCTAAATCTTGTGTTGAATTTGTCTTATAAAAAGTTTTCTGCTAAAAAACGCATTTTTCAAAACTTCGAGACAAGCATGAACTTTGCATTACTTGAATATCGTTGTTTGCACATGTTTATTTGTTTGACATCGAAGATATTCACACAGTGAATGTTCGGATGAACGAAAGCTCTCTCAGTGAATAAAATCATTTCAAGTGGGATGACACTCCTGTTGCAAAAAAAAATCTCCCATCAACAAAAGGGGACTTGGTTTGGTATTGTCCAGCAAATCTGGGGCAGTCCAGTCAAGATTTCAACAAATCTTTCAAAGTCCACTAAACCTGGGGCAGTCCAGTCAAGGTTTCAAGAAATCTCTCAATTGTAGATTAACCTGGGGCAAGTCTCCCTCACCATCACTTGGGGAATTTAAACGTCAATCTCATCAAAGGGTTACGAACAGTCCAAGTTTCCTGGCAGTGCCACAAGCATTTGATACTAGGGGCAGTGACGAATCTCTTCGAAATCTTTCTGAAAAGAAATTCAAGAATCCTCGAGAAGTTCATCACCTCTCTAGCAGACCAGCAGTCATGGGTTTATTTCCCCAACATTTGTCAAGGATTTATTCCCCGAAACAAATTACATTTCAATAACATTCATAACATACTCAGATTGATCATCCAAGATTCCTTCATCACCTGTTGGAGTTACGATCGTCAAAGATTCCTTCATCACCTGTCGGAAGTTACGGTCATCAAAGATTCCTTCATCGCCTGTTGGAGTTACAGTCGTCAAAGTTTCCTCCATCATCCGGTTGAATCAAAGTTAATCCAAGACCCTCTCTGGTTCAGTCAGATCGACACTAAGATCTCCCTATTTTCTTATGTCAGTGGAAGATATTCCAGGTTTTTGATATTTTAGATAAATCTCTCAGCGATTTATTCTGATTATCTTCAATACCAGAGATGAAGAATCCAACTTTTTTCTCCTTCATCAGCTTGGGATTTATTTTCCCCAGCGAAAGGTTGTCTTGAAAAACATTACACCTCTGTGCGTCAGGACATCATGCAACGCGATCTCATTTATTTTGAGAACATCATTGTTTGATATATGCCACTAACCTTTACCTTTCAGGAAAGGTACAATCAAATTTAAGCGACAAAGCTTTTCTTCAGTCGAATTACGGGCAGGTTCCTAAATCTCGACAAAACTTTTACTTCAGTTGAATTCCGGACAAGTTCCTAAATCTCAAACAGAAACAACTCACCAACAGAATAATGGACAAATGAAGCTCCTAAAATTCTGTTTCTCTCAAGAATGAAGATTCTCATCCTTAAAACCTCAAGGGATTGGTATACTCCCAAGCTCCTGATACCGTTAACAGAATGAAGATTCTCATCCTTGAAACCTCAGAAGATTGGCATACTCCCAAGCTCCTGATATCCTTAACAGAATGAAGATTCTCATCCTTGAAACCTCAGAAGATTGGCATACTCCCAAGCTCCTGATATCCTTAACAGAATGAAGATTCTCATCCTTGAAACCTCATAAGATTGGTATACTCCCAAGCTCCTGATACCGTTAACAGAATGAAGATTCTCATCCTTGAAACCTCAGAAGATTGGTATACTCCTAAGCTCCTAATACCCACCAACAGAATAACGGACAACTGAAGCTCTTAAAAATATGTTTCTCTCAAGAATGAAGATTCTCATCCTTGAAACCCCAGTAGATTGGCATACACCCAACCTTCTGACCCAACGCCTGAATGAAGATTCTCATTTTTGCTTCCCTGGTAGATTGGCATACTCCCAATCTCCTGATAGTCCCGACAGAATGAAGATTCTCATTCTCAAAGTGGTATATACACACCAACCCCCTGATATTCTCGACAGAATGAAGATTCTCATTCTCAAAGTGGCATATAACCTAGATTCTCGATATTCCCGACAGAATGAAGATTCTCATTCTCAAAGTGGTATAACACCTGAACTTCTTCCAAACAGGAATAAGCATTTTCCAGAGCCCTGAGCATACTCTCCAGCAGGATAGCTGCTCTCCAACAGTATGGCTATTCCCCACAGAGTTTCTTACTCCCCAACAAAATCAAGATTCTTATTCTTGATTCTCCGGAGTTTTCTTTACTCTCAGCATGAATTTGTCAGAATTTCAAATCCCCTGCAGATCAAAGATTCTCGTTCTTGACTCCTCAACGCCAATTCCCCAAGCAGAATGAAGACTCTCATTCTCAATTCCTCACGGAGTTTTCAGATATTCCCTGGCGAAGTTCTCCTCAAAACAGGAATCCCCAGTAGATTGGCATACAACCCAAACTCCTGATTTCCCCAACAGTGGTCTCAAGACTTCTCATTTTCAACGATCAAAGGATTTTCAATCCCCGGCAGCAGTCAAGGATTTACTTTCCCCGACGGCGGTCAAAGATTTTATTATCTCCAGCTATCTAGGATTTATCTTCCTCAGCAAGACGCTTAATCAGCTTACATGCGCATTCATTACATTCATATATCATAAGCATTGATATAACATATACATTTCATCCTACAGCATAACTTTGTGTTGCAGCTAATATTTCATCCGTCGCAGGATAAGTTTAGCAAGTTTCAAACTTCACGGATTTCTGAAAACAGTTTGCGGACGCCTCCCGACACGGATGCTAATCTATTGCTTATTCAGACCCCCAGCTCAAAGATGTTCCAAACACGGATACCTTTCTGATACTCATTCTTTCACCTACGACATACAGTTCAACAAACATTCTCAGATGGCATCTTTAAGCCCATCTCTGACAAGATTCTATCACATCTCCAAATGGCATCTTTAAGCCCATTCCCTCAACTATGCTTTGACGAGTGCAAATTTATGGGCACTCTAGTGTCCAATCATCTTTTACCTTCGAGTCGCGAATGGCAAAATTGACAATGTAACTCTTCAGGTTCAAGAAGATTGAACAGGGGAAACTGATGTACCCCAAAATTTGCCCTCCCTTTTTCACAAAGAAGTCACAACCCCAGGGTTTTCTCTGATTTTTAAGATTGGCTCGAGAATCGGTCAAACAGACTTTTCTTTATCAGTCAATCCAGAATTAGGGTTTTCTCTGATTTATTAAGATTGAATCAGGAATCGATCAGACAGATCTTTCTTTGGTAGTAATCCAGGATTAGGGTTTTCGCTCGCATTTCTCAGAAGAAACTGAATCCTCAACAATTCAGTTAATTGTTACATTATTTTTACGCTTGTTCAAGATTACTGGTTGTTTCTAAAAACCTAATTATCTGGGATAAGAGCTGAGAATTTTGTTTGGAACATTAAGGCATTTGTTTGATCAGTGGAGTGAAAGGTTTATGGAATGCTTGTCTGTTTAACTATACAACGCATATGTTAATTGGAATACTACGCATATTGTGATTGATTAAGGTTGCGAGACTGCAAAGTTTGTTGATTATTTATTTCATCTGGATTAGAATTATTGAGACAGAGTTTCAATTATTTTGATTTAAGAGTCTTAAATAATTAAATAAACAATACAAGGAAAGATTGGAAGATATTTGACAAAGACTTTTTTTTATTTATTTCAAATGTTGTTACAAATTTTATTCGAATATTGTAAGATTACAACTTATAGTATTTACAATAATATTTGTTTACAATAAATGGAAAAAATAAATCTAAGCCTAATCTCCTAAGATCTTTGACTTCTACTTCTACCGCTTCCTCTATCATCAAACTGGTACTTACCTGCAAGAGACAGAAGAAAAATAAATCAGCGCAATTAACTGAAAAGAATTTTCAAGCAGATAAAAAGAAAAATCATCATTAAAGTTTGTCGGCTGGAATCAGAATGCTATGTTCATCATATTATTATTTTCCTCTTTGCAAATCACAAGAAGATCGCTCTTCTCGGTTCACAGAGAGAAAAATAAAAGATATAAAATGCAAGCATGTCAAACTAGATGCAAAAACATGGTTCAAATATAAAGGCACAAGGTTGCATACAAAGCAAACTATACTGCAAACTGAGTTTCAAATGCATTAACCAAACTGAATGTCAAACTGAGTTGCAAAACTGTCACAACAAGTATACAATGTAGGAAGTAGGCAAAATGTCAAAGCAACAAAGTACACAATGCAGAAAATATGCAGCAAGTACACAATGCAGAGAAAAACCAATTCACAAGCCAAAGAGACTTGTCCTAGCTATCATCACTTTCCAGCACTAGACAAACTTTTCAGAATTTAAATATAATAAGCAATTAAAAATGCTTATGGAGAGAGAGAAAGAGAGAACCTCAGTGAGAGTTTGCAGTTTTGGCAAAAGCAGGTTTTTCAAGACAGTAAAAAGAAAACAAAAAGATATAAAGAGGCTACTGCATAAAAGTCCGGGGAGAGAGGACATAGAGCCCACAAAACAACTCAAACCTGCATTACAAAGCTACAGACCAGCAAGCCTGCTTACTTTGACAAAAACTCTCAAAACCAAAACTTACCCAACTTACAAAAACCTGTAAACAACCAAAAACACGAGACTGCCTTACAAATTGCAAACCTGCTATCAAATCATAAACTGCATAAAACTGTTGTCAAACCTGTAAAACTGCAAGTTACAGTTCCAAAGGCCAAACCAAAATAAAAAACCTGCTTCCCACCTCAAGCAAACCAAACTCACAAATCTGCAAAACTGCCTCCAAAACACAAACCTGCTTAAACTGCATAACCTGCTAGCAAACCTGCTAGCCAAAGCAAACCTACAGAAGCCTGTAACAAAACACAAACAACCTACAACTTACTAAAACTGTAAGCTCAAAACTGCAAGCTCAAACAAAAACCTGTAAGCCTATTCTCAAAACAAGAAAACCTGCTCACAGGCCAAACAAACAGCCTGCAACTTACCAAAATTGTAAGCTCAAGCCTACAAGCCTGCAAGCTACAACCCAAACCTGCAAACTACAGTTGCAAACCTGTCTGCAAAACTACAAACTCGTTTTCCAACAAATCCAACTGCATAAATTGCAAACCTAGTCTAGCTATCATCACCAAGGTAGAGCATCAACACAAAAACCACAAGCAGGCCAAAACTCAAAGAAATTGCAAACAGTCAGAAGCTAACCAATAATTTCATCATCATTATTCAAGCATTCAAAGAGAAGAATAGGAGTTTTCAAAAGCAAAACACAATAGTTTCAGAGGTCTCTCATCATTAACATACAAAGAGAAGAGGAAGAGGAAATCAGAAGCAAAACAAGTTTCAGATTACATTCATCATCATCAACCTCAAAACAAGGAGAAAAGAAAAGATTTTCAGAAAGAAGCAAGCAAGTTTCAGAATATATTTTCATAATCAACGAAGATCAAGTCAATATAAGCTAGTTTTCAGAGTCATCATCATCCAAACAAATCAAAAAACAACAAAAAATACCATAAGCGGCCATCATCGTTCCATCCTCCTCCCTTTGGTCACCAAGAGCGCCGCCGGTCTAACTCATTCTTCCTCTCCGTCCGTTTTTCCAGAAACCAATCTCCAAGGTATGATTTTTCTTCCCAACTTAACTGCATCTTAGACATAATAATCATGGATTAAAAGATGAAACAAGAACATAAGCAATCAAGAGAATCAAACATGCAAAACTGTAAAAAAACTCTAAGAATCAAAAACCCATACCTTTCAAACCACAACTGTGGGTCACTGTGAGAGGAGAGGAGGTGGCGCTCTGGCAACCTGGAGGACTTAAGAGTATCAAATGCTTTGCATGAGAGAGATGAGAGAAACAGAGAAGAGATGAGAGAAGCGGCGCCGCTGTGTACCAAAACTGCAAACCCTAACCAAATGACAAAACCCTAAAATTATCCCAACACTTCAGATGGGCCTTCGCCCCCAAACAAAATACTTTAGGCCCATGTTCTTACTAAACGCACACCCCCCCTGATTCTTGTTCTCCTTCTTTTTTTTTTGGACCATAATCCTAGGCCCATCATCTTTCTCTTTTCAATTTTCAAACTAATACTCTTTCTTTTCTTTACTAATATCATTTTAATTAATTTATTTTCTTTAAACCAATACTTTTCTTTTTAATTATTTTTATTCTAAAAAAATTGTTTTGTTAATAATAATAAAGAAAACCAATAATAGATTAAAGTTTGTTTTGATATAATTTTCTTTAATATTTGTTATATTTAATTAAATACAAAAAATACTAGAATTTTTGTTTAACTAATCTCTTTTACATAAGTTCCTAAAAAACATAAAACACAATAATAATAATATAATTTTTTTTTAATCTTTCTTAATTAGGTTAAATTTTATTTGTTTATTTGTAAATAAATACATGAATCCCATATTTCTTTGATCTTCCCTAATTTATAACTTGTCATAATTTTTATATTAAATTGCGACAGTTCAATTTGGTTGTAATATATATATTTGGGACATTATTATTCTGATAAGACTCATCCCCATTTGTAAATAATTGTACCCCCATCCTCGGATACTCATTTGTAATAACTTAGACTTTAAATTCCTGCAATTTATCGCTTTCAATATACTGTATAGTAATTAGGGTTTGTATGCGAAGATTCAAAATCAATCGCTAGATGACCTAATACAAGATAAATGCATGAAAATCAATACACAATTCACACTTGTACCTCTAGGGTAACCTCGCTTGTTGCCTCGGAAAATGCAATCACTTCCCTCGAGTATGAGACACTCTAGCAAATTCCCCTTCGATAAACAAAGATCGTAGTCCCTCGATGACCTTCGATGTTGCCTTCGATAAAACGATCTCGTCCCTTACAAAATTGCTAGAGCGTCTCATAAGTTGCCTTCAATGATTGTATATGGTGACCCGCGCCTGTCCCGTTTAACATCCTAACACAAGGTTGTTCATCAAATACAATGGTGAAACAACACTGTTAAAAAGGTTTAAAAACATAAGAAAGATCTTTGGGTAAAATAGGGTAGACAAATCTTAGTTACTTGATCAAAAGCTTGCAAAACATCCTTGCCATTTTCAAACACACCTCACAACACAATTTCCAAACAACTTTCAAAACATTGAATTATCTTTTCAAAAAGACACACACCTTTGTATATATTCAAACAAGAATCATTACAAAAGGTTGCCTAGACAAGGCATCTTTTTCAAAACATTTTCAAAACCACACACACAAAGCACCATTTCAAACAATTGAAAAGCAAAGGCAAGTGATCTAAAACAAGTAACTAAGAGCCCATGGATAACCATGGATGAAAAGGGTGCTAGCACCTTCCCTTTTTATAATCTACCCCCTGAACCCAAGAAAACATCTCAAAGGTCTTTCCTGTGCTTTTTGACCTTTCCTTTGGATAAAATAAAAAGTCGGTGGCGACTCTTGCTAAACCGCACAAGTGCAAAAACAAAACGCAAAACCTCAAGTCAGTTCTCCCACCGTATCACAAGGGGCATGTATCCCAATTACATTATCTTCTTTAGGTATTTTGCTGTGTTTATTCTGGGTGTCTGTCACCTTAGTATGTTATTCCAGGAATGTATGTAGCAGGCTTATAAAAAGGATGAATATCATTATAGGTTATTTATCAACAACAGAAGTGATAAATTGATGAATTAGCATAAGTACAACAGGTAATATTAATGAGTAACAGAGTTAGTATATGTTAGTAGAAAATTAGTAATTAGTAGAGTTGTTTTAATAGCAGTAGATAATAGAGAATTAATTATAGTAGAGTTAATTTAATGGAGTTGGTATATGTATATAGCATAATTGAATAGCAGTGTAGTATTAAGTTGTCAGAAAACTGATAAGGAATATTAGTATAAAGTAGAAATAATAGAACTTTTAGCCGATAAGTAATTAGCAGGATTTAGTTGATTTGACCGAACAACTACACGAAACAATTGTTGTATATTTTAGTCGATACGGTGTGTTGAATATTTTACTGTAATATATGAATTTGCAGGCGGTGTTTAATTTGATGAATTGCCTTTATTTATCGTCAAGATAAAGTTATAGGCTTATGGCCAGTGTTGATTTGTCGTTGTGTTGTTGTTAATTTGTTGTTAATATGTTATTATTGAAATACCAAGTTGTAGGCTTATGGCCAATGTTGGTTTGTTGTTGCGTTGCTATGGAATTTTCTTGTTGCTATTCTGACATTCATATTGTGTCGCATACATAGCATATCAAGTTGGAGTTGATGCTCGGTAAGTTGACCTGGATTTGGTAAATATTAAGTTGAATGCGTATGCCTTGTTGATGCCTCTATTAATTGGCAGATTATTAAGTTGGGAGTTTTGCTCCGTTGGTACCACATGCATGTGCATAGTAACGAGTCGCATTTCGGGTCGCATATTTGAGTTGTTGTGTTGATGAAATTGTTATTATATTATGTTGATAATTGTGTTGTGATAAACATTGTTATAAAGCTGTGAAATGGTGATTTTGTATGATCTAATTCTAATGTATTATTTATCACGCATTCGATTATATTGTTAGATATCTCACCCCTCCTGTTTGAATGTTACCCCTACGTTGGTAACGTGTAGGTAATCCAGAGTGAAGGTTGTTTACCTTCATTAGTTCGAGTCAGGTGTCGTCGCTCTGATTTGTAACACTGAGGGGGATGAACGCTTGATGCTTTGTTATTGATTTTAGTCCCGTTACTAAATTTTATGTTGGTTTCGTTGAGTACTTGTTGTTTTAAGTTGGACAAAGATGTTATGTCATTTTAAGTTGAATATTATGAATTCGCTACATGGTAATGAAAGGTGTTGGTTTTAAAGGACTAAATCATGTTGTTCATCCGTGCTTATGTGTTATATATCTGTTTTACATGCGATTAAATACCATTGTAATAAGTTGAAATTGTAGCATCCTGATTTGTATGATGGGATTTTATAACTCTGATTTTCATAATCATCGTCGGGTAGAATTGGGGTGTTATAGGAGGCATTCTTGGGCCTTAACTTGAGTAAGCGCTCAGAGAGGGATGTCATTTAATTTGCAGTCAAAAAAGAAACTGTCAGTCACAAGACAAACATACAAAGATAAAAGCATAGGCATATCCCCTACCTAAAAGTCTTAAAGCCTCCTCTTCTGAAGAACACTCGAGCAGCACTTTTGTATTTATCAATCTGTGAACAAGGAGATACTCTCATTTATCATCGAAAAGGAAGTTGTTATCCACGTCCACACACTTCGTCAGTGAGAAACTCTTGACATAGGCCACCAGCTTGTCATAGGAAAGCTGATCCTGGGCGTCCAAATCCTCGGGTTTCACCGCATAATATTCGGGCTTCTGCTCGAAGTGTTTCCACTGTCATTCAAGGGGAATCCCAGCTGACAGGTGAACTATTGTCTGACCCCCTCAATCTCTGTTGAGCGATCATACCAAGAACCCGCGGCCGCGTCTGTAAGAGGCTTCACGATGAATTACCTCTCTTTAAATTGCCTAATAGATTCCAGATACGGCCGAAAAAGTTGTATGTGTTGTTTAAACGAAACCCAGGCTTGTCCCCCTCTGATGGATTGTCGTTACAAGTGAAAGATGTGGAAGAAGAGGGGCAATATGGCGCCTATTTAAAGGTATTGGCAGACAAGATCGAATGCACGCATGAAGACAAGCGCATTGGGATGAAGTTGAGAAGGTTCCAGTTGTAACCATTAGAAAACCCCCACCTGGAAGTCGTTGAATGGCAAACGCATCCCCGCTTCCTTAAAAGAAAATTCATGCATGGGAAAGTGTTTGCGTATGCCGAGCATATCCTTCTGTTCCGATGAGGGATCTGGAGATCCCAATTGGCAGGTGTTGTACCCCAAAATTTTCCCTCTCATTTTATCAACATTTCTCATCACAAGACTCTTGGAACTCAAGACCAAGCTAGGGTTTGCTCTGCTCAAGACACCTCCTTGCACTGTTGACCTAAATTAGGGTTTGGATTTGCACAGGGATGTTTTGACCTACAATTCCCAAAGTGAATTTCATATTTCATGTTGGACTCACAAGTTTGTCCATACCAAGTTTCAAGCCTTGAATCAAATTTTTGCCCAGTCAATTGGACAGTTGACCTAGAAATCAGTTGTATTGGGGAAAAAGTCAACTATGGCCAATTGACAGTCAAACCTCATGAATTTTGACCCACATCAACATTATGAACTCATATGAACCATTTTATCAAGTTTGGATCACAATTCCACAAGAAATTTGATCAGATCACCAAAAGGGCAAAATGGTCATTTTTAGGGTTTTGACTGTACAAAGGCAATTTTTGACTGTTTGACCTAGCCAATGGCAAATCAAGATCAACCATGGACTCAAGGACTCAAAGACAATGTCTTGACCCATTCAACATGTTCAAAAGATCTCAAATGCATAGTATTGACAGATGAATTTTTCAGTCAACTGATCAAAATTTGACTATACACTGAAAAGTCAAACTTTGACTTTTTTGGTCAAAATCAAGTGTCAAGGGTCATTTTTCATCAATATGTGTCAAATTATGAAACTTGTTCATCAAGAAACCCAAAATTGCAAATTAGGGTTTAAAATGGAAAATTTTCATAACTTAGAATTTTTCTAAGTTATAAATTTTTCTTATTTTTTCCTAACTTTGTCCCATTTTTTCACCAAGATGAAAATGGATTCAAACAAAACTTACAACATGAAAGTTTTAGTCCTTCACAAAGTCTAAAACTTTGATTCACAAAGGTTTCTCAAAAGAAGATTAGATCTCAAGTTATGATTTTTGGAACAAGGGTACCTAAAACTTTTAACAGAGAAATTTTGCCCTAGTTTAGGCAGGATTTTGACCCATCTTCTTGGCCATTTTTCACATAGTTACACTTGAAGTCTTAAGTTTCATTTCAAAGATGTATTATAGTACATGTTGCAAGCTTTCCAAATTGTCCAAGAACTCCTCAAACACCTTTGTGGTTAGGGAGAATCGAATGCTTGAAGTTGGCAAAAACTCACTTTGTAACCATGGCCAATACATGTTCATACCAAGTTGCAAATCTGACCAAACTAGCTTAGTACACAATTACAGGTCTCTAAACCAATTTACACTCAAAAATTGAATTCAAATACATTGGATATTGGCATTGTTCTGATCAAGAGAGCTTTGTACAATGAACATTGCCATTTTAAGCATAAAGGTCACACTTTCATTTTCATAAAGGGCACTTTATGTCAAGTTGCATTTTCTTGAGCTTTGGACTTCTCTCCTTGCAGCAAACAAGTCCCCTAATCTCAGGCATAATACACCAACTTTGAGCATGCTTGGAGATAGCCTGTACAGGACTATCACCCTTCACTTCCAACTTTGCTTTCAAAACAAGTCAAAGGGCCAAAAGCTTGTATCTCACATATCTGATAAAACCAACTCAAGCAAAGTTGTAAAACAAGTTTTTAGACATCCTTGCAAGCCAGAAGCATGAGCCCTTGACCTCTCAAACCTCCTCATACTCCAAAACTCCATTTCTGCCCAAAACAGGGCCAGTTCTGCAAATCACAAGCCACCATCAAATCCCCTCGTGCGTTTTGTCAAAAATCATTTCAAACACATTCCAAACAATATACCTAAGCTATCCAGACCATTCACAAGTTGTTGTAACTCCATTAACACACATTGCCATTTTTGTTTGGAAGCTTTGCAGGTTGAGTTCTGTAGCACGATTCAGGCCACTTCAAAACAAACTAAGCATTGGGAAAGGTTCAGGGGACATCAAGCAAGCTCAAAAGAACCTCAGGCACCATTGGAAGTTGCTGCATTGTCCAGCTCGAACTCAACTGAAACAGGTATTTCATGAACTTCTATCTCTCTATTTAGGAATAGTTAGACTTAGGTTTGTGAATGAAAGATTTTGTATTCATAGCCCTGAAACCATACATGTGTTTAGTTTTCATTTATATTAATCGTGCTAGGAGAATTTCATCCATGAACTTTTTGAAAAAACTAGGTTAGAAATTAGGGCCAGAGGAATTCTCTCTGGTCTTTGAGAATTAGCTTGAGTTTTTTATATGGTTAGATTCGTTGTTTGATGCTCTACAATTTTCATGTTTTGAGTTTTGTCAAAAGATCACAAATACAGGAGATACAAGTTTGTGTGGAAAACGCGCGTTTTTTTAAAAGTCTGGAGGAAGAAGATGAAGCTGATGGGCTGGGCTGGCTTGTTTTGCTTCTAACACCCTCTTTTCCAATTTCACACGCCCTGGCCCATTTCTTTGTATTTTTATTATATTTGCATTTTTATTGCATTTCTGACTTTGATATTTTATTTTCTAACATAAAAAAATACTTAATATTTTCATAAATTTTTATATTTATTTCAATTATTTCTAACATTAAAATGTTTAAATACTTTATATTATTTTGTTTAAACTTAAAAATAATGTAAAAAAATACTTTTATTTTCATTTATTATTTTTATACACATTTGAAAATATTTTTTTGAAATACATACATTTTTGTAAATAATTTATTTTATTTTTTTACACACTTAATATATTTAATATATATATATATATATATATATATATATATATATATATATATATATATATATATATATATATATATATATATATATATATATATATATATATATATATATATATATATATATATATATATATATATATATATATATATATATATATATATATATATATATATATATATATATATATATATATATATATATATATATATATATATATATATATATATATATATATATATACTTTTGTTTTATTAAAAAAACTTAGAAATAAAACACAAAAATATTACATTTTATTTTTATTGATATTTTATACTAAAAAAATACTTTTTTTCAATATACTTTTATTTTTTATACATATTGATACATTTTTGTATATAAATAATAAATAATACCATTTCTTGAGAAATTAGGGTTTTTGCCCTAAAAATAATTAAAATTAACTTTTTATTTATTTCTTCATATTTCTTTCCAATAAAAATACTTTACATACATAAAAAAACCTTTTTTTGAATAATACATTTCATCTAATATTTATTTATTGTATTTATTTAAATATTGTACATTTAAATATTATGCCTTGCAAATTCAATTTGGTTGTAATAATTTAGGGTTTAATTTCTTGCAAAATAATCCCCTATTCAAATTTGTACCCCCCTCCTTATATCATGTTGTAATATCTTAGAGTTTAAATTCTCGCACCTTTAAGCTTTCAATTATGCCATGATTAGAATTAGGGTTTGTACGCAAAAATCAAAACCAACAAATAGTTTGACCTAATCAAAGACAAAAATGCATGAAAAAACAAACACAATGCACACTTGCACCCCTAGGGTTTCAATCCACTTGTTGCCTTCAAAAATGGGCCATGGTATGCATGTCAAGTACTTTGGCAAAACAAAAACAAAACAAAAGAGCATAGTCCCTCGATGACGCTATCTGAGTTGCCTAAACAAAATGATCAAGTCCCTCAAGAAAATTGCCAAAAATACTTGACACAATTGCTATCATGGTCTATACGATGACTCGCGCCTGTCCCGTTTAACATCATAACACAAGTTTGTTCACCAAATACAATGGTGAAACAACATTGTTAAAAGGGTTAAAAAACATAAGAAAGATCTTTGAGTAAAATAGGGTAGATAACTCTTAGTTACTTGATCAAAAGCTTGCAAAAACATCCTTGCTATCTTCAAAACACACTTCACAACACAATTTCAAAACCCTACTTTCAAACATTGAAAACTTTTCAAAAGACAAAAACACCTTTGTATACATTCCAAAAAGAATCATTACAAAGGTTGCCACAACAATGGCCTCTTTTCAAAACATCTTTCAAAACCACACACAAAGCACCATTTCAAACAATTGAAAAGCAAAGCAAGTGATCTAAACAAGTAACTAAGAGCTCATGGATAACCATGGATAGAAAGGGTGCTAATACCTTCCCTTTCTATAATATACTCCCCGAACCCAAGAAAACATCTCAAAGGTCTTTACTTTGCTTTTTGACCTTTTCTTAGGATAAAATAAAAAGTCGGTGGCGACTCTTGCTAAATCGAAACATTTGCGAACACAAACGCAAAATCCCAAGTCAGTTCTCCCACCGTATCACAGAACTGGCGACTCTGTTGGGGATAACTTTAAAAGTGGAGTAACCTTAGGGCTTAGATCACCCTTTGCATGATTATATTGTTTGCTTTGATTACTTTACATTTGGTTCTCTTGTTTGGGCTTGAAATCCTCCACCCGGATTTGGGAAACATTCATAGGTAAATAGCAATACATTGTGGAAACTGTGTGGGGTATACCGACATGGTTGAAGCAATGGCTATATTAGTGCGACATATTTGTGAATACCGATAGCCTTTGAGTCAATCAAAGAGAATACGGGGCCGCTGAGTGATGTCATGAAGCACTAATGAACTCTTAGAACCTTACTTGATCATCTTGGCCTTTTATTATGGGTAGTGAGATGATCGGCTTTGGTGCAGTCTGAAGTTGGTAGATACTCGATACTACACTCATTGAGGGTTGTTTTCTTGGAATATTTTGGTCGCTAGTTAAGTGGCTAAACCAAAACAATGAACATAGAAAGCAATCCAGTGATATTGAGCTCCTTAGAACCCAGTTACTATTTATAGGACAGGTTTGAGCCAACTAAACTCAAGAGGGTATTTACCTATGAAACCTCATGCAAGTCTGAAACTAGGGTTCTGTGTGACTTGCTTGTACATGTGTTTGTGCATACATCATGAACATCATAAAGCATCATATGCATCCACTAACCATTTCAAGGGTTTGGATCTTCATCTTTGTTCTTGTTTTATAGGTCATGGAATCTCTTCGCAGGAAAACAATTCAAGTCAACCTTGTGAGAATCCCTCCTCAACTCAAGGAGCTTACATCCAGGATTCCAGAGAATTCTCTCTTCAGTGAAATACATGGTAGACTTCTCAACTTGGTCAACTCCAACATTGAAGAAGACATGGTGAAAGTTCTCTTCCAGTTCTTTGACCCCCTACACCACTGTTTCAGATTCCCTGATTACCAACTGGTGCCTACTTTGGAGGAATTTTCTAAACTCCTGAGAATTCCTATTCTTCATCAACTACCCTACAACGGTACGGAAAAAGAACCAAAACCTGAAGATGTTGCTCAAGAATTACACTTGCAACCATCTGACATCAAAGGACATTGGGAAACCAGAAGTGGTGTCAAGGGATTCTTGGCAAAATTTCTGTTTGAGAAGGCACAAGACTGCTGGAATTCTCTAGATCTACAATCCTTTGAAGAGATTGTGGCACTCCTCATCTATGGGTTGGTTTTGTTCCCATACCCTGATCAGCTTATAGATGTGAATGCTGTCAAGATTTTCATATCCCGAAATCCTGTACCTACATTGCTTGGGGACATCCTACACTCATTTTATACACGAACAATGAGGAAAAGAGGTGTTCTCATGTGTTGTACTCCTCTCCTAGCAAGGTGGTTTATTTCTCACCTTCCACAATCAGTTTTGAAGAATGAGCATGGTTTAAGGTGGTCACAATGATTGATGACCCTCACACATTCTGATGTACATTGGTGTTCTCGGTCCAGAGAAAATGTCATCATCATTGATCGTTGTGGGGAGTTCCCTAATGTCCCACTACTTGGCATTAGGGGAGGCATTACCTATAACCCATGTTTAGCTCTAAGACAGTTTGGATATGCTCGGAGGGATGGCCCTCATGACATGCTGATTCCTGACCTAGTTTTTGACTTCGACAACGATGCGCAAGGACTTCGACAATGGTTCATCAGAGCTTGGAGGATGCCCAACAAGGTGGATAGTAAGACACTGGGGCACAAGAATTCCATCCCCCTTGAGCCTTATCTCAAGTGGGTACGAACCCGCGCCCAGAGTTTTATGATGCCATATCCTCACATTCTCCCCTTGATCAAAGATCCTGTTAGGGAAGGAGAGGTTCCATACACCCTCCTACATCCTGACATGCCAACATCATGGGAAGAAATGCAAAAGAGTTGGATCCAACTCAAGGAAGAACGGAATACTTTTGAAGCCAGCTTCTATGCCAGTGAGAAGAAGGTTTTGGAGCTTACCCACCGACTTCATGAGGAGGAAACTCTCAACACTTACATCGCACCAAAGAGGATGCGCCGTGTCTTTTTACATTAAGAATTTTGTAATATTTTGCCCATGGGGCACTTATGTACTAACAAATTTCTTCTTAATATGACGTGTGGTCTTTTTGTTTACAAAAAATTTAAATTTCTGAATCCTTGAATGCATTACATGAATAAAACATCATTCATCATATGCATAAACAGGTCTTCACACCAAGTTTCCTTATTTTTCTGCTGTTTATTTCAGCAAGATGGATTTGGAGCAGACGGTTAGGGATCTGCAAGCACATAATTCTCAATTCCAGTAACTCCTCATGACCTTAGCAAAGGGTCAAGAGGACCTTAAAGCACTGTTGGAAAAAGATAAAAAGAAGAAAAGGCCCGGAGTAGCCACTATGGGAAGAAGGTTTGAAAGCAATGCTAAAAAAGTTCTCGAGTTCCCCTCAATGTCTGATGAAGGGGCTGGTAAAGGAAAAGGAGCTGCGGGACCTTCTGAATCTGAAGTTGAAGAGGAAGAAGAGGAAGAGGATGAAGACTTCTCCGAACAGCAATATCCCCCGATAGATGATAAATATAAAAATCTTGAGGATCGATTGGCAGCCATGGAGTTGCAAAGGGTACCTGGTTTAGATTTCGAAGAACTAGGGCTGGTCGTTGGGATCGTCATTCCTCCCAAGTTCAAAGTTCCAACACTTGCTAAGTATGACGGTTTGTCCTGCCCAAAGATGCATCTGAGATCGTATGTCAGAAAGATCCAACCCCACTCATCTGATAAAGACCTCTGGGTACACTTTTTTCAATACATTTTTTCAGGCACACAATTGGACTGGTTCTATCAACTCGAGAGATCAGAGGTTCATAATTGGGAATACTTAGCTGCTGCTTTTTACCGTCAATACCAATACAACACTGATTTGGCACCCAATCATACTCAACTACAGAGTATGGGTATGGCTTCTAATGAAGGGTTTAAAGAGTATGCCCAGAAGTGGCGTGATCTGGCTGGAAGGGTGCAGCCACCATTGTCGGATAGAGAGTTAGTTTACATGTTTTTGGGGACCCTGTCTGGCCCTTTCTTCAATCATTTAATTAGGAGTTCCTCCGCGGGATTTATTGAACTAATTCTGACCGGCGAAAGGGTTGAGGCCGGTATTAAAAGTGGTAAGATTCAGAAAGATACCTCCACGTCCGCTGTTGTTAAGAAAACCTTCCCAGCTAAGAAGGAAGCATCTGCTGTTTATTCTCAGAAAAGTCAGGGAAGAACCGAGCGCCGGCCAACTGTAGGGGTTGTGATGATTCAAAACTCTTCAAATGATTAACCTCGCAGCAATCAATCAAGACCTAATCAATAACGGGTAGAAAGGACACAACGGCAGTTCACCCGAATCAACATGACGCCAGCTCAAGTACTCCCTCATTTGCTAAAGCTGAATCTTACCAGTTTGAAGGAAGCGCCAAAGAACCCTAATACTTCCTCTCCATACTACCACTCCAATTCCAAGTGTGCTTACCACTCTGACAGTGTTGGGCATGATACCAATAATTGTTGGGCGCTTAAGAACAAAACCCAAGACCTGATTGACGCCAAGGAAGTAGAATTCGATGCGCCCGAAAAGCCAAATGTGATTTCTGCCCCAATGCCTAAGCACGGTTGTGATACGGTGGGAGAACTGACTTGAGGTTTTGCGTTTGTTTTTGCAAATGTTTCGGTTTAGCAAGAGTCGCCGCCGACTTTTTATTTTATCTTAAGGAAAGGTTAAAAAAGCACAGCAAAAACCTTTGAGATGTTTTCTTGGGTTCGGGGAGTAGATTATAGAAAGGGAAGGTATTAGCACCCTTTCTATCCATGGTTATCTATGGGCTCTTAGTTACTTGCTTAGATCACTTGCCTTGATTTTCAATTGTTTGAAATGGTGCTTTGTGTGTGGTTTTGAAAATGTTTTGAAAAAGATGCCTTTGTCTTGGCAACCCTTGTAACAATTCTTTACTCGAATGTTTTACAAAAGGTGTTTGTCTTTTTGAAAAGATGTTTCAAGGTTTTGAAAGTTGTTTTGAAATTGTGTTGTGGAGTGCGTTTTGAAAGTAGGCAAGTGTGTTTTACAGGTTTGATCAAGTAACTAAGAGTTGTCTACCCCTAAATTTACTCAAAGATCTTTTCTATGTTTTAACCCTTTTAACAGTATTGTTCCACCATCATATTTGGTGGGCAATCTTGTGTTAGGATGTTAACGGGACGGGCGCGGGTCATCGTATAGACCATGATAGCAATTTTGCAAAGTATCTTAGCATTTTTTTTGAGGGACTAAGATCATTTTTGTAAGGCAACTTTGGATAGCGTCATCGAGGGACTATGATCTTTTGATTTTGTTTGTTTTACCAAGATACTTTGCATGCGTAACATGGCCCATTTTTAAAGGCAACAAGTGGAGTAACCCTAATGGTGCAAGTGTGCAAGTATGTTTTATTGCATACAAGAGTTTATCTTTGAATTAGGATTTTCTATTTCATTGATTTTATCTTGCCATACACATCCTAATTACTAGCATTTATATTTGAAAGCGATAAAAAGCAGAAATATAAAATCCTACGCTATTACAGCAATTAGGGGGTGGGGATACATATTTGTACATGGGGTGGTTCAACGAGAAAAATAGATAAGAAAAGAAAGTAACAAAAACAAGATAGAGAGAAAGAGAGAGGGAGCCAGCGCGCTGCTGAGAGGTCATCAGAAGTTCTGACTCAGGCCCGCTGCCAGATGATCAACCTTTTGGTTAAACTGTATGAGTCAGAACTTCTGACTCTGGCACCTGCAAAACAGAAACCTGTTAGTGGGAAGATCAGAAGTTCTGACCCCCATGCGCTGCAAGACAAAAGTTTGTTAGTGGGGATATCAGAAGTTTTGATCCTGCTGGAAACACAATAATTCTCAGAAGTTCTGATATTATTGACAGCAAAACAGGCTTCAGATGTGCTAACGTCAAAGTCAGCACTTGGCTTCTCTCTGTGCTAGTCAGAACATCTGCAATTTTGTTATTTTTCCACAAAACAGAAAACATGTTTGAACAGCTTCAGCAAATGTCACAGTGTTTCAGGGGACAGAACCAACAAGGTCACAGGCAGGTTCTATGCTGACTCACTTCCTATCTAAACGTTCTGAGGTATGAAAATCCTCAGAACACAAACAGCAGCAACATGATGTTTACATTATGTTTATTTGAGCATGCAAAGCTGATGATGCTTAGCAGCGTGATGAAGGTCAGCAGGTGCTTACCTGGCTGTTGGAAAAGTTTGTGAATGAGAGCTAGCTTTTAGCTCTGATGGTGTTCTGGACAGGTTCTTTTTTGAAAGGGGTAGATGAAGGTGTATGTATGGTCAGAGGCTGAAAGGGTGTTCTTTAGTCACAAAGAAAGCTGGGTATTGATGAAGTTTGAAGGTAAGAAGTTCAAAGTTATGAAACACTGGAGATTTTGGCAGAGTTTCACAGTACTTTCTTGCTAAAAATTTATGTTTCTCTTCTAGCAATTTTTCTGGTTTTTGGACGCCCTTTTTCAGTGGACAATGGTTCTCTATTTATAGGCAAAGCTCTTGTGGATTCTTGCACATTAAAGGCGCCAATAGAGGTTGAATTGTTCTTTGAAAAGAAGTTCCTGGGAAGTTGTGATAATAGATAGCCTTTCAGCCTAGGCTGGAACAGCAGGCATGGATTGGGGAGAAGTGACCTCTTAGGTGGACGGTGGCGCGTAGGCCCATGCCTAAACCTGTATAAAGGAGTTTACCAAGCCACACGTGAAGAGACCCCTTGGATGAATGTTCAGGAGTGGTTGGGAGCATTAATGAGCATTAAATGGTGATGAGACTTATCAGCACCAAAATTCTGGTAATAGGAGAAAGACTTGAACCAGCAGTTCTGCTTTACCAAAAACAACGTAAACCATGCTCTGGTCTTGGCCTCTTGTTGTCTTAGCAAATTCTGGGGATTCTCCTGACTTTCTGACACGTTCCCTGGATTTGCTTCTGGAAATCCTGGACTTAGAGATTCTGTATCAGTGTAACACCCACTCTTTTGACCCTTTCATCTTCTAATTTCAGCATGTTCTAAAGGGGCCTTCAGACTTCCTTGCTTCTTTTGCATAAACTCTGGCTGAACTTGCGTAACTGCTGAAAGAGCCATGTTCTGTTTGAGGCTTACCTGTTGAATCACGTTTGCAACTTCTGACTGAGTTGACGTAGCTGCTGAAGAGCCAGCTTCTGACTGCGTTGAGCCATACTTGCAACTTCTGACCGTTCTGTCTGGAGGCTGGTCCAGAAGTTCTGAAGTGTTATCTTCTTCTTAAACACCCATTTTTAGGGAAAAATTCCAAATGTTTAGAATTTAATTTTTCAAGGTAAAAGCGTTGCCTTTAGAGCTTGTGTGATCATTTTGCTCTTGTAAATGGTTTGCATGGGAAGAATGATAATTCAGAACTTGGATTTGCTTCAGAGAGACTCTGAGAATCCAGGATGATTTCCTGAAGAATGAGAGGGCAAATTTTGGGGTACAACAACGGTCATAATGTTCATGCCGTTATGGAAGACCTTCATGTTACCGATGTTGCTGACCTTTTGACTCCCTTACCAATGATTAAAGTGAATTTGATGAGAGTCGGGATATTCCCAGGCTGCGGAAAGGACTGTTACTTTTGTTTAAACATACAAGTTGATTGCCCAATGTTGAAGTCAGGCATCCAACGCCTGATGGATACCCAAGAGATACTCTTCCAAAAAAAACCTGTTGATACCTTCACTCCTGTTACTCCTGCTACTTTTGCTACTTCAACCAACGATATTGCAATAATAACCATTTTCGACAATCTTCCCAAGGCTTGCAAAAGGCCTGTTAAGATTACACCTGATCCTGAGTTTGTACCATTAAAAATCACCATGCCGGGGCCTGTCCCGTATCAATCTGACAAGACGGTACCATGGAACTATGGAGGAGAAAACTTCTATCATGGCAACAAATAGATTGAATCAGTCCAAGAGAATTCTGAAGAGGAGACCCCTGATATATGGAACATCGCGGGAACAAGCAAGATAACCCGCAGCGGACGGATTTTTTCTCCAGAGATTGCTCCCCCTCGAGCAGTTTTCGGACCCTCGAAAGCTTCTGTGCCTGTTAGACCATTTGTGTAAGGCCCGATGATTGAGGAATTAGATACTCCTGAAGTAAGACCATCTGTTGATACTACCGACAAGGGTAAGGGGATACTAGAAGCGCCTGTCAGGACGAAGGCTCATGCTGTGGTTATCCCCGAAACCACCCAGAAAGAAATGGATGAAATCCTAAAAATAATCAGAAAGAGTGACTACGACGTCGTGGAACAGCTAGGGCAGACCCCTTCTAAAATTTCAATGTTGGCTCTTCTACTCTGCTCTGAGGCCCATGCTAAGGCCCTGATCAAATTTTTGAAGGCGGCACACGTGCCCCAAGAAACTTCGGCTGACCAGTTTCAGGAGTGTGTGGCCAGTCTTACTGCTGATAATGGTCTGGGCTTTTCCGATGCTGATTTGACTCCCAAGGGAAGGAAACACAATGACGCGCTACATGTCTCAGTTGAATGCAGGGGAACCACCCTCGCCCATGTCTTAGTTGATATCGGTTCTTCCTTAAATGTGTTGCCGAAGAAAGCTTTAGACCATTTGGACTGCGAAGGATTGACCCTCAAACCTAGTAACATCGTTGTTAGGGCCTTTGATGGGTCCAAAAGAATGGTTCACGGAGAGGTTGACATTCCTATCAAAGTAGGCACATAAGTTTTCAACTCCACCTTTTATGTGATGGACATCCATCCGTCATACTCGTGTTTGTTAGGAAGACCGTGGATCCATTATGCTGGGGCAGTTACCTCCTCTTTGCACCAAATGCTGAAATATCCTGTTAAGGGTAAGATTATAACAGTGCACGGCGAGGAAGAGTACATGATAAGTCATCTCATTTCCTTCCCCTATATGGAGTTGGATGGCGAGTTCATCGAAACGCCTTTCCAACATTTTGAGGAAGTGTCTCCTGAGGTCGCAGTTACGAAGACAATGGTTGAGGTGCCTATCATTCCCAAGCATGTATCTAGGATGGAATCTCTCAAGGATGCAGAGGCTGTAATTAAAGAAGGGAAGAGTACAGTATGGGGGAAGCTGCCTGATTTCCCCCATAAGACGGACAAATTTGGACTAGGGTTTACCGCTGCAGGACAGAAGGCTATGCGTCGCTCCAAGGCTGGAGGACCACCCGTCAAAATCACCCACCACGGAATTAATGATGTAGAAGATGAAGATGAAGAGGGCCACTTTGAAGATTGGATCTTTCCAACAGTCGAAGGGGGTTTAAGCAACTGGGAAGCAAAGGATTTTATTCCCATCACCTTCATCAACCAGTAATTTTATCTTTGAACAATTTCTTATTTTGGTCTGTAATAACTAAACAATTCGTACACTATTTTCACCTTATGCCTTGCTCGGGGCATATAGGTCCATTTGTAAGGGCTTAATTTTCTTCATTATCATATGCCATGTTTTAATGAATCATTGGACGCTTTCATCTATAAACTGTTGTGTTCATTTTCTTTCCTTTTGCATTTTTGTTTTGTTTAAGGATGGTTATCCCTTACACACACCCACACTCACAAATGCAGGTACCCATCCATTCCGGATTCCATGGGTGACTATTCTGCTTTAGCCTTCGATAACTCTGAAGATTTGGTCAATCATGCTGAGTACGAGGTTGACAAAGATTGTGAAGTGCCGGGAGAGTTATCCAGACTTTTGCAACAAGAAGAGAGGGTTATTCTGCCTCATGAAGAGTTGCTAGAAACCATCAACTTGGGAACGGAGGAAGACAAAAAAGAGGTAAAAGTGGGTGCCAACCTGGAACCAAATGTCAAAGAGCGCTTAGTGCAGTTGTTGAACAAATATGTTGAGATCTTCGCCTGGTGCTATGAAGACATGCCAGGATTAGACACAGATATCGTGGTTCACCGTCTCCCTACAAGAGAAGACTGTCCACCGATCAAGCAAAAGGTCCGTCGAATGAGGCCTGACATGTCTGAGAAGATCAAAGCTGAGGTAATGAAGCAATTCAACGCTAGCTTTCTGGTTGTTACTTCCTATCCACAATGGGTTGCTAACATTGTGCCCGTGCCTAAGAAGGACGGCAAAGTCAGAATGTGCATGGACTATCGGGATTTGAACAAGGCTATCCCTAAAGACGATTTTCCATTGTCACACATCGACATCTTGGTTGACAACACAGCTCAACACAAGGTATTTTCCTTCATGGATGGATTCTCGGGATACGACCAGATCAAAATGGCCCCCGAGGACATGGAGAAAACTACCTTTGCCACGCAATGGGGTACCTTCTGCTACAAAGTGATGCCATTCGGACTGAAGAATGCAGGGGCAACCTATCAACGCGCCATGGTAGCTTTATTTCATGATATGATACATCATGAGATTGAAGTTTACGTAGACGACATGATAGCTCGGTCACAGACAGAAGAAGAACACCTTGGTTATCTGCAAAAGCTGTTTGTCAGGTTGAAGGAGTTTAAGCTCAGACTGAACCCAAGCAAGTGCACTTTTGGAGTCAGGTCTGGTAAACTTTTGGGATTTATTGTCAGCAACAAAGGCATTGAGGTTGATCCAGCTAAAGTAAAGGCTATACAAGAAATTCCTGCCCCCCGCACTGAAAAGGAGGTTAGGGGATTCTTGGGACGCTTAAACTATATTGCGAGGTTCATCTCTCACCTGACATCTACCTGTGAGCCAATTTTCAAACTGTTGAAGAAAGATCAGGTAGTTGAATGGAACAATGATTGTCAAGTTGCTTTTGATAAGATCAAGGAGTATTTACTGGAACCTCCTATCTTGATGCCACCCGTCGAAGGAAAGTCGTTAATCATGTATCTGACTGTTTTGGATAACTCAATGGGGTGCGTACTGGGCCAACATGACGAGTCTGGCCGAAAAGAGCATGCCATTTATTACCTTAGCAAAAAGTTTACCGACTGTGAGACTCGCTACTCACTGCTCGAGAAAACTTGCTGCGCTTTGGTATGGGCTGCTCGCCGGCTAAGGCAGTATATGTTGACTCATACCACTTTGCTGATTTCCAAAATGGATCCGATCAAGTATATCTTCGAGAAGCCTGCTTTATCTGGAAGAATCGCTAGATGGAAAATGATTCTGACTGAGTATGATATACAATATACTACCCAAAAAGCTATAAAGGGGAGTGTACTAGCTGACCATCTAGCTCATCAAGCCGTCGAAGATTACCAATCTATGAGATTCGACTTCCCTGACGAGGACATCATGACATTGGACAACATTGAAGGTAACGGTCCGTATGATGGACCTGAACAAGGATCCCGATGGACCCTGTACTTCGATGGTGCTTCAAATGCACTTGGCAATGGTATCGGTGCGGTACTCATTTCCCCGGAAGGTTGCCATACACCCTTTACTTCCCGACTTTGCTTCAGTTGTACCAACAACATGGCTGAATATGAAGCTTGCATCTTTGGTCTCAAGGCTGCGATAGACTTGGGAATCAAATCTTTGGTCATATTTGGGGACTCGACTTTGGTTATCAGTCAAGTCAAAGGAGAGTGGGACACCAAACATCCTAATCTTATCCCATACAAAGAACATGTCTTGACATTGTTGCCTCATTTCGAGCAGATTACCTTTGAGCACTTCCCATGGGAAGAGAATCAGCTAGCAGACGCTCTGGCTACAATGTCTTCCATGTTTAAACTCAACTGGGATAACGAGGCTCCCCAAATTACCATCGAGCGAATGGACGAACCTGCGCACTGTCATGAGATTAATACTGAAGAAGTAGTGGAACAACCCTAGTTTCACGAAATCAAAAGGTATCTCCAGACTCGAGAATACCCTAAAGGAGCTTCAGTCAATGACAAAAAGTTCTTAAGGAGATTTGCTGCCAAGTTCTTCCTAAGAAATGGCATCCTTTATAAACGCAGCCATGATTGCGTTCTACTTCGTTGTGTGGACAAGGTTGAAGCAGAGTTGATCATGACCGAAATACATAGCGGCACATTTGGCACCCACTTGAGCGGACATACGATGGCTAAGAAGATTCTAAGGGCAGACTACTACTGGTCTACCATGGAAGCTGATTGTCATCAACATTCCCGTACTTGCCACAAATGCCAAGTCTACGCAGACAAGGTACATATTCCTCCTGTTCCTCTCAACTTTCTGACAGCTCCTTGGCCATTCGCAATGTGGGGCATTGACATGATTGAAGAGATCAAGCCTACGGCATCCAATGGACATCGCTTCATCTTGATCGCTATTGACTATTTCACCAAGTGGGTCGAAGCAGCTTCCTATGCCTCTGTTACAAAGAATGTGGTTGCCCGCTTCATAAAGCATAACCTCATATGCCGGTATGGTATCCCCGACAGGATTATCACGGATAACGGTACAAATTTGAACAACACTATGATCACCGCTCTGTGCGAGCAGTTCAAGATTTATCATCACAATTCATCTCCCTGTCGGCCGAAGATGAACGGTGTTGTTGAAGCCGCGAACAAAAATATCAAGAAGATCATTCAAAAGATGACAGTCACCTACAAGGACTGGCATGAGATGTTACCGTTTTCTCTGCACGGGTATCGTACCACGACATGTACTTCAACAGGGGCAACCCCCTTCTCTTTGGTATATGGCATGAAAGATGTTTTACCTATGGAAGTTCAGATTCCTTCCTTGAGGATTATGAAGGATGCCGGTTTGAGTGAAGACGATTGGATTCAGACTCGGCTTGATCAACTTAACTTGATCGACGAGAAGCGACTTACTGCTGTTTTTCATGGTCAGACGTATCAAAAACGGATGATCAAGGCTTTCAACAAGAAAGTCAGGCGTCAGGAATATCGAGTCGGAGATCTTGTAATCAAGCAAACCATCTTACCGCAAATTGATCCCAAGGGCAAGTGGACTCCTACTTACGAAGGACCATTTATGATCAAGAGCATCTTTTCTGGTGGAGAAATGATTCTGACCACCATGGACGGCGACGATTTACCGCACCCTGCGAACGCAGACATAGTCAAAAGATACTACGCATGAAACGACCCGACAAGTTGAAAACCCGAAAGGGCGACTTGGGCAAAAATGGGCATCCCGGTGAATCGAAAACCCGAAAGGGTGGTTCAGGCAAAAATTAGGGATAAAACAAAAAAATCTGTACACCCGGCAAGTTGAAAACCCGAAAGGGCGACTTGGGAAAAAAAGGGTTTCCCGGTGGATCGAAAACCCAAAAGGGAGGTCCAGGAAAAAGTTAGGGAATTAAAGCATATGACTATGTCTCGTCGGATCACTTTAAGAACAATCTCTTCACCAACAAGCTCCAAGCTTCTGATCAATCCAATCATCAGCGGACGAAGCAGCAAATGGACAGATACTCAGAGTTGTGAAGGCTATAGCAGAATGGAAACCCCATGGAATTGTTACACATAGCCATCTTTCTTTTTGTATAAATTTTTTCTCAATTTTATGACAACATTCTCTTACTAGGATGTCTGTCTCCTTTGTACAAAGATACTTACAAAAGTTAATACAAAGATACTTCAAAATGCAGAAATTTGCTTGCCTTTCTTTTCTTTTTACACTTATGTTTTATTTGAAAAAAACGTCCAATGTTTTGTTAAATAGGCATATGCATTTGAATATAATCATTGCTTACAAATAAAACGAAATTGAGAAAGGATAGTTACTGTTAGGTTGAAGGTGTAGGAAGATGTCTTTGTGCTGTTCCAGAAGAAATCCCCTACGATACATCATTCAGATCCTCAACAAAGCTAAAACCTTGGAGTACATGTCCCCAGCGGAGTTAAGCTTCAAGATCCCCAGCGGAGCCAGTGCATTCTAAACTTGATTCCCCAGCTGAGTTAAGTTTCAAAGTTCCCATCAGAGTTCAAACTCCCGGTCCCCAGTGGAGCCCGAAAACCCTGAAATACCTATCCCCAGCGGAGCTAGAATATTCTAAACCTTCTTCCCCGGTGAAGTCAAATTTCCAATTGTTCAACTTCCCCCAATTTCCCCAGCAGGTTATCTTAAAAGTCTGAGAATCAAGCAGATAACAGTTAACTTCTTGGCTTATCCCCAACTAGGATGCTTCCCCAGTAGATTGGCATACAACCCAAGCTCCTGATCTCACCGGCCGAGTAAACATTCTCCCCACAGATTTATTTCCCATCAGATCAAAGATTCTCGGTCTCATTTCTCCAAGAAGAAGCCTCCCAGGTTTTAACTCCCCAGTAGAGATTTTCAGAGTTTTCCTTATTTCCCAGGAAAGTCATACAGGATCCTCACTCCCCGCAGAAGTTGTCAGAACCCTTGTGAATCCCCACAAGTCACCAAGGATTTTCAATCCCCAGCATTGGTCCCAGGATTTCTCATCCCCACAAATCGTCAAAGATTTTTAATCCCCAGGCAATCAGCAAGGATTTCTCATTCTTCAACAATCAAAGATTTTGAATCCTCAGCATCGGTCAAGAATTTACTGTCCCCGACAGCAGTCAAAGATTTCATTATCTCCAGTTATCAAGGATTTATTTTCCTCAGCAAGACAGCTAATCAGCTTAGATGCACATCCATTACATTCATATATCATAAACATTGATGAAACACGGTGCATTGCATCATATGTATCATGCAACATAACTTTGTGTTTTAGCTAACGTTTTACCCTTTTCAGGATAAGATTAAAAGGCTATCGTTAACATTTTTTTCTGATACAGTATGGATATACCCCAGACGCGGTGGTCATTCTATTACTCATTCCAAAATTTCAAGCCAGATACAGTACGGATACACCCCAGACACGGCAGTTATTCTACTACTCATTCAGACTTCAGCAATCAGATACAGACTAGATACGCTCCAGACACGGCGGCCATTCTATCTCTCATTCAGATTTAACTATCAACTTCGAGTTCATATACGCTCCAAACACGGATGCCATTCTGGCCCTTACACCAGCGGTTTAATTCTCCCCAGTGCATTCGCCACGAAAGTCATTTTGTCGCTTATTCAGATCCCAGTTACAGTCTCAGATACACTCCAGACACAGAAGTCATTCTGCTACTCATACAGATCTCAACTTCAGATACAGTCCAGATATGCTCCAAACACGGTTGCCATTCTGTCACTCATTCAGAACTTATTTCCAGCACACAGTTGCTCCGTACATAGATGTTTCTCTGTTACCCATTCACAATACAGATACACTCCAGACACGGCAGTCATTATGATATTCATTCAAAATTCAAATACAGTTACAGCTCAGATACACTCCAGACACGGCAGTCATTCTGATATTCATTCAAAGTTCAAATATAGTTACAGCTCGGATATGCTCTACACATGGACGCCATTCCTTTGCTCATACAGACTCAGTCTCCAGATACAGTTCAAATGCATTTCAGACACGGATACCATTCTGATGTTCATTCTACTGATTTTTAACAAACCAGTCTTGGATGGCATCTTTAAGCCCATCTCCAGTGAGATTCCACCATCTCCAAATGGCATCTTTAAGGCCATTTCCTCAGCTATATTTTGACGAGTGCAAATTTACGGGCACTCTAGTGTCCAATCTTCCTTTACCTTCGAGTCACGAAAGGAAAGCTTGCCAATCTAACTTTTCAGGTTCAAGAAGATTGAACAGGGGCAACTGTTGTACCCCAAAATTTTCCCTCTCATTTTATCAACATTTCTCATCACAAGACTCTTGGAACTCAAGACCAAGCTAGGGTTTGCTCTGCTCAAGACACCTCCTTGCATTGTTGACCTAAATTAGGGTTTGGATTTGCACAGGGATATTTTGACCTACAATTCCCAAAGTGACTTTCATATTTCATGTTGGACTCACAAGTTTGTCCATACCAAGTTTCAAGCCTTGAATCAAATTTTTGCCCAGTCAATTGGACAGTTGACCTAGAAATCAGTTGTATTGGGGAAAAAGTCAACTATGGCCAATTGACAGTCAAACCTCATGAATTTTGACCCACATCAACATTATGAACTCGTATGAATCATTTGATCAAGTTTGGATCATAATTCCACAAGAAATTTGATCAGATCACCAAAAGGGCAAAATGATCATTTTTAGGGTTTTGACTGTACAAAGGCAATTTTTGACTGTTTGACCTAGCCAATGGCAAATCAAGCTCAACCATGGACTCAAGGACTCAATTAAAATGTCTTGACCCATTCAACAAGTTCAAAATATCTCAAAAGCATAGGATTGACAGATGAATTTTTCAGTCAATTAATCAAAATTTGACTGTACACTGAAAAGTCAAACTTTGACTTTTTGGTCAAAATCAAGTGCCAAGGGTCATTTTTCATCAAGATGTGTCAAATTATGAAACTTGTTCATCAAGAAACCCAAAATTACAAATTAGGGTTTAAAATGGAAAATTTTCATAACTTAGAATTTTTTTAAGTTATAAATTTTTCTTATTTTTTCCTAACTTTGTCCCATTTTTTCACCAAGATGCAAATGGATTCAAACAAAACTTACAAAATGAAAGTTGTAGTCCATCACAAAGTCTATAACGTTGATTCACAAAGTTTTCTCAAAAGAATCTTGGATCTCAAGTTTGGATTTTTGGAACAAGGGTACCTAAAACTTTTAACTTAGAGAAATTTTGCCCTAGTTTAGGCAGGATTTTGACCCATCTTCTTGGCCATTTTTCACATAGTTCCACTTGGAGTATTAAGTTGCATTTCAAATATGGATTATAGTACATGTTTCAATCTTTCCAAATTGTCCAAGAAATCCTCAAACACCTTTGTGGTTAGGGAGAATCGAATGCTTGAAGTTGGCAAAAACTTACTTTGTAACCATGGCCAATACATGTTCATACCAAGTTGCAAATCTGACCAAAATAGCTTAGTACACAATTACAGGCCTCTAAACCAATTTACACTCAAAAAGTGAATGCAAATACATTTGATATTGGCATTGTTATGATCAAGAGAGCTTTGTACAATGAACATTTCTATTTTGAGCATAAAGGTCACACTTCCATTTTCATAAAGGGCACTTTATGTCAAGTTGCATTTTCTTGAGCTTTGGACTTATCTCCTTGTAGCAAACAAGTCCCCTAATCTCAGGCATAGTAAACCAACTTTGAGCATGCTTGGAGATAGCCTGTACAGACCTATCACACTTCACTTCCAACTTTGCTTTCAAAATAAGTCAAAGGGCCAAAAGCTTGTATCTCACATATCTGATAAAACCAACTCAAGCAAAGTTGTAAAACAAGTTTTTAGACATCCTTGCAAGCCAAAAGCACGAGCCCTTGACCTCTCAAACCACCTCATACTCCAAAACCACATTTCTGCCCAAAACAGGGCCAGTTCTGCAAATCACAAGCCACCATCAAATCCCCTCGTGCGTTTTGTCCAAAATCATTTCAAACACATTCCAAACAATATACCTAAGCTATCCAGACCATTCACAAGTTGTTGTAACTCCATGAACACACATTGCCATTTTTGTTTGGAAGCTTTGCAGGTTGAGTTCTGTAGCACGATTCAGGCCACTTCAAAACAAACTAAGCATTGGGAAAGGTTCAGGGGACATCAAGCAAGCTCAAAAGAACCTCAGGCACCATTGGAAGTTGCTGCATTGTCCAGCTCGAACTCAACTGAAACAGGTATTTCATGAACTTCTATCTCTCTATTTAGGAATAGTTAGACTTAGGTTTATGAATGAAAGATGTTGTATTCATAGCCCTGAAACCATACATGTGTTTAGTTTTCATTTATATTAATCGTGCTAGGAGAATTTCATCCATGAACTTTCTGAAAAAACTAGGTTAGAAATTAGGGCCAGAGAAATTCTCTCTGGTCTTTGAGAGTTAGCTTGAGTTTTTTATATGGTTAGATTCGTTGTTTGATGCTCTACAAGTTTCATGTTTTGAGTTTTGTCAAAAGATCACAAATACAGGAGATACAAGTTTGTGTGGAAAACGCGCGTTTTTTCAAAGTCTGGAGGAAGAAGATGAAGCCGATGGGCTGGGCTGGCTTGTTTTGCTTCTAACACCCTCTTTTCCAGTTTCACACCCTCTGGCCCATTCTTTGTATTTTTATTATTTTTGCATTTTTATTGCATTTCTGACTTTGATATTTTTATTTTCTAACATAAAAAAAAATACTTAAAAAAATATTTTCATAAATTTTTATATTTATTTGGTATTTATTTCAATTATTTCTACCATTAAAATGGTTAAATACTTTATATTATTTTGTTTAAACTTAAAAATAATGTAAAAAAAATACTTTTATTTTCATTTATTATTTTTATACACATTTGAAAATATTTTCTTGAAATACATACATTTTTGTAAATAATTTATTTTATTTTTTTACACACTTAATATATATATATATATATATATAATTATATATATATATATATATATATATATATATATATATATATATATATATATATATATATATATATATATATATAATATATATATATATATATATATATATATATATATATATATATATATATATATATATATATATATATATATATATATATATATATATATATATATATATATATATATATATATATATATAATATATATATATATATATATATATATATATATATAATATATATATATATATATATATATATATATATATATATATATATATATATATATATATATACTTTTGTTTTATTAAAAAAAACTTAAGAAATAAAACACAAAAATATTATATTTTATTATTATTGATATTTTATACTAAAAAATACTTTTTTTCAATATACTTTTATTTTTTATACATATTGATACATTTTTGTATATAAATAATAAATAATACAATTTCTTGAGAAAGTTAGGGGTTTTTTGCCCTAAAAATAATTAAAATTAACTTTTTATTTATTTCTTCACATTTCTTTCCAATAAAAATACTTTACATACATAAAAAACCTTTTTTTGCATAATACATTTCATCTAATATTTATTTATTGTATTTATTTAAATATTGTACA